>JAHNEJ010001947.1:0-222693 GCA_022559845.1 Amorphophallus konjac | reverse complement strand
GTGGACACAATGCCCAGGCTGATGCACTGGCGAAGCTGGCCAGCTCACTAGCAATCCCACCAAATAAGACACTGAACATTGTCGTTATGAACCGGCGGCAAGTCCCTAGTATGCTAGAAGAGTGCCCCGAAGAAGATGAGGTTGCCACCATCAGCACAGAACAAGCGTCTGATTTGAGACAACACTTGCTGCAGTGGTTTCTACACCAACAACTGCCGCAGAAAAGAGAAGAAAAGATGAAACTCTTAAGAATCAAAGATTCTTATGAACTCAGGAATGGAATTTTGTTCCGAATAATGGCAGATGCACGCAAGAAGATTCTACTCCGCTGTCTGTCCACTGAGGAAGGCTGGCAAGCAATGAAAGAAACACATGCTGGGACAGCAGGTGCCCACCAGGCTGGTCCCAAGATGAAGATAGAAATCAAGAAGCTGGGCTACTATTGGCCCACCATGTTTGAAGACTGCTGTAAATTTACAAAATCATGCCAGAAATGCCAGGAGCATGCTACTGTGCCTAGAAGGCCTCCTACAACTCTACACCCTACAGTTCCCAGCTGGCCATTTGCACAATGGGGAACTGATGTAGTCGGGCCACTGCCGACTTCCTCGGTCGGACATAAGTACATACTGGCCATAACAGATTACTTCTCCCGATGGGCGGAGGCTATAGCATTAAGAGAAGTGACTAGTGAATTGGTTGCCAGATTCATCAAACAGAACATTATCTTCCGGTTGGGGATCCCCAGCCGAATAATATCCGACAATGGAAGTCATTTCAGAAATCAGAAGGTCTATCGGCTTGCTGAGAAATATAAGATCGAATGGAGGACCTCCACTCCTTACAATCCACATGCAAACGGATTGGCAGAAGCTTTTAACAAGACTCTCTGCACCTTGCTGGCCAAGGTCGTCAGTTCTAATAACAAGGACTGGGAAGAGAAAATGTATGAAGCTCTGTGGGCATACCGCACTATCTTCAAGACACCTACAGGGTGCTCACCATACTCACTGGTGTACGGCTCAGAGGCAGTGGTTCAGCTAGAGATGGAAGTCCTGTCACTCAGAGTGGCAGTCCAATATGGCCTGGCCCGTGGCGAACAGACCAATGCAGAAAGAAGACTAGAAGAGCTGGCTGAATTGGAAGGGAAGCGCCTCCGAGCTCAGAAGAGTATCCAAATGTATCAGGCCCGCATGGCCACTGCATTCAACAAACTCGTAAGAGGACGAGAATTCAAGAAAGGTGACCTCGTCATGGTCAAGAAAAAAGAAGTCATGGCGTCCAACCCAAAAGGAAAGCTGAATGCTAATTGGGAAGGTCCTTATGTGATACAGAGGGTCTACGAAGGAGGGGCCTACGTGGTTGTTAACCATCGAGGGGAAATCCAATTCTCGCCACTCAACGGAAGACATCTGAGGCTGCATCATACAGCACAACCAACATTCCCCGAGTAATCGGGCAAAATCCACCCTTTCTTGGTCTAGCGGCACTCCGCCCTAGCCAAGCTACCCTTTCTTCATCTAGCGGCACTCCGCCCTAGCCGAGCTACCCCTTTCCTTGGTCTAGTGGCACTCCGCCCTAACCAAGCTACCCTTTCCTTGGTCTAGCGGCACTCCGCCCTAGCCAAGCTACACCCTTTCTTGGTCTAGCGGCACTCCGCCCTAGCCAAGCTACCCTTTCTTGGTCTAGCGGCACTCCGCCCTAGCCAAGCTACACCCTTTCTTGGTCTAGCGGCACTCCGCCATAGCCAAGCTACCCTTTCTTGGTCTAGCGGCACTCCGCCCTAGCCAAGCTACACCCTTTCTTGGTCTAGCGGCACTCCGCCCTAGCCGAGCTACCCTTCCTTGGTCTAGTGGCACTCCGCCCTAGCCGAGCTACCCTTCCTTGGTCTAGTGGCACTCCGCCCTAACCAAGCTACCCTTTCCTTGGTCTAGCGGCACTCCGCCCTAGCCAAGCTACCCTTCCTTGGTCTAGCGGCACTCTGCCTTAACCAAGATACCCCTTTCCTTGGTCTAGCGGCACTCTGCCCTAGCCGAGCTACCCTTCCTTGGTCTAGCGGCACTCCGCCCTAACCAAACTACCCCTTTCCTTGGTCTAGCGGCACTCCGCCCTAGCCAAGCTACACCCTTTCTTGGTCTAGCGGCACTCCGCCCTACCTGAGCTACCCTTCCTTGGTCTAGTGGCACTCCGCCCTAGCCAAGCTACCCTTCCTTGGTCTATTGGCACTCCGCCCTAACCAAGCTACCCTTTCCTTGGTCTAGCGGCACTCCGCCCTAGTCGAGCTACCCTTCCTTGGTCTAGCGGCACTCCGCCCTAACCAAGCTACCCCTTGCCTTGGTCTAGCGGCACTCCGCCCTAGCCGAGCTACCCTTGCCTTGGTCTAGCGGCACTCCGCCCTAGCCGAGCTACCCTTTCCTTGACCTAGCGGCACTCCGCCCTAGCCGAGCTACCCTTCCTTGGTCTAGTGGCACTCCGCCCTAGCCAAGCTACCCTTCCTTGGTCTAGTGGCACTCCGCCCTAACCAAGCTACCCTTTCCTTGGTCTAGCGGCACTCTGCCCTAGCCGAGCTACCCTTCCTTGGTCTAGCGGCACTCCGCCCTAGCCAAGCTACACCATTTTCTTGGTCTAGTGGCACTCCGCCCTAACCAAGCTACCCTTTCCTTGGTCTAGCGGCACTCCGCCCTAGCCGAGCTACCCTTTCTTGGTATAGCGGCACTCCGCCCTAGCCAAGCTACACCCATTTCCCAGTCTATTGGCACTCCGCCCTAGCCATGCTACCCCTTTCTTGGTCTAGTGGCACTCCGCCCTAACCAAGCTACCCTCATCTTGAGCTGGTGGCATTCCGACCTCTCACCCTCTAAAAAAAAGAGAGAGAGGAAGGAAGAAGAAAGAACAAAAAGAAAGTAAAAAAAAAACGGGGTTAAAAATAGAGATACCCCGCCAGACTTGCTCCTATATTAGGGACAAGTGCAGAAATGGCCCAAAACCCAGCTGTGGTGAAAACCCGAAAGGGCACTACAGGCAAAATCGGGTACCCCGCTGTAGATCGGATTAAAAATCCTCAAATACCAGGGAGTGAAAAATAAATAACTATGATGATAACATGTATAAGATGTGATAAAGAATATAGCACGAGGTGCTAAAGGGGAGTTGTGATCGCCAGAGGGTTTACCTCAATAAGAAGAAATGAGATCGCGTGTACCTAGTGAAAAGTGGGATGCGGGATGAATGTGGGCCTCCTCCTCCAACTCCAATCGGCCGGCCGATGAAGTGGGTTTTCTCGATTGATTACCTTGTAAAAGAAGACAATGAAAAACAAGGAAAAGAGAAGTGGATCAGCCAAAGTGCAATAGTATCAGTCAAGAGCCAACATAAAAATGATGAAAAGACATCAACAAGCGCACCTTCTTTTTTTGTTTTGTAAACCCCTAGCAGAGAACTAGGGAAGAATATGATATGCTAAATGCGGTAAAAGAACTAACGACAGGCAACAATAGTGATGATAAGAATGTGATGAACAACAGACAAGCTATATATATATATCGCCCTGCTCTCCCTGACAAGAGTAAAGGGAACCGGGAAGACGCTGAACGGATGCAGAGGGATGAAGAAAAATCAATGCTCGAAGGAGGAAGCTCTGCGTGCTTGCTTGATAACTCACGTCTTGACCTCTAAATGCTTAGGGTGCCTATTGAATACGTAAAATCTTCAACCTCTGTTACGAGCGAATGAAGTTTTCTTTTATAGTTTCAATCGGATGTGATCAAACAAGGAAGTGATAAGAATAGGTAATGAGGCAACCAAGGAAGGATTAAGATCGAGCAAGAGTCCAAGGATAGCAGGGAACTGTGGGGGAAAGATGGAGAAAAAAAGGACTCTGGAGTGAAAACACGCCTTGCGTCAGGGCGTCTTTTTATGAATTGACGACCTGCACAGAGGCGTTTCTTGAAACACGACCTAGTAAAGGCCGTTTCTTCCTGGGTTTAATTTTGGAAATGAAAAGTTCCTCCGTTTGGAAACTGAGATAACACGCCTGCGAAAACGGCGTTTCTTCAAAACACGCCCTGAGGAAAGGCGTTACTCAGAAAAAGCCTTTTATTTTGAAAATAGATAATTCCAGAAATTAAAGGATAATACCAGGAATTGACGCCCTTACATACGGTCATCCTTTCTTTTAAAACGCCTTATCACAGGTCGTTACTTTATCAAGTAACGCCCTTAGTCAAGCCGTGTTTCACAAAAATGCAAGAAAAATGCAGAAAACTCATGAAAAATAGAAAAACTTTATATTATAGGAATATTGAAGTCCACTTGGGGCGTTTACATAATAACATGAGATTTGATCAACAAAATGTCAATTTTGGCGTGTCTACAGCTGCCCCGCCTTGGCGTCTGCTTTGCAAGGGAGTGAGACGGAAATAGAGTGAAGTGTAATGAAAGGATTGAAGTGGAACGAACTGATAAGGAGACGCCAAGGTGTGATGTGACACGCCTCAGACACTAAGCATTTGAAATCTTTCCAAGATTCAAAGTGAAACAACTCTGAGTGGTTCCAAGGAAACATCGGTTTGTTGGATGAAAGGAGATTAAACTAAATAAATAAAGGGTGTGCGCGCGGGCACGACAGGAAAAGACCATTGGAGAGCGATTACCAGCCAATGTGGACGTGCTGCAATCAAGGTAAATTTTGCAGAAAAGTAAAGAGAATTGGGATAAAGATCCAACAAAAGGAACACTTTCAAGGAATCAGCCTGAATGGCTTCAAATAGAACGAAGTACTTGATTTGGAATGGAATATCTCATGTCAACTCAATCGAGAGCGAGTGAACTTCATTATTGCCATAATATGAAGATTTTCAGCATGAAACTCAAAGTCCTACATGATGCATGCTGGGCTAAAAGAAAAGATTAAAACAAACTAAAAATAGAAAATAATCAAGGATAATATTGCTAAGCTGTTTAGGTCTGGTCAAGAATCCATATTTCTGAGCTAACACTAAGCCGAAGCCCGTTTGTCCACGTATCAACTCAGAAAGTGGAACCATCGTCCCAAGCCTTTAACAACTCAACGGCCTATCCGTGTGATCAAGATTCTCCTGAAATCGTCTTCGTTTTTGATAAAGGGGAACTCAAATTTCAGGTTCATCATAACCACAAGGTCCCTGATATACTATAATATCGTAGATATCATATAATAATAATGCTTACAAGAAACAATACAAGGTGACACGATGTTGCTCCCATGAGCCATCCAAACGCCCTGAATCCTGCAAAATTCTGCACTTTGAAAGTTATTAGACTTCATTTATCAATTCAGAACATGACATGATCATAAGTGCTTAATCATAAACAATTTCATCAAATAATAGCACTTAAGTTCATTCAAAAGCATTGGGAGGGCAAAAACGTAGGCCAATAAAACACGCCTAAGAATAGGGCGTTAACAGCATGAAAGACGCCGTTCGATAGGTCGTTAATTGTTAAAACACGTCCTACTCAAAGGCGTCACCAAGAAAGGAAGCTTAGAAGAAACACGACCTCATCAAGACACGACCATGCCAAATGTCGTCTCATCAAAAAATACGCCCTTTCATAGGGCGTAACCAACAGAGAAAGCTTGGAAGAAACACGACCTTATCAAAGGCGTTACATTAAACACGACCAGTATAAGGTCGTTAAATCAAAAATACACGCCCTTACACAAGCCGTGAATTAGCCCGATCCTCCGTTTCTAAATCAAGAACAGAGTCCTTAACCCAATCAAACTTCTATCTTCGGGGCTCTTTAGGACTCTTAAAATCCTTATAAAACGGCAGACTTTCTTAACCAAATCATCAGAATTCTTCTGCGGCCGAACTGCTTCGTTTCTTTCTTTTCCTGCAGGCCTTTTATTCTTTTCTTGCTTCTGTTCTCAACTGCTGGCGGCGATGGACAGAATACTGAAGAAACCTAAGATTTCTACTCCTAGAATCTCTGAAATACAAGGGCACATAAGCAACCGCATTGCTTTGAAACAGGTAAGCTTTCTCTTCTGCCCGTTGCTTTGCGATGCTCCTTCTGCCGAATTCTCCTTTCACGTTGCATATGCTCATACTTGTTTACTGTATGTGTTCTGTTCTTCACAGGACTATCCAAATCTTCCGGGAGCTAGAAGATATGTCCAAATCAAATGGTTGCCCCTCATCCTCTCCAAGTTTACTTCAGACATGAGGGTATATGTAGCTAGATGGCATCTCTTGGGGTTGATAACCCATGCCAAGCATTATGATCAAATCCACATAGATTGGGCTGCCATAGGAGCATTGATTGAAACCTGGCATCCTTCTACCCATACTTTCTTATTTTCCACATTTGAGGCCACCATCTTGCTAGAGGAAGTAGAGATGATCCTAGGCTTGAAAAGGATGAAACACGGAGAAGAAGAAAAGATGGCCATCATGCCAAGGCCCATCTCCTCCCATGAATTGCTAACCTCGTTAATACCTAGCCCAAATATAGTGAACCAAATCAGGGTCACTAAAGGAGTTAACCTCTTGAAGCTCGCCTCGTGGGTGTACAAGAGAGCGGGTCAAGCTAAAGAGGAAGAGGAGATAGAAAGAGTGACCAAAGCCTTCGTGGCGTGCTTGGCAGGAGCACTCCTATTCCCATCCACGGAGGACTTTCTAGAGGAGTCCCAATTGAGCGCAGTGGTGAGCTTATGGGAAGAAGAGAGAGTTGGACCGGCGATCCTAGCATATCTCTATAGCGGGCTTACGTCAGCGGCCATGGGAAGGCCCATCAACGGGTGCATGCTAGCACTCTCAAGTTGGGTTGATCTACACTTCAAATTCGACTCATGCCACGAAGCCCAACAACCCTCAAGAATTTTCTCAAAGAGCCCACTCTCATATATAACCGGCTCATTAGGTATAAGCAATAGAGTGACCAACCGGATTCCTCAAATCAAGAAGAGAGGGGATTGGAGGGAGCATTTAAAGGTAATGCCAAAGAATCTTTTTACCTGTGCCCCGGGTGTATTCAAAATGCAGGAGCTTCGTGCACGCTTCTCCATTGGGATGGACCTTCGTCTTATTGGTGCTTCGGACTTCGTTTTATATAATGCACATCGGTGCCTTCCTCAGCTTGGGCTCCCAAGGCAACACTTAGAAGACATCTCTCATCTCCCTCCAATCAGATCAAGAGACCTAGGCAGCAATGAAGATGGAGAAGAGGTTACCACCATTCAAGCTCTATGGAGGCTAAGCAAGCTTCATCAACCTGTAGAAGACTTGGACGAAGACAAGGAACAGTGGAAAAATTATGTAACTTCATTGAGAAAAATAAGGCCCAAAGTGGCTCATTAGTCATCGTAGTTCCTCTTTTCAAAATAATAAAAACTGTTCTCTGATTGAGCCAACTGCCACTGTGATTATGAACCAAATCATCCAAAAACCTGTGTTTCTGTTATGAATAACGCCTCCAAGAATGCCGTGAATTCAAAAATACACGCCTTACCTAAAGGCGCTTCCAGTGAGCCTTTGTCAACAGATGACGCCTACAGAGTGGGCGTAACTTTAAATAACGACCTCAGGCAAGGCGTGACTAGATTCAAACCAAAAGAATATAATCGTTGACTCTTCAAAAATAACGCCTTTTCCTTGGTCATGTTTCAAGTGTAACACGCCTTTACAAGAGGCGTTACTTCAAACAGCAATAATGACTTCTCTTACATCAATCAACGCCCATTCAATGCGTCTGACGACGGTTATCGTTCCCCATGCAAAAGGAATTAACGCCTTAATCCTCGTCGTCAACTTTCATAAAACGCCCAAGGAATAGACGTGACTTTCATTATAAACGCCCCCCATTAGGGCGTGTCTTCTTTTCGAAACCCAAAAGCCGTCGGGCCCCTTCTTCTTCCTCCTTCCATTCTCATTTCACCCCTTTTCTCTGCAAACCCTAACCGAAGCCCTCCCCAAAGCTTCTCTCCTGTTCTCTTCTCTCTCATTCTCTCAAACATTCTCTCAATCTTAGCCATGGCCAAACGCCAAAGAGTTAGCGCCCCAGATGTGGTCGATCTCGATGCCTCCCACGCCCAAGAGGAAGAACTTTCCGTGGAGGAGCTCGCCGTCGTGGCTTTTGAAGAAGAGCCGGTGGTGGCCGGCGGCGACGACGCCGACGAAGCAGCGACAGGAGGAGGAGGAGAAGACGAAGGTGGAGAAGAAGGAGAAGAAGATGGAGAAGAAGGAGATGGAGAAGAAGAAGGACCACCGCCCACGGCGGCGGTCGTTCCCCGTGGGCAACTCCGGCGGCCCAGACGGCCGCTACCCCGGCCACAACCCCAGAAGCACAAGAAGGTAGGCTCCCCCTCCCCAATTCCATTTTTTTATTTTATTTATATTTTTTCTTGATTTTTTCATAGCCCTCGGGCATTAAACCTGCAACTCAGAAAAGACACGCCTCCCACGGGGGCGTTACTTACAAACGCAACGCCCTAATCCAGGGCGTTAATTATTTTTAATTTCTGAAAATTAATTATCCTTTATGAAAAACGCCCTGAAGCATGTCGTTTCTTAAAACTTATGATTTTTCATGAATTCCATGCTCACTAAACAATTTCCAAAAATATTTTCATGAATTATTTCGCATGCTGTCAGTTATTTGATTTTCTGTTAAATTGAGAAAACCCACGCCCTCCAGTAGGGCGTTAATTCAACAAGAGACGCCCAAACCAGAGGGCGTCGCTTCATTCATTAACGATTCAAAATTAACCACCTTTAGGAAAACGCCATACCACAGGGCGTTAATTCAACAAGAAACGCCCATCACCGAGGCGTGATTAGAGATATGTTTCAGAAATAGCAAAACAGCCACCAAAATACGCCTAAGACTATGGCGTGATAAACATAAAAAACGCCCTCATTAAGGGCGTTACATTAAAGTTCATTCTGAAAAACGCCCCCCACAGGGGCGTGAATTTATCAAGAAACGACCTGAGGGTGGCCGTGAATTCCAAAAATGCTAAAATTCAACATTTAACCCAAATCAAATGTAATTCCGCATGGATATTCAGATAATTAAGAAAAATAATTCTCTTTTAATACATGCAGGGGCTGATGAGGACTCGTATCTCATGGGTCATGGTCTGGGCAGCATACCAGGGTCTCCCCGACTTCCAGAGGGTTAGGGTAGAGGCCATGGGGTTTGGGGCTTTTCTATCCATCGAGCCTTTTAGACCTGACCTTGCACTGATCCAGGTTTTGAGGGAGAGATGGGATAGGGTTAGCCGGACTTTTCTGATGCCCTGGGGGCATATGGTTCCTAGTTTAGAGGATGTAGCCAGGATCACAGGTTTACGGGTAGATGGTGAGGCCGTGAGTGGGTTCACCTATTCTGACTATACGGAGATGGCCCAGAGGCTACTAGGGCTTGAGATGGTCTATGTGGGACCTAGCGAGTGCAGGACCATTTTCCGTATGGACCTGACTACAGCGATGGGTCTAGGAGATGCTAGGCATAGATCGGGGGAGACCTTAGGTGAGTTTGCACAGCGACTGACCGACGGGGTGAGAGCGGCATGCTGCCAGGACCCGACTGACCATGAGAGAGCGGACCGAGACCTGAGGAGGTTCCTGCTGCTGCTGCTCAGGAGATTATTGCTGGGGACGAAAGCCGATGTCATCAACTGCCGCTTCTTAGGCATCCTTGAGGATCTGGAGACGGTTGGCACATATGCCTGGGGAGCGGCCCTGCTGGCGCATTTGATGGCCGATCTGTCCACAGGGACAGGCCGTGAGACGACCGTCAGTGGCTTCTCACCTCTTCTTCAGGTATGCAATTTCTCATTTTTACATCTTTTCCTTCTTATTATGATGCGTGTGAATATAGTACTAATTGCAATGCATGGATGCAGGCGTGGAGCCACCTATACATGCCGATGGGGGGCGTTGACCCACGGCCAGGAGCTGAGGGGTCCTTCCCTCTGGCGCGACGCTGGGTGCCTGTCATCTTCGGCGCCCCACTTGACTACGAGTTGTGGGTTCTACGGAGAGAGTTCCGCGACTTCCCTCCCTCGCTGGTATGTATGAATGAATGATATGCATTTCTTTTTGTTGTTTATTTGAATATGATGAAATGATAATGATGCGTGTTCATGAATGCAGGTGCAGTGGAGACCATATGAGGGGATGACCGATGAGGGCCAGCCTTGGGTCGTATCGGGGCGACCTCGCTTCGGACGTGAGCTGTGGCTACACTGCTTGAGCGAGATTGAGCCGTTACGGCTTCGGCTAGTGATGAGGACCCTGGGCCTGCCCCAGGAGTGGATCGAGGTCGGAGAGCCTCGAGGGATTGGCAAGAAGACCCGCGGTCGCACCAAGACGACCGACTGGAGGGTGCGATTCGAGGAGCAGTACGCCGACTGGCAGCGTGGCGGGACCACAGTCATTTCCCACGCGACTAACAGCTCTGAGTACCTCCGACGCTACTGGGAGGTTCACGCCGGCAGACCTCAGATGAGGGTCTTAGGGGTATGTATGAATGCAATGATTTCTAAATTGAATGCAAATGCTTATGTAACTATTATGCGACTAACATGTAATGAATGCAGGATGCGAGGGACATAGCGGCGATAGATGCCCAGGCTCACCTACATAGCCTGGAGGACCAGCTAGCTGCCACACGGGCAGACCTGGAGACCCTGGTGAGTGTTTAAATTATTCCTATATGCAAATGAATTTTTTTTGTGTTGAATTAATGATTAGCCACTGACGGTCTTAATGAATGCACCGTGCCCAGCAGGGAGCAGCGAGGAGAGATCCAGGGGAGGCTTCCAGCTCGAGGGGGCCTAGTGCAGAGGTGACTGCACTGACAGAGAAGCTGGCTGGTGCGATAGCGCGAGCCGAGGCGGCGGAGCATGACCTTGCCTCACGGGTAAATTCTGAACTCAAAACCTCATTCAAATAATGATTAGATATAAATTGTGCACTGATAAAAATTCATTTTTGCAGACTGAAGAGCTTCGAGCCACTCTTATCTGTGTAGATGAGGGCTTCCGAGCGACGAGCTCACAGGTGCGTGATCTACCTTTAGTCACATGTTGTTATTTCATTTCATGAATTATTGAACTGTGGAACTGATGATTTATTTACCTGTTTGTAGGCTGCTCAGCTGAAGGCTATACGTACCGAGTTGTCGATCCGCGATCAGCGGATCGCAGAGCTTCAGCGGACCCTGCAGCGACGCAGTGAGCTTCCTTAGGACGTAGCCGAGCTGCGAGTTGCCCTAGAGCTGGAGAGGAGGGAGCGTGCTCGGGAGCGCGAGGAGCGGGCTCGTGAGCGGGAGGAGCACCAGGCGGAGCGTGCCCGGTTCCAGGAGCAGTTGTCGGCACGAGAGCGTGAGCTGGCGGACTCGAGGACCCAGTTGATCCTTTCCCAGGAGTGGCTGCGAGTGTCCGAGGAGCGGTTGCAGCGAGGCCGCGAGCGAGCACGGGCCGCGGGGTACTCCTTCACCAGCTCCACCTTCGTGGCGGGTTCTTCCCTCCGAGAGAGGAGCGAGGTACGGGGACACGTTCGGGTTCCGGCTTCTTCACGGGGGCCCATGCCTCCTCCACCAGCACCAGCTCGGGATGGCGAGGAGGAGGTTGAGAGTAGGAGAGAGGAGGGTGGAGGCGAGAGCTGAGAGTTTTGTACTTGTACTCCTTCACCTTCACCTGTACATGATAGACATGATGATATATATATATAGGAGATTTGAGCTTTTGTTACCTGAGCACTTGTATGGTTGTGGACTAGTGTTTGTGTACTTTTTCTTTCCACGTTCCATGTGTTTGCTTTATTTTGCCCTATATCTGCAGCTGCGGTTTTCACTTGAACAAACAGGTTAATTCATCTGTTCGACTTGGCCCCTTGCCCGATGAGCAAGGGGTGTCCATATTCTGACCTTAGTAATGGGTCAAGGGGCCAAGCCTTTAATAAGGCAAAATGGAATAATCAAAACTCGTGGATGCCTCATGCAATCACACATATGTAAACAATAATTAAAAGATGTCCAGGCAAGAATGCAACTCATGCAATATGAAGAATTTTTTTTTTCTTTTAGTATATATATTTTTTTAGGGGTTTTCTGAAAAACACGCCTTAGGTTAGGTCGTTACTCAAGTAACAGACGCCCTCGGAGACGGCGTTACTGTGAAAGGATTTTTTTGAATTTTGTTGAAAACACGACCTTTCCAGAGGCGTTATTTTTAAAGGAGCGACTTTAAGATAGGCGTGAATTAACATTAAAGCGCCTTGAACAAAGGCGTTAATTCTATTCCTCCCAAATTGAGCTGATAAAGAAATTAAGGTGGTGGGCCCTACTCGGTCATCATCTAAGATCCATTAACCTTTCTTGAATAATTAAAAGGGGAATCGGCGTGAATATTGTTAAACTTATACACAAGATTTCGTGCAGTGCATTCTCTTCAGTTTGTCTCGGCCATTCTGCTGGTTCATGACTTTTCCAAAAATAAAAAAGAAAGTATAAGGAAGTCCACAAAAGATTTAGAGATACCTGAGGCAAAGCTACCTCCCCTACTCTATGCCTGTTGGGGTTCGGTCTTTGGCGTAGGGACGCTTTGTTGCCTTTTGCCTCTTTTCGTATTGCATGCATACGCCCAAGGTTTTCCTTGCGGGGACTTTGCCCTCTTGACATGCTTTTCTTTTCACCATTTGACTTTCACTTTAGAATTGATTTGCATTGAATAGATTTGAACTGATGAACAACCTAATTGTACTTGGGCTTTTTGTGGCATTTGTTCCCTTTTGGGCCCTGACTTCCTCCTACTAGGGCGGTGGATAGGCTTGGCGTGTCTACCTCGAGACCTCCCTTCCTCCCTTGTGGGCCGAAGAAGAAAAAGAATGGATATCGTCTTTCGCCTTTAGTCTGGTTTCGACTTTCAATCAGATTTTGCACTGCTTGAGCTCAAGAGTAAAGTGTGTAGTGTGTGCGGGGTCAACTCCCATTTTAAATTAGCAAGACTGACAAATGGATTCTGAATTTTGACCTTTCGGACCGTGGACCTTCGCCTGTCATGTCAGCCCAAAAAGGAGAACCATGAAAGAAAACTCTTTTTTGTTTTTGATTTTGAAAATATTCGACTTTTTGTTGATTATTTTGGGAGATTTCTATTTTCTTTGGATTTTTTGTGAAGTTTTGAAATTTTGTTTGGATTTTTGTTCAGGGGTAATATTTCTTGAGATACAAACCGTTCCAGGGGTGAGTTAATTCCTCTCCTTCAGCATTAACCAGTTTATAAGCATTGCCAGGATAAACGTCTTTTATGATGAACGGCCCTTCCCAATTTGGTTGGAGCTTTGAACGAGGACCACCTGGTTTTACAAAAATTCTTTTGATTACCATTTCACCGACCTTAAATTTTCTCTCAATTACCTTCTTTTGATAAAAACGTGAGAGCCTGTTTTGATAAACGCGCGCATGCTCAGCGGCGACCAGACGCTTCTCATCTAGGAGTTCCAATTGGGCAAGGAGTGAATCACGACGTTCATCGATAGAGAGCTCCTCATCCAATTGTACTCGCAGAGAGGGGATAAGAATTTCATACGGGACTACGGCCTCCATTCCATAAGTAAGGGCAAAAGGAGTTTGCCCAGTGGGGGTTCGAATAGAAGTGCGGTAGGCCCAAAGAGCTTCAACCAGCTTGTCTGGCCAGTCCGAGAATTTATTAGCCTCGCACGTCTTCTTAACAATCTTAATTAAGGTTTTATTAGTGGCCTCTGCTTGGCCATTGCCCTGCGGATAATAGGGAGAAGAATGATGCAATGCAATGTTATACCTGTTGCAGAGATCCTTGAGATCTTGAGAGATAAATTGAGGCCCATTGTCGGTGACGATGGTGCTCGGAATGCCGAACCTCGTGATGATGTTCTTAATGATAAATTTGCAGACGGTTGATGCTTTAATTTCCACGTAAGCTTCTGCTTCCGCCCACTTGGTGAAGTACTCCGTTGCCGTGAGAATGAATGATTTTTGCTTGGTCAGGAGGTTCGAATCACCAAGAGGTCCAATGATATCAAAAGCCCACATGGAAAAAGGCCATGGGGAGGACGTAGGATGGAGTGAAGAAGCAGGAGAATGAATCTTATCGGCGTGCAGTTGGCACTTAACACACCTTCGAACATAGATAGAACAATCCTCTTCTAGAGTGGGCCAATAGAAACCTAGTCTAAGAATCTTCTTAGCTAGCATCTGGCTGTTCACATGACCACCACACACACCAGAATGCGCCTCTTCCACAACTTTCCATGATTCATCATCATCGAGGCATCTCAATAAAACACCGGTGAGCCTTCTTCTGTAAAGCACACCTCCAACCAAAGTATAACGTTGAGCCACTCTTCTTATTGCTTTCTTCTCTTCTGTTGTGGCTTCCTCGGGATAAGACTGATCATCACAGTATCTGGCAATCTCATAATACCAAGGCTTTTCTTCGTCAGCCAACTCTTCTTGCCAATCCAATAGCATGACCTCTTTGCCTTCAAGAGCTTCCTTCCGTCTAACCTTCTCAAGCACCTGATCCCTAATATCGAGAAAAGCACGATCCCTAATGGCTGGAGTATCACGCTGATGAATCAGGGGGACATGAAAATCACGCTCAGGAGGGAAAACTAAAGCGGAAGCTAAGGAAGCAAGTGCGTCGGCCAAAATGTTCTGGCTACGCGGGACATGAACGAAAATCAATTTAGTGAAGAGTTTGGCGTAAGCTGAAGCGAGCTCCTGGTAGGGCTTGAGCTTAGGATGGATGGTGCGGCACTTGACCAACACTTGGCGTAGAATAAGCTGACTGTCACCGACAATTCGCAAATGAGTGACACCATATTGATGAGCGGTTTTAAGACCAGCCAAAAGAGCTTCGTACTCGGCTATGTTATTGGTGACGGGAAAAGTGAGCCGAGCAGCAAATGGAATGGTGACCCCTTCGGGTGTTAAAAGAACCATGCCGATCCCTCTTCCTTGAGAATTAAGAGCTCTGTCAAAATGTAACGTCCACATAGGATCATGGGATTGATTAATGGACATTAATTCTTCATCTGGGAACTCTGAATTGACAGGATCAAAGCGGGGGAGAGGGTGGTGAGCAAGATGCTCGGCAATGGCATAACCTTTGATAGCTTTTTGCTGAATGTAAGTGATGTCAAATTGAGAAAGGAAGCTTTGCCAGCGTGCCAATCGATCAGTGAGGACAGATTTTTCAAGGAGGAATTTGATTGGATTCATGCGAGCAATGAGGTGAACCTCGTGAGCTAGGAAATAGTGTTTTAGCTTCTGAACTACCCAAACCAAAGCTGCACAAGTTTTCTCCATGGCTGAGTATCTCTGCTCACAGGGGTTAAGAAGCTTAGACAAGTAGTATGCTGCCCTCTCCCTACCTTCTTCATCCACTTGAGCTAAGACAGCACCTACGGAGTCATCCAGGACTGAAACATAGAGAATAAGTGGCTTACCTGGAATTGGCGGCCTCAGGACAGGAGGATTGACCAAATAATCCTTCAATCCGTCAAAGGCTGCCTGACATTTGTCATCCCAATTAAACTTGACTCTCGGCTTAGTAAGCTCGTAGAACGGCCTACACCTCTGTGAATGCTGGGAGACGAAGCGGCGAATAAATTGCAACCTCCCGATTAATCCTCGGACTTCCTTCAAATTCTTGGGAGGAGGCATATCTCTAATGGCTTTTGCCTTGTTGGGATCAACTTCAATTCCCCTCTTGCTAACAATGAAACCGAGCAACTTCCCTGAAGAAACGCCAAATACGCACTTCTTGGGGTTCATTTTCAATTGAAATTCTCGTGATCTCTGCAAAACCTTAGCCAGAACCCCAGGATGCTCAATCCTTGTTCTTGATTTCACAACCAGGTCATCCACATACACCTCAATATAAATATGAATCATGTCATGAAAAATTGCCATCATAGCCCTTTGATAAGTGGCTCCAGCATTCTTAAGTCCAAAGGGCATGACCACATAACAATATGTGCCCCATGGTGTAGTGAATGAAGTTTTCTCTTGATCTTCTTCGGCCAGGCGAATCTGATTATAGCCTGAAAAGCCATCCATGAAAGAAAGAGTCTCAAATCCTGCCGTGTTGTCAATCAACACATCAATATGAGGGAGGGGAAAGTCATCTTTAGGACACGCTCGGTTGAGGTCCCGAAAATCTATGCAAATTCGAACTTTTCCATCTTTCTTCATAACCGGGACAATGTTAGCCACCCAATTGGGATAGAGGACGACTCTAACGAATCTAGCCTTGTGGAGTTTATCGACCTCTTCTTTCATTTTCAAAGCCATGCTAGGGTGGAAACGCCTCAACCGTTGTTTTACCGGGACAGACCCTGGCTTAAGTGTAAGGCGATGTTCAACAAGCGCAGGGTCTAATCCAGGCATATCTTCATAACTCCATGCGAACGTGTCTTTGTATTCTTGAAGAACTAAGATGAGCGCCTCCTCTTCGGAGGGCGGTAAATTTTTGCTAATGAGGACAATCCTAGGGTCTTCCTCAGTACCCAGATTAATTTCTTTGGTCGGTTCTTCTACAGAGGCTGATGTTTCGTCGAATCTTCTTATTCCACTAGCAAAAGCATCAGCCTCGTCCTCATATTCTTCATAACTCTCATCCCCCTCTTCAATAGGGTCTTCATCATTCATAATTTCATAGACGCCCAAACCCTCATAAGAAGCATCAGCATCCTCATATTCTAACTCCGGCAGGATAATTGGATCTTCCACAAACTCAGGGAGAGCTAAACAAGCTTGGCATCTAATGGCCAATTCCAACAAAAATCTGCGAGGAATCTGCTTACCCCTGACCTTCTTGTGTGAATTTACCCCATGATTTTTATTAGAAGAAGAGGA
Source organism: Amorphophallus konjac (assembly GCA_022559845.1). Taxonomy (NCBI): domain Eukaryota; kingdom Viridiplantae; phylum Streptophyta; class Magnoliopsida; order Alismatales; family Araceae; genus Amorphophallus; species Amorphophallus konjac. The sequence continues at coordinate 205,800 of JAHNEJ010001947.1, read as the reverse complement.
AGAAAGGGTGGAAGAGCAACTAGCTTGATTATAAGGGAAAGAAGGAGGTGATAAAGTGGATACAGGAGGTGATACAGGGGAGGACCCCTCATCGGAGGGGGAGAAAAGACTTACCAAGGAATCTTGGAAGAGCGGCCCCTGGGTCGGGACGCACACGGGAGAAAAATAGGAGGTTTCCTCAACAGAAATGGAGGATTGGAAAGTTGGGAAATCGGCGTTTTTTTTTCGTTTTTATCTTTTTCTTCATTTTTATTTTCTTTTTCAAGTAAAAAGTAATGTGAAGGGAGAATAGTAGGTGGAGTGGAAATTGCAAGTTTGGAGAAAGATTTAATCAAAGATGGCCCACGCGGGGGCGAGATGGAGTCTTCAGCAAATCGCTCGAGGAGCGAAGGAGCAATCGAGAGGGAAATCTGAATTGAATCGGGAGACAAGTTGATAGTAATCGGTGGTGGTCGCGGCACGTGACCAAACCAACGGGAATAGAGAGAAGCCAACACCAATGGATGCACAGAAGTGAGGGAGAAAAGGCCGGCCCACAGCCTATCCAAGGAAAATCCTTCTTCAAAGGGGACATCTGGCTCCCCCGTATCTGTTTAGTCACTTAACATCTGCCTTTTGTCTGTGATTGCGGCAGGCATTTCAATCAGTTCTTGAATCAATGGCGGCCATTCTGGATCTGTCGGCATGAACAGGCGGCTTAAAGAGAAAGTGATGTCATTCATGTCAAACCACCTGTACTAGTCACATTCCGGATCACCCATTTTTCTTCTTTTATCTGGCCTTAACGACTCCAGGGCTTTGTAAGTAGCCAATGGGGCAATGTGACGAGCAAACTGTCTAGCGTGCACATCCTGACAATCAAGCAATGATGTAATGATGGTAGTCTGTTCATTATTCTGAACGCCACCGGTGACAAAATGTGTCTTTAAAGTCCAGGTGAGCGGTTGGCGATCTGGCTTGAAGGTGGACGTCATAACAGCCCACGGCTCTCCTTCATTCTTGCCCGGTGCTTTGTAGCCTAAGCCGCCTCGTGCAACCACTTTTTGAGGCTTAATGGGCCTAATCTTGCCCTGGAGTTTAGCGCCCAGGCCCTTGCCATCTTGATATCCCATTCTTATCAGAATGTTCCAGCCGGGGGTATTCATCATATTTTTCTTTTTCTTCTTCCCCTTAGAAGGCAGGGGTGTCATAGCAACCGTTGTAACAGTCTCAGACAGCATCGGCTGAGAGTGGGGAATGTCCAGCACAGATAATAACGGCTTGTTGGCTGGCCATATAGAAGGAACTGATGAAGCTACATGAATGTCCTCCTCTGGTAAGATCAGCACGCTGGTCACCTTGATAATGCGGCCCTTGTGCGGAAACTTAAGGCATTGATGGTTTGTAGAGGGCACTGCATCAAGCTGCTGAATGTAAGGGCGACCCAGGATGCCATTAAAGGTCGGGTCCATATCCAGAATATGGAAATCTGCCGTAATGGTGGCTGGACCTAAGCTGACTTTAAGAGTAATCATACCCAGAGGGGGTTTCTTTGTATTGTCATATGCAGTGACAGTAATGGTGGATGGCCGAATCTGGCTCTCAAGGATACCGCATAACTTCAGAGTGCTTGGAGGCAACACATTGATAGATGCACCGGTGTCTACCAAACACTGCTTAACAGCCACCTTGTTGATATCAACCGTAATACACAGGGCATATTTTCTTGCCGGTAGAGGTGCTAGCTCATGTTCATGGAATGTGATTGCCGGCTGACTGCTGGTAGGGGTTAAGACTGTAATTATCTGTTCAACCGGGAGGTCCTCATTGACCATAACCTTCTGCAGGTATTCCTTCAAGGCCAGCTGATGAGTGGTGGACCTCTTGATTAATTCAAGAATGGAGATTCTGGCTGGAGTGCGATCCAGGTGCTTTAACAGATCATACTGAGTTCTCGGCACTGAATCCTGTTCTTGTTCTTGCTCTTGCGTCCCCTGTACGGGCTCTAGCTCTCTCTGTGGGAAAACACGGTGGAACATCCGTCTACTACGGAGCGGCGCTACGCCTTGACGCGCCTCTGTCGGTGCAATATTAGGAGGAGGGTTGGAAGAGGAGGAAGGAATGTCGGTAGCAGAGACCCTGCTAGGGGATACCAAAGGGGAATTCAATAAAAGGGGCGCCCCCGTAGGAGGCGTAGTAGTGGTGGTGTTTAATAAAGATGCCCCCGCGGGAGGCATGGGAGGAGTATTTGAAGAAGGTACCCTCGCAGGAGGCGTGAGAGAAGAAAGGAATATCCGAATGCGAGGGGTATTGGCAGGTGGTGGAATAAGGAGAGATCGTGGCACAAAAGGTGGTTGTACTGATGGTGGAGGAACTCTTGCCGGTGTAGGAGTGGTAGAGGGGGTAGCGGGTGCTGGCGGTGAACGGAGTAGGAGTGGCCTGGAGGGCGCGGATGTAGGATTGGTGGTGGAAGGTGGAATGGCAGGTTGCTGTGGTGGTAAGCGGTTAAGAAGAGCGCGAGCTGGCAAGGCCGTGGAATTAGTGGTGGTAGGTGGGTTGACGGGGCGTAAAAGAGAACGTCCCGATAGGAGACTAGAAGGAGAAGGAGGAACGCGCAACAGGCGCGGAGTTTGATTTTGGTTTGGATCATGGTGGAATGCCCCGACAGAGGCGTTTTCTTCGTGCCATCCCTGCCCTCTCTCTACCTCATAGAGAGACGTGACAGGGTTCACGTGTTGATTAGGAGCGTGCTCCGGCAATGGATTACGGACAATCCCCATATCCTGCTGGGGTGCTGGAGCTTGCTGTGGCTGAACTTGCTGCGGAGCTGGCTGTTGTTGTTGCTGATTTTGCTGTTGCCGATGCGGCCTTCTCTCTTTCATGGTGGTGATGACTTGCCTCATTTCATCCCAATTAATGCCACCCTGGTCATTCAAATCATAAATATGATCTCTGAAATGGAAACAACGATCAAGGTTGTGACCAGGGGCGCGGTGAAATGCACAGTAACGGGATGTGTCAACATTGTCGGGCCACACCGTTCTTTCTTTTGGTAGGACGAGCAGATTGGCGGCCATCAAAGCATTAAAAATGTCAGGGAGACTCTCTGGGAGTGGCGGATAATGGGCCCTCTTGGGGCCAAGCGGTGGTCTCCGTTGTTGTTGGCCATAGTTGGAAGGTGGGGGGACCTGATGGTATTGTGGTGGTGCTGGAGGGTCGGTGCGAGGCGCTTGGCTCGGTGATGGAGCGAAAGAAGATTGGGGTGTGAAGTGGCGTTGTGGAGCGGAGGTAAAATGGGGGTTTTGCTGTGGAGGTGGCGGAGGTCGTGGGTTTGACTGGTGGTGGGGGTGACCAACTACGCCAACCTGCTCGTTTATGACAGTGCCCTCAGTCGTGGGCCCGCTGTTGACATTTGTATTCTTTTTAAACAGCCGAGGCTTCGGCTCAAACATGCCCATGATGGGCGAATCCTTCATTTGTGTTTGTATATAACGAGCTCTTTCATAGAGCTCTTCCATAGTTGTCAGCCGATTCATGGCCAAAATGTGCCGGAATTGAGGAGTTGCATTAGAAATGACCATTTTTACTTGTTCTTGTTCCGATAATGTGTCCTTCAATTTCTCGGCCATAGACCGCCACCTGTCAGCAAATATAATGAAGTCTTCCTCGGGCTTCATCTTTTCAGCGACCAGATCTGTAACAGAAAGGGATGGTCCTACCCGGTCTCTGTACTTTTGCAAGAATTTCCTTTGGATAACATCGAAATCCCCGGCATCAGCTGGCTCCAGAGAATAAAACCATTCGAGGGCGGGTCCCTCAAGAGATCTCCTGAATAAATAGGCCAAAGAGGCTTTATTGTCTTGCCAGAAAGAAGTCTCATATCGGAAATCCTTTAAATGAATGAATGGGTTGCCTGTTCCATTATATCGCCAGAAATTCGGCATTTCAGAAGGTGGTAAATGGAACACTGGCAACGTAGGAAGAGAAATTTCTGGAGCATTCTTAGTTGTTGTAACCTTCTTGAGCTGCTCCTCCATGCTGGCCAGCTTCTGAAGCAAGAGAGTGTTGGTATCGGGCTCGACTGGGGCCTGATTCTGAACAAAAGAATGCGGTATAGGCGTTCGGAGAATCCGAGGAGGTTGGAAGGATTGATGCCTAACCGCCGAATAGCTCGCCTGCTGGGCCGGCATGGCCGCAGTAGGCGTTTGTGGACGAGAGGAAGGGGGATGCAAGACCGCCTGGTCATTAGCAATCTGATGGCCACTCACGGCCGGAGGGGGATTAGAGGAAGATGAAAGGACGGATTTCTCCTTTAAAGCGGCCTGAATGGCTTGCCGCTGGGAGTCATCCAACTGGGAGAGAGCTTGGATCAAATCGGTGACGTTGATGGATGAGGAAGGGTTCCCCGAAGTGTTGGAAGATGGAACTTGAGACGAAGGGTCCGCCTCATGGATGGTGGTATCGACCACATGGACTTGTGAGTAATGGGGGTGAGGAGGAAGGTAGTTCCCCTCATAATAAACAGAATCTTGGAGAGGGTCCTCATATTGACCAAATATGTTCTCATTCTCATCATCATAAGAGTACCCGTTGCCTGACATATTGATGGTTTTACCTGAACGGAGTTTCATTCTTAAGAGAGAGGATGTTTAATGAAGGAACTATCACAAAATATTCAATCCAAACAAAGCAATCAAATCACCCAACTATGTTTTATGCAAACAAGGTTGGCAAGAAACGCAAGATTTTAATGTTTGATGTTTGAATTTAGGGTGGATTATTTGTGAAGGTTCACTCTTTTGCCAAATGAGACCTAGTTTGATCCGAATGTAACCTCCGGGTCAACTAAGTTCTTCTCTCTTTTAACAACGTATAGGTTCTCTAAACTCCAGGTACTTCGAGGATACAACCAGCCCGGCGTCCGTGAGGGAATCCACGGGTGCGGGGACTTACAGAGGTCTTGGAAAAGGGATTTCCGGTCCAAAGAGACGGAATGCTCAATGGAGGGTCGTCCCGATTCCAAGAAGGGTGTGTGGATCCTAGGATAGAGAGAGGAGGTCTCTCAACCAAGCCAGCAAATCAAGATAATCCAATCAGCAATGTAATATCAAGACAAATGCTCAGCAATGAATAATAGCCAATCTGTGAAAAGAACAGTAAAGACACGCCTTTGGAAAGGTCGTGTTTACAGCAAGAGGAAAGACACGCCCTACGGTAGGTCGTGATAAAATGAAAACACGGCAGCGTGGCTGTCGTGAACTCTGTGAGGGTCTCACAGACTGTAGAAAAAAATGCCTTAGGGTGAGGCGTTATAAAGAAAGGACGCCTGCAACTGAGGACGTCAAAACTCAGAGACACGCCCTGATGGAAGGCGCTGATAATAAATGAAACGCCTCTGAGAGGGGCGTTAATTCACAGGCAATATGATAAGGATGCAGCGAACAGCAGTTATGATAAAGAGAAACGCCCTAATGACAGCCGTTGATAGGAAGTGAAACGCCTCGAAGAGGGGCGTTATTCCACAGACAGTATAATCAGCATGCAACAAACCACAGTTATAGAAACAGACGCCCTGGAGATGGGCGTTAATCAATGAAACACGTCCCTGTAAGGGGCACTAAATAGCAGACGAGAAAGTAGCGGAGATCAGGCAAGCAGATGCAATAAAGACACGCCCTTGAAGGGGGCGTTAATTAATAAAAACACGTCCCTGTGAGCGGCGTTAAATTAAAAGACGCCCTTGTCGAAAGCGTTAATAAGCAGCAATTGACTGATCCGGGGAGTGTGCAGGGTGCACAATGGAGGGTGCCCGAGGGGCGCAAAGGAAAGGATACCGAGGGTACCGAGGGGAAAGGGCACGCGAGGGTGCCTAAGGGGAAAGGACACACGAGGGTGTCAAGGGGAAAGGGCACACGAGGGTGCCAATGGTGATGGTAATCAACAAAGAAAACAGTGGAAGTCCCACCGTGATCGCCAATTTGTAGATCGGATTAAAAATCCTCCAATACCATGGAGTGAAAAATAAATAACTATGATGATAACATGTATAAGATGTGATAAAGAATATAGCACGAGGTGCTAAAGGGGAGTTGTGATCGCCAGAGGGTTTACCTCAATAAGAAGAAATGAGATCGCGTGTACCTAGTGAAAAGTGGGATGCGGGATGAATGTGGGCCTCCTCCTCCAACTCCAATCGGCCGACCGATGAAGTGGGTTTTCTCGATTGATTACCTTGTAAAAGAAGACAATGAAAAACAAGGAAAAGAGAAGTGGATCAGCCAAAGTGCAATAGTATCAGTCAAGAGCCAACATAAAAATGATGAAAAGACATCAACAAGCGCACCTTCTTTTTTTGTTTTGTAAACCCCTAGCAGAGAACTAGGGAAGAATATGATATGCTAAATGCGGTAAAAGAACTAACGACAGGCAACAATAGTGATGATAAGAATGTGATGAACAACAGACAAGCTATATATATATATCGCCCTGCTCTCCCTGACAAGAGTAAAGGGAACCGGGAAGACGCTGAACGGATGCAGAGGGATGAAGAAAAATCAATGCTCGAAGGAGGAAGCTCTGCGTGCTTGCTTGATAACTCACGTCTTGACCTCTAAATGCTCAGGGTGACTATTGAATACGTAAAATCTTCAACCTCTGTTACGAGCGAATGAAGTTTTCTTTTATAGTTTCAATCGGATGTGATCAAACAAGGAAGTGATAAGAATAGGTAATGAGGCAACCAAGGAAGGATTAAGATCGAGCAAGAGTCCAAGGATAGCAGGGAACTGTGGGGGAAAGATGGAGAAAAAAAGGACTCTGGAGTGAAAACACGCCTTGCGTCAGGGCGTCTTTTTATGAATTGACGACCTGCACAGAGGCGTTTCTTGAAACACGACCTAGTAAAGGCCGTTTCTTCCTGGGTTTAATTTTGGAAATGAAAAGTTCCTCCGTTTGGAAACTGAGATAACACGCCTGCGAAAACGGCGTTTCTTCAAAACACGCCCTGAGGAAAGGCGTTACTCAGAAAAAGCCTTTTATTTTGAAAATAGATAATTCCAAAAATTAAAGGATAATACCAGGAATTGACGCCCTTACATACGGTCGTCCTTTCTTTTAAAACGCCTTATCACAGGTCGTTACTTTATCAAGTAACGCCCTTAGTCAAGCCGTGTTTCACAAAAATGCAAGAAAAATGCAGAAAACTCATGAAAAATAGAAAAACTTTATATTATAGGAATATTGAAGTCCACTTGGGGCGTTTACATAATAACATGAGATTTGATCAACAAAATGTCAATTTTGGCGTGTCTACACCCGCCACATGAAAACCCGAAAGGGCGCGTGGGTAAAAGCAAGAGGGGGCTGGCTCCGGTGAAAACCCGAAAGGGCGCTTGGGTCGGTAATGTGGTGATTCCAAAGAAAGCCTCACCTCCCACCATAAAACTCCTCGTCGATCGACCGGCGCCTTGCCCGATCAACGATTAAACCCATCCGGAATGGACCTTACATCTATTCTGTTGAAGCCTTCATGCATTGCTCAAGAAAAATTCCCTCGATAATAAGCCCACCTCGGGATAGACCTTCCATCTGTTCTGATAAAACACTTCCACTTGTTTCTATCTAAGACCCACCACGATGAAACCTGCCCGGTTTAGACCTTACGTCTATCCCGATGAAACCTATTCTACGTCTCACCGCGATGAAACCTGCTGTTGATCGATTGGCACACTGCCCGATCAACGATGAAACCTATCCAGTTTAGACCTTCCGTCTATCCTGATGAAATCCATGAACTCCTTGCATTGGTATAAATCCAATACCGATGATGAAAACTGCCATTGATCGATTGGCACCTCGCCTAATATCAATGATAAAACCCTACCCAGTTTAGAGCCTACGTCTATCCTGATGAAGCATATGAAATCCTTGCATTGGGATGAGCCAATACCAATGATGAAACCTGTTATCGATCGATTGGCACGCTGCCTGATCGACGCTAAAATCCATCCAGGGTGGACCTTCCATCCGCTCTGACATAGCACAACACTGCTCTTTGAATCGATTCAGACCCTCCGTCTGGATAGATCATGAAACTCTATTCCTTTGCGTTAATGTTAAACCCCATATTAACGATGAAACTCATATTTTCAGCAAACGGCCTCGTGCCTGAGCTGCTATCTATATCCTCTAAATCAATTCGGACCTTTCGTCTGGATAGATCATGAAACCCTACTTCCCTTTGCATTGATGTTGACACCCACATCAATGATCGTGTGTCCACAATAAACATATGGCGCCATGGTCCATATGATGAAAGTTCGGGTCCCAAAAAAGACAATAAAAAAAAAGAAAAGAGAAAGAAAATGATAAAAAGTACATATATAGAAATGGGGTTGAAAATAGAGATACCCTGCCAGACTTGTTCAGGCATTCTGGACAAGGGCAAAAATGGCTAAAACCCAGCTGTGGTGAAAACCCGAAAGGGCACTGCAGGCAAAATCGGGTACCCCATCACGTGAAAATCGAAAGGACGCGTGGGCAAAAGCAATCGGGGGCTGGCTCCGGCGAAAACCCGAAAGGGCTCTTGGGTTGGTAATGTGGTAATTCAGAAGTTCCATGCCAACTGGCACGTTGCCTTCACCTCCCCTTCACTGATGAGGCCTTCCGTCGGTCATCTGGCTCTATGCCCCACCGATGATAAAGCCTTAGCGGGGTAGATCTTACGTCTACCCTGATGAAATCTACATACCCTCTTTCACATGTGCCACCGACAATAAAACCCGTCATCATTCTGATAAAGCCTGGCCAGTTCAGACCTTACGTCTGTCCTGATCAAACTCCTAAACCTTCCCTTGACCGATCGGCTCCTTGACCGGTCAACGATAAAACCCTACTAGGATAGACCCTACGCCTATCCTAATGAAACCTACGTATTTCTTGGAAAAGTCCCACCCACCATAAAACCTGCTGGAATAGACCTTACGTCTGTCCTGACGAGACCTACACCTCTACATACGTCTCACCGTTGATCAACCGGCACCTCGCCCGATCAATGATGAAATCCTCTGTCTGGTTTAGACCTTACGTCTACTCTGATGAAACCTGTAAAACTCTTTTGCATCGATATAAACTCAATATCGATGATGAAATCATGTACTGGTCGATTGGCACATTGCCCTGACTAGCTTTGAAACCTGCCCGGGATGGACCATTCGCCCGTTCCGGATAGTGCTATGAGCCTCTTCGTTCACATTCCTGCAAATCGTCTCCCTTGCGTGCCGTATGGCCAAGAAGGTCGTTTGCTACCACCAACAGAATTTGGTTTAAAGCATCCCCCGGAGGCCGGCACGCGGTGGAGCGAGTTCCCCATCCTTTCTCTGAAGGGGTGGACGCTCTCCTGCTAGGTACGGGCTATTCCCATAGGGACCGCTGAAACCGGCGCCAAATCGCCGTGAGATATTGATGGTGCGATAAGTTAAGGACTAACCACATATGAGACTGGTGTAAAGATTCCTTTCCATTGAATAAAAAAGGGAATACAAGAAGGGCCCCTGAGGGGGAATTGTATTACAAAAAGGGGGAAACAGATATTCACGGGCGCCGGAATATGTCTTCGAAGGCCAGAAGCCCTACATGCGGGGCAGCCCCCAGCTCATGAAGTCGAGCCTCCTCCTCCTGTAGCCGAGCAGACTCGTCCTGAAAGGATGCCACCTTCCTCTCCAACAGAGCTACTTCCTCCGCAAGCTGCGGCCGAGAAGTTGTTATCGGCGGCAGTTCAGCCCGGAGGTCAAACAGTTCAGCCTCCAGGATGGTTATCCGGCTGCGCACGAACTGCTCCCGCTGCGCCAGAGACTGCAGTTGGCATTGGCGCTCCTGGAGAACAGAGTCCGTCTTCTCCAGCTCAGATTTGCACTCCTTCCTTTGCAACTTCAAAGCTGCCAGTCTGTCAGACATAATATGTGCCAAGAAGTCCCGGCGATGTATGAAGTTTAACAACAATAGAACCCGCTGAGCCCATATTTCCATGGGATAGCCCATCGCCTGTAGACCAGCGGTGAAACGCTCGGCTATCTCCTTCAGCCGCAGATAAGTCAGTCCGGGCTGGGACTCCACCAGCTGGCGCAGCATGTCCAGATTTTTCCAGATGAAACTCTCGGATGAAGCGAAGCCAGGAGAAGGAACTGGAGCTACTTCGAAAGTCACCTGGCCGTCAATGTCTGCCCACAATGCAACATCCGGCTAAGAGGACGAAGATGGCAAATCCGCTGGAAGAATTGGCCAGTCCCTCTCTATGCTCTCCAGCTGAGCTGAAGATTCCTCCTCTACCGCTGTCTCGGGAGCTATGGCTTGAACATCCGCGGAGGGAGAACCAATGAACGATGGAGCTATCTCTTCATGAGTCTCCTGAATAAGGGCTTCATCCTCAGCTACTCTTTCTGATAATGGGGACGAAAGGTCCCTAGTCTATAGAGGCAGAAATCCAGTCTCTATAGCCACTGTGGCAGGGACTGCTGACTCGGGCGCAATTGACATTACGGCGGCCGGTATAAAAGCAGAGCTTCTGGCTTGGTCTGCTTCGGCTCTAAACTCTGAGGCCCTGACAGGGATGGAAATCTCTTCTGATGATCTTAAGTCCAGTGATGTTAAGTCAGTCGAAGATTGTATTCTTACTGGCATAGGGCGAATAACCTCAGAAATTCCCATGAGAGTTGAAGGTAAAGCAGGGATGATGACCAAGTCTGCAGATGAGACATCCATAGAGACTGCGACCGCATCTGAGCTGGTAATGACAGGGTCCTGAGGACAAAGCAGAATGATCCTCATCAATGAATGAAAGAAAATAAATAGAACAGCAAACAAAAAAAGAAGCTTACCTTTAAAGTGGGGTCTATATCCTCAAAATGAGACAAAAGGGGAGAAAGCTCCGTAGTTGAAGCAACAAATGGAGGTGTTATGTCGACCTCGATGTCGAGCCCGGCAAACTCCTCTTGCAATTCCTCCTCAGAAGATAGCATCAACAGTTTAGAGGCTGAAAAGGCGGGAGGCCTTTTGCAAATACGGGCAGGGCTTCTGATTTTAGGATTTCCTCCTCGCTGCCGCTGAAAGTCACTTCCTCGTCATTATCAGGGACGGTCTCGGAGCTGCCCGAGGATATCTCCACTCTAGCTATATGCTGCGAGGTCACCTCTAGAGCATGCCGGGATGCAGACCGGGTGATTATGCGTCTGGCCGGAATAGGGCTCCGTCTTGTTTGAGTCCTTTCACTTTCCTATGGCTGAGGCGACTCTCCCGCTGCTATCATGGCCTCAGTCTGCTCCCTGACTGTCACCTCAACAAAAGGGGAACCCTGAGGGATATAATGGAAAAGAACAACAACGAAAGTATAAAGAGAAAAGATGAGAAAGCACATTTACCCTCCTCCTCGCCAGCCGGGGTAGGAGAAGGCAGCCTCGTGTCCCTTTCCACATGTAGTACAACCTGCTCCGGGGCTGTATCAGATAAAGAGAAGCTCAGTCTCGAAGGACGCCTTAAAAGATCAGTCAAGAAAATAATGAAGATTGCATCTGCAAGATATTTACCGCCACTCTCGGCAGGTTCCTGAGCAGCCTCCCTCTGAGACCTGAACTCGTCAAAAGAGGGGATGTCTGGAAGAGGGGTTTCGGCATCCGTCGCGACTGGAGCTGACTGCTGGACCCGAACAACTTTGTCCCTCTTGGCCTTGACAACTGCAGCTTTCACCACAGAAGGCTTCCTCTTCTTGCCCGGAGGCAAGGGAGTGGTCGTAGGTGCCGCTGTAGGAATTTCAAAGTAAGCAGGCTTCTCAGCTTGAGCAATGATCTTCCTGTAAAGTCCCAGCCATTTTATGTCCGGTCTATCGGTGCAAAACACAAGAAGGACAGTCATAGTCGACAGATGCAGAACACAATAATAAAAGAAAGACGCCATGAGCACACAGGAAGGGTCATACCTACTGGGCCGTCATAGAAGGTGGAAAGCGGCCAATACAGATAAGCCACCTCCTTCGAGCGGGAAGCAGCCTCCTTCACGAGCCAGCATACGTCACCAATGGTCTGGCACTTCTCCGTCAAGGCAGCCAAGTCTTTATGTCCGTGGAAGTCGAGGCAATGAAATAGGCCGAGATAATCCATACACCAGCCGTCGACATAATGAAAAGAATTAAAAAGCGGCTTATTCAGAATGCCAGCTATCGGGTTCTCTACTGACAGCCCGTGAACATTCAGCAGTACAAAAAGCCAAGAAGTGTGCTGATAATATGTCTGGGTGCGGTCTTCCCTCCGCACAAACGTCCTATAAGGATGAAATCTGTCCACCGGGCCCCTCCAGGGGGCTGCTGTCGGGAGAGGCTCCTCCGGGGGAAATGGATACCGCACCTCCACATGAATACTCCCTATGTGGCCCAACTGCCTCAGGTCCTTTGTAAAAGCATCTTCATTGATCTCAGAAAATACAGGAGTGGGTATTTCAGAACCTTCCTCTTTTAAGGACCGACGCCTGGCAATATATGCTTTCGCCTCCTTCGGATGCTGTGAATAGAGCCTTTTTAGATGAACCTCATCAATTTCAAACACAGGCCCTGATTGCCGCTTTAAGAAAGAGCGCTCGGCCACATCCCAAAAGGCGCCTCTGCCATCTTTATAGAAATTGGTACGGGTATTCCACCACTTAATATATTCTGATGTGACACGGGGAATACGATTAGAAATGGTCGGGACCCTGAAAGTTACGCCCTCTCGGCGATGAAAGAAATCTCACCATATCCAACTGTCACTGGCAATGGAGGACCCATGCTTGGCACGGCTGTCCAAAGGAAACTGAGCAGCTGATGGAGGAATATGCTGATCGTAGCCAAAGCTTCTGCTAAAACGGAATGGGTAATGGGGCTCCAAAATGAGCAAGCCTCCCTTCCTGAAGACCAATACATTGGGTCGGATAGCCATAGCCCACCTTACCAGTTCTGGTTCTAATATGGGCCGGGTGGCATTGGCCCCCGAAACAGGATGGACATAAACTTCTACCTCCTCCATTTTGCATTCCCTCTGAGGGTGTACTAAAGGAGCCAAACCTGCTGCCAAGCTCCAGAAATGAATGCTGCCAGGAGCATCTACAGGAACTTTTGTCAACCTGCCCCTTATCTTAAACAGCTGCTCTAAGAAAAGACCGGGTTCGGCGCTAGCAAACTCAATCATCCGAGGGAGCAGTGTGTCTGACTGCAAAGTTCTCGGGGCCAGCTCGGGGAAAATGCTGCAAACCCAAGCATTGAAGAAATGAAATGGACCTACAGTCCGTAAGGAACAGGGAACCCGATGTCTATGCAAATCTCCCAACGATTTGTAAACTAAACACAAAGCCGCCGGGCACAGAGACAGTCTCATCCCCTAGGCCATCTGACAGGCCGGATATATAGCCTCCGGTCTGATAGTTGTCTCGTCCCCTTGGGGGAGAGCGAAAGTGCACAGCCAGAAGGTCAGATAAGCTGCACAATGAGTAATGGGGTCAACCCCTGCTGGGTTCGGGCCGTCTACACCTGCTCGGCGCAGTGAAGCCGGCAATGCTGATTTGTAACGAGGGGCCCTGATCTGCTTACCGGGAGTCGGTCCCACGGAAGGGAAGTCTGTATACTTCAAGGGACCCCCGAAGAAGTACTGTATCCACTGTCCTACACGGACTCTTAATCTGCTACTCTTTTCCCGGGGTTGATATCCTTTGGAAGATCCCCTGCTGTAGGCCAGACAGATGGTGCGATAAGCCTTCATCAAGTACCGGTATGCGTAGCCAAAAGAATATCTGCCCTCTCCATCAGAGGCGTCCTTTACAGAGTCGTCTAGACAGACCTCCTCGTATGGCTCCCCATCTATAGGCAGGCCTGAAAGCTGCGCAAGACTCCAAAGATCGAGAGAAGTCTCACCTTCTACTGTATAGAACGTATTAAACTGTGGGCAGAACACTTCAAGCATGCCGCAACATAATCCCCGATAGATGGGATAGAGGAACCTAGAGGCAAATACACTATGATATACCCCAGCTCTAATCAGTAAAGGGGCGTATTCCTTCAAGATAAATTCTGTAAACTCCATTGCTCCTACCCTGAAGAGATGGGCGTCTGTCACTTTAGCATCTCCAAACCAGCCGGCAGCTAGCTGATATTTAAATTGAACAGCCAGACAATTCAGAATAAATGGCTCGTCCCTGTAACCCCACTTCACATGAGCTAGAAAAAGTCCAAAGTTGGGCTTCTCCCGATGGACGCGACCGGCTGCATGGTCCCACCTTGCCGGGGTAAACTCTGGAGCCCGGGTCAGCATCTTCTTCTCCGGCTCTAATTCAGAAATACCCAGCACGGCATTCCAGTCCCTCTGCTCACCCGGGAGATATATAGCTCGGGCGCAATAAACAGAACCCTTCATGCTGTCTCTGTCAGCAAGTATTGCCGCTTCCACAGACCGAGCAAGCAGGAAATCCCTCATTCCGCCTATGGTGAAGGTTCGGATAAATGGTAACAGATAACGATCCTTCGGCAGGTCCGGACGGTAGTCAGCAGCCCTTCTGAAATCAATACCTTCTGTGGAAGAATAGACTCCGGAAGACGGCACTGTGTCAGTCTCGGAATCAGAGGACTCGTCGACAGTGGCGATCTGGTTATAGCCGAAGCTCAGACTATTCACATTCAGCCAGTTGATTGAAGCCCGAGATATGTCCGGCTGAGCCGATGAACTCGCTCCCACAGTCATGGAAGCCGCAGCAGAAGAGTCGGAAGCCATGTCAGTGACTGCAATCAAGAAAAGATGAAAAATAAGCATCGGAAAGATGAATGGGCATGTGATGATTAAATAAATAATTCCAGTTAAATTTTGGCAGCATCTCCTCTTGTCCGGGGTCTGCCCAAGAAAAATAGGGAGTCACCCACCAAGAGGGAGTGATCCCGAACATAAAATGGGACTCAATCCCACATAATGAACCTACCCGAGAATGAATCGATCAAAAGGGGGGGAAGAATGAAGTAAGGCTCTCGGGGGAGCTCACCGCCGCCGCCGAGAGGAAGAGAGAGAAGGGAGAGGTAAGAAATGAGGTAAAAACCCTCTCGGGGGGGTTAAAAAGAAGAAGAAGGAGAGGCTTCTCGGCGCGAAGAAAAGCGCGCCAAGAACCCCCCCGTCGGTCGGAAGAAAGGGGCGCGCCGAGATGCCCGCGCCGAGAACCCATCAGAAGACGCCCGCGCCGAGAAGGCCGCGCCGAGATGCCCGCACCGACAACATGCCGCACCGAGAAGCACCCGCGCCGAGATGGGTTCTACCTCGCGCCGAGAAGCCCAAGGCAAGGCCAAGAAGGCTCCAAAGTGCTGACAATAAAATCAGAACATATGGAGATGAAAAACATGAAAATGAAATATACATGTGCATAATATTGCTGCAACAACATGATTAAGCCGAAGAACAATGTCAAAGTGAAATGGAGGAAGATACCCTCGAATGATGAAAGGCACCTGCATACCCCGTGCCGCTTATTCTGAGCTTACGCCGCCCGCAGGTGGGGGGCATTTGTTGACACCTTGAAAATGAGCAAGGGCAGAAACAGAATTGAAAAGAAGATCAGACCAACAGTAAAAGATCAATGATGAAGCTCGTCAACCATCTACCCGGCCGAAGCCTTTCCCGGCCAAGCTGATGTCCGATGCCATTGTCAGTCAGACGACGTCACTGATGAAATAGCAGTCACCTGGCTGAAGTCTTTTCAGGCTAAAGCTGATGTCCGGTCTTGTCACCGTTCAGGTGACGATACCGATGAGATGATGTCCGACTTTGTCGTCATTCAGATGGCAATGCCGATGAAACCCCAGTCTACCGACTGATGAAAATCTATGAATGATCTCAATAGAAGCTGTGTCACAAGTGGAGGGCCTTCTCGGGTCCTGATACATTTGAAGGACCAATAAAGGCCGAAGTCTATGTGAGGTCTTAAAAGCCCTAAATGGGCCTATAAAAGTGGCGCCGGCATCCCCTTGTCGAAGCCCAAAAGCGGCGCCGAGAAGCTTGAGTCCCACGCGCCGGGAGCTCTGCCTACGATTGAGGCGCGACGGGACAAACCTGCCGAGAGGACACCAAGGAGGGATATAAAACCCCCTCATTCGAAAAAAAAAAAAAAGAAGACACACAGGAGAGGGGCGAGAGCTTAAGCCATAACATATAGCAAAAAGGGCGAAGAAGAAGAATAGATAGCCACAAACAAAAACAAGGAGAGGAGAGTGGAGCCTGCAATCTGATCTGAGATAGGAATAGGCGGAAGGGAAAAAGAAGAAAGGAGTCTCGAAGCCTGATCGAAGGTAGGCAACGGGGAGGGAGAGGAGTCAATGCTCCGCCCTCCCCTCCCCATTTTCTGTAGTTCATCATTTTAATTTTCGATTGCTTCTGTCTCTTCCCCCTTTTGATGTATGCTGTGATATCACAGCCGATTTTACTCTGCTAGGGCAAGGCATAGTCTGCCTATACCTTCTTTTATGTATTGCCCCTGATGTGCGAGTGTAATCGTGATGTTCGAATGAATGAAAACTACAGGCTCCCGTTGAGGCCTGCTGTCTATTTCTCCGAAACCCTATTGCTATCTCCCCATGTTTTCTGTTTCTTCTAGATCCAATAGCCTGCTATCCCCTTCCCCAGTTCGATCGATCGCCTGTTTATTCGCCTGTTTATCGAACGCTCCTCATGCTTGCTTCCGAGTTAGGGACAGAATATCCCTTGGCCTCTGAAGCAAAGCATAGATACAGAGCAACCACCGCTCGGTTTTAGATGTTGCATTCATGCTCGTCGGCTTTGCCGAAGTCATCCCCGGGGCCAGAGATAGTCATCTCTTGGCCCCCAGATGATGGAGACTATACCAAAATCATCCTCACGGATCATTAGGAACGCTGGTGACAGAGATACCCTAAACCGTGTTTCCCCCAAATCACTCTCGCCTCCAGCCTTCCCTTTGAAATCCAAGCCAAAGTCAGTTGTAGTCTGATGAATTGAGCTCTTTGATTTCCCAAGGCCCGTCTATCTTGGCCTGAATCACCAGGAAAACCCCTGAATCCTCAACAGACCCAAGAACAGGGTACCGTAAAGCTCTATTTTTCATCCCGGTGCCCTCACACCTCTCGGCCCCGCATACAGTAAATCAGATGAACAGTTCTCGGCGCTATCCTTCTGGCGCCGAGAACCACCCCTGGCCTTCTGACCTCCGCACCGGGAACCTTTGCATCTTGGCCGCGCCGGGAAACCCCCCTGGCTGCTTCGCCATCGCGTCGGGATGCCTACTTCCTGGCCTCTTCCCCGCCGCGCCGGAAACCCCCCCTGGCTGCTTTGCCATCGCGCCGGGAAGCTGGCCTTCTCCCCTGCGCGCCGGGAACCCCCCTTGAGCAATTCCTCTTCGCGCCGACAACCCCTTTTGGCCATTTGGCCCTTGCGCCGAGAGCCTACTTCCTGGCCTCTTCCCCGTCGCACCGGGAACCCCCCATGTTGAACCCGCCGAGAACCTTCACCCTTCTGCCTTGGCGCCGTAAAACCCCTTTGCTTTCCTACTTGCCTGCGCCGAGAACTCCACTAACGCCAGCTTCCCGGCGCCCCCAAATTGTTCCTTGCAAAGAACCCTTATCGGCGCGGTGGTCTTCATGCCGGGAACTCATATACCCATTCAAATCCCTGCCGAGAGGCTACCCTGCCACCCAATGAGCCTCCAACACTTCTATCAAACCCACCTAGGGATGTCCATGAGTCACCAGAACAGTCCCGAGGATAAAATCAAAGGGAGTCAGACTCCCTTACTTTCCACTGATCCGTATCGGGTTTATGAGCAACCCCTTTAGCTAAGGTGAGCTATGCCACTGCACGAGTGTCACAGGCTCCTATAAGGGAAGAATCGAACATTGCCCTAGGGCATACATGTACAGTGTGGGGGGGTTCGCTCCCTCCTTTTCTCGGCTTTCATCCCGGCACTCCGTGGGTGATAGCCTATTCTCTCCTGGGCATAATCCAGATTATGGGGAGATGCTGCCGAAATGTCGATAGATGTTTTAACCCTGATAAGTCCCGGGAAGTGCACATCATACACCACCCGTCTGGCTCGATGTTTCGGGGAATATGAATACTACGAGGCCTTTGGCTGGATGAGGAACATGAAAGGGGATATGTCCCCGATGACTGTCCAGGCTCCACCCCGTCGCAGCGTGGACGGTGTCCTATCTCCACCCGGCACGACCTACACAGGGGGGGGGGTCATGCTGATTTAATAAACTACCGTTCGCTCAATTACCTTCTCAGAATAGTAATATCTTCAATATCACGCACTGTTATTTTTCTTTTATTACCGCCCTGAGTGGCCTCCTATTTGGCGTTTAATCAAGGGCTGTCCTTCTTAGGAAGGGCGTAATTAACGTCATAGCCTTTATGGTATGGCGGACTTTTGGTCCCGACTCGGACTTCACAATCGACTGACCAAGTCAAGTCGAGCGCACAATGAAATCCTCACAAATGTGACTGGCACGCCTAACAAACCAAATAAAATAAATAAATAAATAAAAATAATAAGCGAGATAAAATCCCGCGTCCACAGCCTCCCACCGGCCATCTTGCTTGACGCGGGCCAGACGCTCCTCCTCCAGAAGCTTGCTCTTCCTCTCGAGCGACACGCGGGCCCGAGCCAGTTGCTCGGCCACCATCCGTGCCTCCGCTTGGCTCGCCCTTGCCCGCTCTCTAACCGAGGAAAGCTCTTGCTGAAGCCCATCATGCTCTTCAGCAAGTCGAGCTACCTTCCTGTCGGACGCACCAAGGGTCTAGGCAAGGTTTGCCCGTTCTGACTCCGACCGAGCATAGGCCTCAGCTAGAGAAGCCCTCATCTGGGCCAGGATCAGACCACCCTCCATAACCATCTCAAGGGCCATGGGTGGGAGCATTGCATGTCTCCTCCCTTCACCACCTTCGCAGCTATGCTGCGACACTTCTGGTATAAAGGGCCCTGGATGCCCAGCCTCGCCAGAGCCGCCAGCATAAGGCCCCCCCCTTCCAGCAGCGTCCCCTCAGGAGCCCCGCCGACCAGCCTGGATTGAGCCGTTGCTTCATCCTCCCCTCTTGCCTCGGTCGGTTGGGGCTGCGTCGCTTCTTCGTACGACCCCCCGGCCTCGACCGACTCAGCCCGGGCATCGCCACCCAGAGCGCTGCCTGCCTCACCCGACGCTCCAGTCTCAGCCGCAGTCCTGGAGTCGTCCGCTTTGGCCCTGACCCCCTCAGCTCCTACAGAGGGGAGAGCTGGGCCATCACCGCCGCCAACCGCAGAAATGGGTCTGGCCTCCTCGGCCCCCTCTTGCTCGGTGGATGGGAGAGCCGGCCTAATAGGGTTGGCCCTATCACGCTCGGTAGAGGGGAGAGCCGAGCCAGAGCCACCTTCGGTCGCGGAGACGGCCCCAGCCTTTTTGGCCTGCTTCTTGATCTTCGCGGTGTCCCGTATCATCCCCTCCGTGGGATCCTTGCTCTTGGACCCCCACGTCCTGGAAGACCCTTCCCGAGCCTTCCCCTTGCCCCTATCTCTAGCTCAGAAGTGGCCCTCGGGAGCTCGTGGCTCGACGGCAACCGAGTCGCCACCCAGATCGATCACTTCCCGCTCGGGCACCGGATCCTCCTCCGCAGTCGGCCGCCTGACGTGTAAGAAAAATGACTTCATTACTCAACGTGAAAGCCAATTCATGGTACCCTTACCTGTCGGTCGTAGCCGTTGGAGAAGGCATCGCTCAATGTTCTCCGGCGTCACCAGCTCCTCCTTAGACTGGCGATGCTTCATCAGTAGGGCCGCATATTTCTCCACATCCGGAGAGAACTCCTCTTGCCCAGAGGAATGTTTGGGTCAAAGTTGGGTATTACAGGACACCTCCAAGACTCCTCCACCGAAAAAATCCCCACCCAGAAGAACTGAGTCTTCCACCCCTTGTGAGAAGAGTCCTTCACGGCTAGGGAGACACAGCTCTTGTTCCGCCTCGCTTGAATGAAATAGAAGCCCTTCCTAGTCGAGGAATGACCCTTCAACTCAAAAAAGTAATGAAAGAGGTCCAAGGAAGGAAATATCCCGCATTGGAAGTAGAGAATACAGAAAGTGGAGAGGAGAAGATAAGAGTTGGCTACCAACTGTATTGGAGCCAACTGGAAGAAATTGAGAAGCTTAAGAACAAAGGGCTCGAAGGGAAGACGGAACCCGCCCTTCCATTACAGAAGGAAGGAGTAGAAATGGCCCTTACGTGAATCCAAGCTTGTCTAGCTCGAGTGGCCACAACAAAGTAATACTGATAGGGCAAACGAAACTGGTGCTCCAGCCGTTTCACCTCCGCCTCCCCCAGCTCGCTGCAGTACGGAATAGGTGGTATCACCATCACCCTCGCCTCAGGCTCACCCTCCAACTCTTCGACCTCCGGACACTGGTTCGCCATGAAATCTGAAGAGGATGTTGAAGAGGGAGGCTCCTGAGACTCTGAAGACTCTGGAGGAAGGTGAAGCTGTCGGACTGCCTCCGCGGTTATCTCCGCCAACTCTGCAAATGCCGCTGCGAGTCTCTACTCTTCCGCCGTATCCCCACGGCGCATTAGAGAGCCCAAAAGCAACTACGAAGGATGGCAAAACCCTAAAAGGGAGGGAGTATGGAACGATAGCAAGCGCACAATGCTTATATCCCCACGCGGGAGGCGGCGCGTCATTCTGACCTCCAAGAAAGGGGGCCCCTTCATTTCAAATCCGTCAGGATTATCATTATTACGGGCCCAGGTGACCACGACACGTGGCCTCTTAACACCGCCAGATTTCCACCCACCTGAGCCACACTAGTCCAAAACCCTAATAGCTACTCTCCGAGCCTGCCGAGGCTCGGGAGTAGGAGAGGGACAAGTGGAGAGGGGGATTTCTGTAGCCCATTTAAGAGCATGCCGACTAGGTCCAGCAAGACCAAACGAGGCTCAGCTTATCTAAGTGACCGTCACGCCGGGCCCACTTAGCATAAAAGCCCAATAAGTTCACTCGAATTCAAGCACTTTCTAGGCGGCCATTAGGCTCGGAAGGCCAAGTGTCGGTCCTATCGGAGGAAGACCCACGCCCAATCTATTTCCCTCACCGGGATAAGGGCTAGCGACCCGCGCCCACTCCGATCGACTCTCACCCGAGCAATGCCTATCGCCCGGGACAGGGCTAGCACTCTTCAAGCTTGGGTCGACCGACGGATTGCTTATCCACGCTGCCGTTGAGAGCCCTCTCTGAGCAGGAGTTACGAGGATAAGGGAACCCATGAATCCTCAAGGCTATAAAGAGCCCACGATGAGGACGTAAAGAGCTCACGTCGAGGACGTAACCCTCGCCTAAAACTCCTCAGCTTACGGGACTCATAAGGCTGGCACACTATTTAAACCTGGGACTCCCTCCTGCGAAAGGTAAGGCCTACACACGCCTAAAACCCCCTGAGTAGGAACCACTTCACCACCTTGGTGGAGAGGGATCTCATGCATCTTTCTCCTCCTCCCTTCATAACTTCTACCATTGCTCTACTGACTTAGGCATCGGAGGGTTTTCCCCAGGGAACCACCCCTGGGCCCCCTGATCTGTTTCCCTTCCTTGCAGTTCACTGATCAGCGATCATCTCCCCAGCTTAGGACCAACGCGAGATCGCCCCTCTTCAACATGCTTGACCATCTTGATACATTTTACATGAATATCCTGAAATCTTACTAGTTCGTTAACTCTTAATACTCTCTCTCTCGTCATTGTCATGCGTACATGCATAGCTATATTGCATTCATGAACATGTAATTTACTTAAAGCAAAGCTTGTACTTGAGATAAAATTCTTACTGAGCGTTCGCTCACCTAGTGTTTTTCCCATATTTTTCATGTAACTCCGATGACAAGAATCAATCGGATGGGAACAGGAACGAGTAAAGAGCGTATGGCCACCTAGTCATGGAAGTGTTTATCTATTCGAGTCTTTTTCCTATTTCTTGAGTCTATCATTGTAATTTTCCTCTTTATTGAGTCAAAGTTTGTCATTTAGCATTCTCCTATTTTGAAGGTTATGTAAGACAATTGGTAGTTTCAATAAAAGGATTTGGATTATCTCTACATTTGCGCGCTTTGTCTATAAGGTTGAATTTCATATGCTCTGATTGACATGAATGATATAACTCGTCACACGTACCGGGTTCCTTCCATGCTCATGGCATGACATGGGAAGATACCTACTGGGAAAGTGTGCTCATTACCCTACTTTTTCAATCTTTTCAAGAAGTTCAAGTGAGTCAGATTCAATGTATTCTAGCAACGGGTCCGAGAGTAATGACTGGTGGTCGAGGGAAGACTTAGACTGTCAAGTGTATTTCAGTAGTCTGAAGTCATGATGTAAATTTTACTTTATTGAGTCTTACTATGTAATTTTTATTTTTCTTGAGTCTAGTAGACCATGAGTCAACTTTATGTAATTATGGATCATTATTATCAATGAAAGTTAGAATTTTGGTTAAATATTATGTACTACATCTTTATGTGGATGTTTATTGCGCTCTGATTATATTGCTAGCTTGAGGCATATTATCGGCTGCTCACGTTCCCCGATATTACTTTCGTTGTACATATGTCTCGGGACGTGAAAGTTAAGTTGGTATCAGAGCCTAGGTTTAAGTATGTCTTAGGAAAATGTCATAGGCTAAGTCCAAGGATTAAGGACCCACACCTATGAACTAAGGGAAGAAATTTCCAACCACGTGAGAATGGGTAGAGCTGAGATGAGATAGTTAAATTAGATAATTTTCTCTAGGTTAATTCTATTAATTCCATAGAAATTAACTAATTGATTATCCTTACAGGTACCTTACTTTTATCACAATGGCACACCGTGTTGACTGGGACGGGATGCAACAAACTTTTACAGGTCTTACCCAGGCACTACAACATATGGCCCAAGCTGGCGCAAGGACTGGTGTCGGCGATTTACATCAGAATTTTCGAAGCTTAAGTCCTCCACATTTTTTTGGCTCTTCTAATCTGGATGAAGCAGAGAACTGGATAGATGAGATGGAAAGAATCTTCAATATTATGCAGTGTGCGGATCAAGAGAGGGTCTATCTCGCCAGCTTTCAACTTAATAAAGATGCCCGTACGTGGTGGAAGGCCACTTCAACACAACCCTAGAATGCCTAGCCTACATGTAATGAGTTTCTTACACTCTTCCGAGCAAAATACTTCTCTGAACACGTCAAGGAGCGAAAGGATGCTGAATTCACTTCCTTACGCCAAGGCATGATGTCAGTGATAGAGTACGAACTCCAATTCTCCCGTTTGGCCCCTTAAGCCGAACATATGGTGAGTACAAATATCTTAAAGGCCATCCGATTTCTAGATGGGTTGAGACCCACCTTCATTCAACAACTTGGCTCATAAAATATTCAGACCTATGCGAAAATGGTCCAACGAGCCCATCTATATGAAAGGACCTTGGAGAAGGTCAAGAAACTTAAGGGCAAGGAAGAAGAATCTAGCCGAAGGATGGATCGGCTTGGAAAGAAGGAGAAGTTTAGCATCACGGAACCTTACAAATCCCGTGATAATAAGAAGAGATCTCGGAATGAGAGTGGTAGTGGCTACCACAAGAACAGGAAGGCGAGTGAGGAAGATAAGCAAGTCATGGCGACTTGCACGTTCTGTGAGAAATTCGGCCATGCGGCTGAGGAATGTTGGAAGTGTCTTGGCGCTTGCTTCAGATGTGGCAGTCGGGAGCAAAGCATGCCAGACTGTCCCCTCATGAAGGAACAACCCTCCAAGAATGACGACGGATGAAGGCAGCAGGCTCGTCTCAAAGCTATTGTGGATGAAGAAGCTACCGAAAAAGGGGAACTGATGGAAGGTACCGTCCAAATTCACTCCCATCCTGCATTTCTATTATTTGATACAGGTGCTTCCCATTCCTTTATTTCTAGCTCTTTTGCTAAAACCTTGCCAATTTCACCTGTTTCGTTACCTTCAAATTTGACTATAAGTACACCCTTAGGTTCGGGTGATCCTATAGCCCCCTATCTGTTTATTCTTGCTCAGGACTCACTTAGTAGATCTCTTCATAAAGCATTCATGGAAGGGATGGTTGGATGGTTCTCTGGGCCTTGAAGATGCCCTACCATCTCTCACCTTCTATTTGCAGATGACACACTCATTTTTGCTAACGCCTCTGCTGCCTCCATCAGGAAGCTTATGGATATTCTACACACTTATGAAAGAGCCTCTTGTCAGCTTATTAATGTGCACAAGAGTGGCTATTTCATTCATCCAAAGAATTCTTAACTTCTTTCCAGCAGAATAGAGAGCATCACTGGTTTTGCCAGACAGAACTTTCCACACAAATATTTGGGTTTTCCTCTTGCTTTGGGCAGGGTCAAGAAGGTTCATTTTGTGGGTACAATTATTGCTATTCAAAGGAAGATTGAAGGATGGCAAGTGAGATTCCTTTCTCAAGGTGCTCGCCTCATTCTCATCAAGCATGTGCTATCTTCAATTCCTATACATATTTTAGCTTCCACTCCAATCCACAAAGGGGTCCATCACATTCTTGATCAATCCTTTGCCAACTTTTTTTTTTTTTTTTTTTGGGGGGGGGGGGGCTCTTCTAATCATGGCAACCAAAAGCACTGGAAATCTTGGCTTGATATCTGCAAACCAATTCCCCAAGGTGGTTTGGGTATTATATCCTTAAGGCACATGGAAATTGCTCTTCGGACTAAAATGTTATGGCATGCTTTATTTTCTGATTCTTTATGGGAAGTGTTCTTTAGAGGAAAATACATTAGAGGCAATCATATTAGTCTTGTTAACTTTAATGAAATGCAAGGCTTTAATAGGACAAGCTGGCTGCGGGCCAAGAACCTCATTGTCCAGAATCTTTGATTTGTCATTGGTGATGGTCTATCTACTAACTTCTGGAAGGATAATTGGATTGGGGACAGGAGCTTGGACTCCTTTATTCCTATTAATTCTATTCATGATTGCAATGCCTTTGTTCGGGACATTATGTCCTCTCCTACCCCGGAGGTTATCAGCTGTTTGGATGGTTTTCTTCCCAGAGATTTAACAAGAGTTGTGCTTCTTACTACATTATCCTAGGTTCCAGATAGAGCAGTCTGGTCTCTCTCTTCTAGTGGCAATTGTACAGTGTCTTCAACATACATCAATTTATTTAGTGTTCAGTAGTTGGAAACTCATTCTTTTTGGAGGCTGTTTTGGTCCCCATGAATTCCTACTAGAATCTCAGTTTTCTTTTGGAAGATCATACATAATTGTCTACCTCTGGACTGTAATATCAAATGTTCGAGAATCCCTTTGTGTTCTAAGTGTAGGTGCTGCAAGGATAGTAAAGAGGAAGACATTAACCACCTTTTTTCTAACAGTGAGCTAGCTAATCACATATGGTCATACTTTAACTCAAGAGGCCTTCATATTTCTGGTAACACAGCTAGAAGAATTATCATTCGCACTGTCCTTAATGTGAAGGGTAATACATCCTTCGGCCTGTTTGCAATGGGTGTAATGGCTTATGGTTTGTGGGAGATTTGGGCTGCCAGGAATGCGTTCATCCATGAAAATACAAAAATTAATCCAAACAAGTTGATTCAAAAAATCCTTGTTCAGGTCAAAGAGGTTGTACACAGTTCTGGATTTCAGGAACTGAACAACTCCAGGAGGAATATACTATCTTCCTTCGACATCTCTGCTTGCTCCAATAAGAACCAGTCTATCATGTTGGTGAAATGGTTGTGTCCTCCATGGCCATATCTGAAGCTTAACACTGATGGTGCATTTAAAGGTGATGGTGTTTCAGGAGGTGGGGGTATTATCCGAGATGGCCATGGTTCTTCTTTATTAGCTTTCTGTCACTATTATGCACAGGGCAGTAGTTTAGTTGCTGAAACTAGAGCTCTTATAGAGGGCTTAAGGTACCTGAAGGCATTGACTTCTCAACCAGCTCTTATAGAATGTGATTCCCTAACTCTTGTGCATATAGTAACCCGAAAGTCACCTTGCCCGTGGAGGATTGTTGTCTATATTAGGGAAATTTGGAATTTGCTATCCAACCCGAAAGTCACTAGGTGGCTGATTCTTTATCTAACGTAGCATGTTCCATACAATATAATTCTTTCTTTCTTTCGCAGCAACAACTTCCTATGTATATAAAAGGGGTTGCTCGCATGGATAAGCTGGGTATGCCTAGCATCCGACTGATGTAACATGTTTTGCTCTTTTTGATATATCAATAAAATTCCCCCCTAGTGAGTAATGGTGGAATGGCTTTCTCTCTAGCCCTGGTAGAGGGTGCACTCTCGTATTGCAAATAGGTAGGGTTTTCCAAAAAAAATAAGGTTCGGGAACGGAACTCAAAACTTACCTTCCTAATAGTGAAGTTATGATAGAAGGTCACAATCTCCCCGCAAATGTCATATGTCTTGACATGGAGGGCTACGATGCCATATTAGGAGTAGATTGGCTTTGTGACCATTATGCCGACATTAATTATCGCAATAGGTGGATTTCTTCCAACAAATTAGATTTCCCAAAGTTTCCTTCCTTGGCATTAAGTATAGGAAGCACCCTACTCTTATTTCTTCTCTTCACGCCTATAAACACATCTCACAAGGGTGTGAAGCTTTTCTTGCTTCCGTTATCATTACCGAGTCCAAGGAAATCCTTATAGAAGTAATCCCCGTTGCAAAAGAATTTCCAGACGTCTTTCCTTTGGACTTGCCCGGTATACCACCCGAGAGGGAGGTTAATTTTTTCATCAAACTCATACCTCGAGCAGCACCTGTGTCAAAGGCCCCTTACAGGATGTCCCCCACGGAGCTCAAGGAATTGAAAAAGCAACTTCAAGAGTTGTTGGGAAAAGGCCTTATTCGACCCAGCACATCCCCCTGGGGTGCGCCAGTTCTATTTGTCAGGAAGAAGCATGGATCCCTCAGGTTGTGTATCAACTACCGGTAGTTGAATCAACTTACCATAAAAAACAAGTACCCACTGCCGCGTATTGATGAGCTATTCGACCAGATCTTCGGTGTAGAGTATCAATCCAACATTGACCTTAGGTCTGGCTATCATCAGATGAAGATTAAGGAAGAGGATATTCACAAGATGGCTTTCCGTAGTAGATACGGACATTATAAGTTTGTGGTTATGCCGTTCGGGTTAACCAACGCCCCCGCAACATTTATGCAACTCATGAACAATGTCTTCAGGCCATATCTCGACCGCTTTGTGGTCGTATTTATTCATGACATCCTTATCTACTCCAAGATGAAAGAAGAACATGAGGAACATGTTATGTTAGATGGAAGCACTCTATCACCACAGAGAGTGGATCTAGAGGGGGATGAATAGATCGATGGCCTAATTAAAACCAATATAAGGCTCTAATGCGGAATTAAAATGAGCAGCTGATGAACAACTGAATGAGCACAATAATATCAGAACAAAGCAGATCACAGTGATTGCGGACCTAAGCAATCATCTACTATGATACGAACGGTTGAACTGAAATCACAAGAACCACAAGGCAATCACACAGTAGACAGCAATTTTAAGGTGGTTCGATCTCAACCCAGAGATCTACGTCCACCCTACACTCCAACTAGAGTGTGGATTCCGCTGACTCACAGCTTGAACCGCTGGGCAATACAGCTTAGCCTACAACCACTGAGCTTCACAGCTTGCTGTCCGAGACCAAGTCTCACCCGCTGAGGATTACAGCTTCACCTGTCCAGTGGAATCCTCCACTGCAACCGTTGGGGATTACAGCTTGACCCGTCCAGAGGCAGCACCTCTGCAAACGCTGACTCACAGCTTGAAAACAAGAGTTCGAAAAACAAAAATAGAAACATACGAAAACAAGAAAGCCCAGAAGGGAATATAGCTCTCAATGAGCAAAACTCAGCTCTGGTATCTGAACCAAGAGTCTGAGTAACAACCTCTCAAATAAACTCTCTCAACTCATCTCTCTCAATCTTCTCTTCTTTCTCTTTTTCTTCTCTCTACTTTTCTTCTCTGTGGATCTCGGTGGCTCTCTGCTGCTACAGCCTTTTCTGCTCGAGCTTCACCTCTTCGATTAGCCTTCGTCTAAGGAAGAAGACTTCCTTTTATAGCAGCAGCAAGCAAGAGGGCGTGTGGCTTCCACATTTCCCGCCCAGAGCACTTCGATCATGTGGCAGCATCCAGGTTCATTGCTGTACACGTGTCACGATCCTGGCACTCCTATTATCCTCGGATCACGTGCCATTCTTAATCTTCTCGACAAGGTACATGTCAGTCAGTCGAAGAAACTTATCAGTTTAAGGTTGAAACCTTGTACAGACTTTATAGTATGTAATGTGCAGACATTGTGTAGACTTGCTAAAGTGTAATGCAGTGTGCACAAGGTGAAGTATGCACACCAAAAACTGAATGCACTAACATGTCGTCGACCATTGTACAGACTTCATGTTCACTATGCAGACGTTGTACAGACATGCTAATGTGTTAATGTAGAATGCATCAAGCAAAGTGTGTACATTGAAGATGAATGCATAGACGTGCCGTCAACAGATGTGTGGACTTGGTGTACATGCGACAGTAGTTTATAGACATTGCAGACTTGTGCAGACTAGCCAGTGTATGGACTTGGTGAGCATGCAGCACACAATGTGCAGACTTCGTGCAATGCATGAAGAAGCAATGTATAGACTTGGCGTGCAATGTGCAACCAATGTACATACTTTGCAATGCCTAGTGTTAAGGCATGAGAGCACAATGCATCATGTACAGACTATGCGATATGCAACCAGACGATGTCTAGACTTTGATAAATTGATGCACAACAAAAAGATGACTCTTTCCTAGGCGTCAGATTCAGAACGGACGCCCCTATTGATGGGCATCAAATTTCAAGCATAATAGAATGTATAGACTTTCTACAGCATCAAGGCAACCATGATGATGTGCAATGTTCAGACTTGACAATATATGAAGAACATATGATGTACAGACTTCGAATCAATAGATGCACGATGTACAAACTTTGCATGAGACGCTAGACGTTGTACAGACTTGGAGACAATGCATACTGCAATGTATAGACTTAGCATATGCATGAGACGCTAAGTGAGACAGTGCATGTATAGACTTGAATGAGACACAGCATAAGACGCTGAACAGCCAAGGATGTATAGACTTAAATGAGACACAGCATAAGACGCTGAACAGCAAAGGATGTATAGACTTAGCATGAGATGCTAAGTGAGACGGATGATGTATAGACTTTGCTCAGTTCAGCTGGTGGATGTACAGACTTGAGATGAATGCTTGAACAAGCCGATGTACAGACTTGACCAACACAGAAATGCTAAGAGAGACGCTGATAGGCTGTATAGACTTCAACGTGTAGACAGGCCATTTGAATGTATAGACTTGTGTTCTAAACGATGCACAAACATAACACAAAGTAATGTATAGACTCTACGTGCATGCTTCAATGCAATGTATAGACTTTGAGTGTGTTGACTTGTGTGTGTGTGCAATGTGTGGGCCTGTGTGTGTGTGTGCATGACGATGTATAGACTCTGACTGCATGGAACATACAGACAATCTGATAAAGATAGTTTCATCAAAATATAAATAGTTGCCAATCAATCAAAACAAGCTGTTGACTATGAAGTAAAGCTTATTGTCAACATCATCAACATAGAGGAGTCACAACAATCTCCCCCTTTTTGATGATGGCAACACCCTATCATATAAAATAGCAGCATCATGTCATACAGATGTATTTTTGATGAAAAACATGATTTGTTAGTCAGATTTGTCATGCAGATGCTATAAATGCATGCTAAGAAATGAAAACTAACTCCATGCTAACACGATCTCCCCCTTTGCTAAAATATGATGCATACACTCCCCCTAGAATTCAACAACAGACCCCCTGGAATTCAACAACAGACATATATTCTCCCCCTTTGCCATCAACAAAGAGGAGGGAAAGAAATTACAAGGGAAGGAACAAGAGAAATCATCTGCCTGGCATTCTGAACAAGTAGTTCAGGAATAAGCATTCTAAAGCACAGAGTCTTCAGTCATATGAATTTAGAAACTGCTTTCAGATAGAGTTCTGGTTTAAAGATTATAAAATTTAGAGTTCATGCACTACATTCATTGGATAAGTTTGTTGTGCATGATAAAAGCAATAAACCAGAATCACATTTGAGCATGCGAGATTCAGTTTCAAAGTATCTTACTTTCTTAGACTCAGTAAAAAAATTATTAAGAGATACCATGTCATGTATTGAAATTAAACAATTTGGCATACTTGAATTTTCTTTTGAAGGAACATCATTTTCAATTTTATTTTATTAAGGGCATTCTGGTACCATTTATCTTTTTGCGTAAGGGTACACGTTTATCAGATGCCAGTACCAGATACTCAACATAATGAACCATTCTGCCTATGATCAAATTCAATAGAACTGATTTACACCTTTTTGTGTGAGGGTACACGTTTATCAGACGCCAGTTACCCCCAGGTACTCAGTGAAACCACCAGTTGGCACTCAAAATATAATCCTTCGGCGACCAAGCCGCAAAGATGAATGATACAGTCCACTGAAGCATAGAAGCCGATGAAGATCAACTTACTAAAGATTCCTCAAGTTGCCAGAGCCCCGAGTCAACTTGAAGTGAGCACCGGGGACTTTACCTCAGGAGAGTCGGAATGAATCCACAACCAACCGGCAGCGCGATCAAGCCTGCCCAATGATCCGGCATTAACCTCGTCATGCCGCTACCCTACATCCGTCGCCCGACCAAGGACGATGGTCTACCCGGTGACACTCCTAAGGAGGAAGAACGTCCTCGGCCGTCCACAATAAGGGGCCGAAGGTTCTGTCAGCAGAAGGCCCCAATCACCCGACACGGGTTCGGCTTCTCGCCATAGTGGGCCCGTTAGTGGCTGATTGATCGCCACTCAAGGCGGAATTACCCCGGATGCAATGCCATCCCACAAGGAAGCTTCGAGCACGAGTCCATCTCAACCAGAAGCACAAATCACAGTGTCGAAGGCCGTGCCAGCAGAATACCCGTGTACTCGGGCTAGACACACGTGAAGTTCTGATTAAGGCCATCCGTCATATCGAGAGCTTCGTCAACGCCCCGTCAAGGTTTTCCAAGGGCCATGGTGAGAGGAACAGTCAACGGGAGCTTCCGGAACCATCCCCGGACCCATCGACGACCCACGCCGAGCAAACAAGTTAAAACGGCGCGTGAATGGTCATCGGCGCCGCTTAATATGGTGCCCCCAGATCCGGCGCGCTCATCTGATCGGGGACTTGTTCCCGGCGCCACCAAATCCGGCGCGCCCCCTTCCCAGGGCGCCGTATTAACGAAGGCTACATATAGCCTTCCTTCGAAACAAAAAAAAAAGAGGAAGAGAGGAAAAATCAAGAAGAAGAAAAAGAGAAGATAACAGAAGAGAGCGAATACGAGGGGAGAGGGTTCGTTCGAGAGAAAAACCTTGGGGGAGAAGTAGGGTTTCCACTGAGGGTTCTCGCCGCCGTCTTCCTCATCTGCTTGTCTGAATATCTCCGGAGCCGGAGAAGAAAAGCCTGTGGTCTGATACTCTGTTCTGGAGGAAGGGTCTAGGTGGGTTTCCGTGTTTTTCCTTCCGATCGATCCCCCTTTTCTTCTTTGGTTTTATTCCCCTAATATAATGTAAGTGAGAGAGGGGAGGGGCGATGATACGAGCCTGACCTCCCCCCCTCACCATCGCCTCTGCCCTTCTCTTCGTCTGTAATGATCTTCTTCTATTAATGTAAACGACGGCCGAGCGACAACACCGGCGCTGGAATATATATGCTGTGCATATCTACCTGTATCGTTCACTGAATGAATGAAATGCGATTGTGGCTGATGCCGTATCTCTCTTTCATGCCCTCTATAATTTCTTCTCAAATGTGCATTTAATGATTTCCCGGCGTACATAGTTCCCGTATCTGTTTCCCCGACGCTGGATATGCCCTTGGGGCTACATGAATCGTTCTTCCCCCCTCCCCGGGGTTCTCTCTCTCTGTTCCAATGCAATGGTCGAGCTCTGCACCATGTGTGCCACGGGTTTTGTGATCAGAGGTGCACTTGTGTTCATATCTCTGTCCATCCCTGTCTAGGGAGCAGACCCTTCGCTGTCCCTGTGCCCTTCCTCACAGGCCAGAGGGGAGGGGAAGATCGCCTCTGCCATTCCCTCTTCATCCTGTGACGAGCCCCTGTTGGTTTGTTTCCGAATATGATATATACATCCCTTCCCCGGATCTCTATGTTAATCATATAGCGTGCCAGTATTAACTTATTTAGCCCGCGGGCTTCGCCGTTCTAATATGTTTCTGGCAGTTCGTTTGTCCACTTGTCGTCAAACGATGTCTTCCGCCGCTCTCTCCACCCCGTTCACATCTTAATAGGAGTATGCTCTGTAGCATCGCTCCAGTACCTGGGGAGGAGGATATTCCCCCAATCTTCTACATCAGCCACTCGGCCGACAGGGGACTCATCCATCGATGATGAACATCCCTACGGGCCATTGAGTGCACAGTAACGGGGCTAAGCCCTATAGTTCAAATCCACGATCCTTAATGGACTTTGTGGTGGCCGTGGGTTACGTTCCCCTTGTAGGCTAGCACTTGGGGTTTCCTTCCCTCTATCGGTCGTCCCGATTTGAGCATTGTGTCGACTTGGGTCGCGTGCCCCTCGCAGGCCATCCCTTGGGGTTTTCGCTCCCATAATGAGTCGCCTCATTCGTTCACTATCGCCTACGGACTCGGTGCCCCTAGCAGGCTAGGCCTCGGGGTTTTCCATTCCGTTCGGGTTTGCCGGCCGCCGTTGCGCCACCTGGCTCTTAGGGGTTGCTCCGCCACGTGAGTACTCCCCGCTTCTCCCCGACAATCCTCCGGGATGGGGAGATGCTGCCGAAATTTCGGCTCGAACGAGTCTGACTCGGAACATCGCCGCGCTCGAGTGTGAACCCGGCACAAGCCTGTGACTCGACCCTCAGAATGCCCCAGGGTTGATCCTTTGAATCAATAACTTAAATAAACTTTCAAAGTTTCCCAAAGTATTTTAATAAGCCCAATAAAAATGAATAAAACCTCAGTTTCCGCGAGATCGGGCTAAACCGGCGCCGTTTATATACGGCGCGCCTTAAAACAGCGCGCTCTTCCCAGCGCGCCTCTTCCCAGCGCGCCCCAAACGGGCCACGCCGTTTTAACCTCCCTCATTTACCTACGGTTTCCCACGCTGTTTCAAGTCCTATACCTACATTTTCTGACGCCGTTTCCGATCGTTTTGTTGTCTAATCCCTGGCTCGCCCCCGGGGCAATCCTGGCCTCCCGTGGTCGAGATTGGCAGCCCCAATTAGCAGTAGATTGAATAAGGTAAGGGCTGTTTATGCCCAGAATAACCTTTCTATCATGTTCGCTATCATACGTATTAGCACTGTGCTTTCGTCATCACCTTTGTGTTACCGTTTCCCCCGCTGGCGGGGCTTAATAAATGTGATTGAGCTCTGCTCGTCTTCATAACTATGTTGCCATGCTTAGCACAGTCATGAACATCATGTATGCATGCTTGCATAGACCCTCGGGTATATTAAATGGCGTTGACAGAAGGTCGGGTTACGCCCGATCGGAAGTCTCCGCTATGCGCGATGGTGGTCTCCGGACCTGTGTCCTCCGCCGTGTACCAAGGGTCTCCAGTTCAATGAACCATGCCTCTCCTGCATGATAGATAGATGCATCTCGCATGATTCCATCATGTTCATAATGTCGCATCCTTTATTCCGGCCTCGACAGTCCACTATCTCGGCAATTAATCAAAGGTGTTCCCTCCTCGTGGGGGATGTAATTAACGCCATAGCCTTTATGGTATGGCGGACTGCTGGTCTCGACCGAACCTCACTTTCGCCCGACAAGGGTCAGAATGAGCGCATAATAAACTCGTCACTCATGTGACTGGCACGCCCGCGTCGTCAATCAGTCAGTTAATTACTAGTTAGTTAATTGGTTGATCGACATGTGAAATAAGATGCATATATATATGTATACACACATATGTATATATATAAAAAATAAAAATAATAAAAATAATAAGAAGATTAAAAAAAAGATCGCAAACACCACCCTACTATTTTGATCATTTATACAGAGATAACCGATACACCTCATGACTTAAGTATTGTCCATTTCTTTGATGGATTACTCAGTTTCTCAGTGATTTACCAGTCATTGCTATGCCAAACTTATTTTTCAAATATTTTTCAAGATTTTCAACATTTTCTTAGCTGTCCGTTATTTGTTTCAGAATGACTTGTTTAAGGACAATACACATACTTAGCCTTCTCTAACATGATTTCAGGTGACTTTTCAGATTTCAGATATAATTAACTTTGTCTGACATGTAATGAAATAGGGGTTGAAGGCTTTATAAATTATCAGCATTCTTATTTTTTGATTGTAATCTTTAAACTCTAAAGATTATACAATTTAAACCATTAAGTCAGTCTTTAAGCAATTAAAATTCTTATAAGAGAAGAGGTCTGTTTTCTATTGCTTAAACATTAGAACTGACTAGCAGATTGCCATATTGTTAGACTCAGCTCATCAGGATCAAGGGGTTTAATGAAATCAAGAGAGACAAGGATTTGAGTTTCAATGAAGTTGATGACCTCTCTAGAATACATAAAACACTCCCCCTGTCTATATGCATGTAGTTATGATATGCATGTTATGCAATGAATATGACATGAAGAATGTGAATGTGATGCATGCAAGGTTTGATCCATTATTCAACAGCCAAAGAATTTTATTCAGACAAACAAGTTTAAAACGAGATATTCAAACCAACCGAATTCTATTCATCATGCTGAAATTTACACAAGCCAAGTTCTCTTCTAAGAAATTTGAACCTTTCATTCCCTAGTGGCTTAGTAAAGATATCATCAATTTATTTTTCTGTTTCAATGAAATTCAGTTCAATTTCCTTTTTATTGACAACATCTCTAAGAAAATGGTGTTTGATTTCTATGTGCTTAGTCCTAGAATGATGAACAGGATTTTTAGCTAAACATATAGCACTAGTATTATCACACAAAATTGGAATACATTCCAATTTTATTTGATAATCAGCCAGTTGGTGCTTGATCCAAAGTACTTGGGCTGCACAGTTACCAGCTGCGACATATTCAGCCTCAGTTGTGGATAAAGATACAGTGTGTTGCTTCTTAGATGCCCAAGATACTAGACAACCACCAAGGAATTGATAGTAGCCACTAGTGCTCTTTCTCTCTATTCGACACCCAGCATAGTCTGCATCAGTGTAGGCTAGAAGTTCTAACTCACACTTGGCAGGATACCAAAGACCAAGCTCTTGGGTGCCTAGTAGATACCTAAAAATCCTTTTCACAGATTTAAGATGTGACTCTTTAGGACTTGCCTGAAATCTGGAGCATAAACACACTGCCAACTGAATATCAGGCCTAGATGCTGTAAGATATAAAAGGGATCCGATCATACCTCTATATAGCTTTTGGTCCACTGGTTTACCTTGAGGATCTTCATCTAAGCTTGTCGAGGTACCCATTCGAGAAGCTATTTCATTGAGGTTGTCCATCTTGTATTTCTTCAATAAATCCCTTATGTACTTGGACTGAGAGATGAATGTTCCATCTTTTGAATGTGTCACCTATAGTTCAAGAAATAATTTGAGCTCGCCCATTGAGCTCATTTCAGACTCATTAGTCATAATCTAAGAAAACTCCTCACACAGTTTGGGGTTAGTTGACCCAAAAATAATGTCATCCACTAAAATTTGAATAATAAGAATATCTGAATGACTTATCTTAGTGAACAAGGTTTGATCAACTACACCTCTTGTGAAGTTCTTATCTGTGAGGAATTTGCTCAACTTGTCATACCAAGCTCTAGGAGCTTGCTTAAGACCATAGAGAGCTTTACGAAGTTTATAAACATGATTGGGGAAGTCTAAACATTCAAAGCCAGGAGGCTGCCTCACATAGACATCCTCACTGATTTCCCCAGTCAGAAAAGCATATTTTACATCTATCTGTTGGAGATTTATTCCTAGGGAACATGCATAAGCCAATAAAATTCTGATTGCTTCTAACCTGGCTACAGGGGCAAAAGATTCTTCAAAGTCTATTCCAAATTCTTGGTTATACCCCTGAGCTACATGTCTGGCCTTATTCTTAACCACATTCCCTAATTCATCAGTTTTATTTCTGAAGACCCATTTAGTCCCTATGACTGTCTCATGATCAGGAGGTGGGACCAAGTGCCACACCTTATTCCTGTCAAATTGATTGAGCTCCTCATGCATGGCATTAATCCAATGCACATCCTTGAGAGTACAGTCAATGGACTTGGGTTCTACATGTGAAATAAAAGCATATGCATTCAATTCATTTTGAATTCTTAAAAGGCCTCTAGTCCTAGGAGGGTCATGCAAATTGCCAATCACATTATCTACAGGATGATCTTTCATATATCTAATGTTGACAATTTCATCATCATGATTTTCATTTACCTCCCCCTGAACTGTAGGCTCTTCTCTAATAAGCTCTTCATTTTCTTCCTCATCTTCGGATTTGTCTGCAGGATTCCCTTCTTTCAGAATATCACCATTGTCTTCATTCCTGCATTGACCAATATTAGTCTTTACCAAAGATTCATCAAAAATAATGTGTGGAGATTCTTCAACGGATTTGGAGTTTAGATTATACACTCTATATGCCTGGGTGTTTTCAGAATAACCAAGAAAAATTCCTGGTTCACCTTTAGGTTCAAATTTATCAAGGTCTCTTTTATCATTTATGTGAATAAAGCATTTACAACCAAAAACCTTGAAATGAGCAATTGAAAGTTTCTTACCCTTTATGATCTCATAAGGTGTTTTCTGGGTAGAAGGTCTTACCATAGCTCTGTTAATTACATAACAGGCAGTATTTACAGCTTCAGCCTAGAACTTCCTTGGCAGACCACCTTCAACTAAGAGTGTACGACCCATCTCCACCAAGGTTCTATTTCTCCTCTCCAGAACTCCATTCTGCTCGGGTGTCCTTGGTGAGGAGAACTTGTGATGAATTCCATTTGTCCTGCAGAAATCCTCAAACTGTGAGTTTTCAAACTCAGCTCCATGATCAGTTAAAATATTTTCAATTTTCTGGTTTATTTTAAGATAGAACTCCTGAAATTCTGTGAATGCATCACTTTTATGTGATAAGAAATATACCCAAGTGTACCTAGAGAAGTCATCTACCATGACAAACCCATACTTCCTCCCTGATAAGCTGACAGACCTAGTTGGTCCAAAGAGGTCCATGTGTATCAGCTCATAGGATTTAGAAGACAGATTTTCTATTCTAGATTTGAATGACTTTCTAGTTAACTTTGATTGAGTACATGCATCACAGAGTTTATTTTCTTTCTTAAAAGAAACTTCAGGAAGTCCTCTAACCATGCTATGCTTATTCAGTTTATGCAATACTGTGTAACTAGCATGGCCTAACCTACGATGCCATAAGAATGCTAAGTCCTCTCTGCTGGCAGTAAGGCATAGGTTAGAATGTTGTATATCATCTAAGTCTATCATGTAAGTATTATTTATTCTTTTACCAGAAAATTTAACAATTTCAGAATCAGGTTCAAAAACTTTACAGCATTGAGAGTCAAAAAGAACTTTATATCCTTTATCACATAGCTGGCTGATACTAAGTAAATTATATGCTAAACCTTCAACCAGCATGACATCTTCAATGCAATTGGTAGTACACTTACCTACCTTACCTGTCCCGACAATCTTACCCTTTGTGCTGCTACCAAAGGTGACAAGGCCTCCATGTTTCTCTGTCAGCATGCAGAACTTGGCCTTATCTCCTGTCATATGCCTGGAGCAGCCACTATCCAAGTACCACAGATTATTCTTGCCTGCCAGGCATACCTGCACACACAATCAGGTAGAGAATTTTGGAACCCAAGTCTGATTGGGCTCCTGAGCAGATGAAATGCAGTTAAAACATGAAAGCAAGCTTTTAGGAATCCACATTTGTTTAAAAGAATTCTATTCAGTGGATTTTTTGGATTTCTTTTTGTTGTGTTTCTTCTTATTTGCACCAGTAGGATTATTTACAGATTTGTTGCTTCTGTGCCAGTGCCTTGGCCAGGGTGTATTCACAAAATTGTGGTCATTGTAGTTTCTGGGCTGGCTGAAGAATTGCAAGTTCCTGGGTGTCCAAGTGCCATACCCACCAACCCAATTTCTGGTGTAAGGTCTGTGATATTGTGTAGCCTGATGTCCATGACCTGTAAACCTTCCCTGAGTCCTAGTCCACCCTGACCTATTTGGATAGGTTGACTGTGCAGTGTAGTAGGACTGGGCTCTAGATTGGTAGAAATGGTTGGGTTGACTCCTAAATGCATTTTGTCTCCCCTGCACCTTGGACCCCGCTGACCTATTCACTAGTGTGTATTGGGTCTTCTTCTGAGATTGTGGTGGTGGTGGAGACTTGGTGACCTTAACCTGGGGTTTATGTGCATGTGTAGGCTGACCCCTAACCTGAGACTGAGCCTTAGAATTTGGCTTGGATGTACCAGCTCTACTCGGCTCACTAATCTTTTCTTTGCCCTTCTCCTCAGCACTGGGCTTCTTCAGATTTCCAGTTTTGTTCACAAAAATTTTTGAATTCATGTTAATCAGAGGTCCTTTCCCTTTTTGTGCTACAAATGAAATGGTCTTCATTCCAAAACTTTTTGTTGCACTAGAATTAAATCCAAGGCCCTCTTTCCTGAAATTGACTTTTGACCCTAACAAAGCATTTAGGTTGTCTGAACCTTGGGTCATTTTCTCAATAATTTTCAGCTTGTCCTCATTATCTTTCTAAATATCTTCAATGGATTTCTTCAGTTCGGTGTTCACACTTAGGACAGCTTCATATTTTTCATTCACAATTTTCATCTCACTCTCATATTTCTATATTTTCAATTTCCATTCATCAATTTCTTTTTCTAACCTCTCATTATCTTCTTTAGAGGCTTTTAACTCATGCTTGATTTCTTCTATTTCAGAGCATGTGAGTTTTAGCTTATTTTTCTCAGATTCAAGGCATGCAATTTTATCAATTAGAGTTGTCATTTTGCATGAAATTTATCTTTCTTCTTAGATGCCTATTTTCCTTTCTGATATCATCTGCTTTATCAGCTATGTCATGATAGGCATCTACCCAATCAGCAATAGTGAAATTATCAAATCGAGAGGATACCTCATCTTAGTCTTCCTCTCTGTCTTCTGGGCTTGTTGCCATAAGGCAAATGGGCATTTCAGCTTCACCCTCACTGTCTGAGCTGCTACTGAAGGGGCCTTCGTCCTCATCACTCCAGGTACTCACCATGGCTTTCCCTTTAGCTTTCTTTCTCTTGGACTTGTCCTTGTGCTTCTGGTTCTCTGGACAATCAGCTTTCAGATGGCCAGTCTTCCTGCATTGGTAACATGTATTTGTTTCAGTTTTCTTTGCAGGATTATATTTATACCTTGTATCCCATCGGCCGCCACCATGGTTCCTTCGGCTGAATCACCTTCCTTCTTTCCTGAGGAACCGCCTGAATTCTCTAGTGATCATTGCCATCTCATTACGTTCTATATCTTCTCCAGTCAGGCTCTCCTCGGATGATGATCCACTAGAGCTGGATCTGCTGGATTTGCTGGCACCAGCTTTCAGAGCAATTGGTTTCTTCTTCTTCTCAGCTTCCTCTATCTTTGGCAGATTTATTTCATACGCCATCAGCGAACCAATTAACTCATCTGCCCTGGTGTTGCGCAGATCCCTTGACTCTTCCATCACAGTAGCTTTGGTGTGCCAAACATGAGTCAGGGAACGCAGAATCTTCCTTACTATATCATATTATGTCTGTTTCTTCCCAAGACCTCTGAGACCGTTAGTAATGATTATCAATCGAGCGTACATCTCCTTGATGGTCTCGTTGGGCTTCATCTTGAAGGCTTCATACTCTGACACTAGGAAATTCGCCTTCGTCTCTCTAACCTGAGAAGTTCCTTCATGGATGACTTCCAGTGCATCCCACATCTCCTTAGCTGAACTGCAAGCCGATACACGAGAAAATTCTATGGGGTGCAGAGAGCACTGGATATCATTTATGGCGCTCCAGTTCATAGTGGACCTTCTGATCTCTTCCTTGGTCCAGACATCCTCGTTAGGGGACATCTCATAAGGTCCTTTACTGACTACCTTCCAAATCTCGTAGTCTTTCGCCCTCAAGAAGACTTGCATACGATTCTTCCAGTATGCATAATTCGATCCATCAAAGAAAGGGGGCTTGGTGGTTGAGTGTCCTTCAGTGATCATTCCTCTAGCATCCATCTGTGCCTTTCCACTTCGGGCGGTAAGTCCCTGTAGAAGAGTTAGGCTCTGATACCAACTGTTATGTTAGATGGAAGCACTCTATCACCATAGAGAGTGGATCTAGACGGGGGTGAATAGATCGATGGCCTAATTAAAACCAATATAAGCCTCTAATGTGGAATTAAAATGAGCAGCTGATGAACAACTGAGTGAGCACAAT
Source organism: Amorphophallus konjac (assembly GCA_022559845.1). Classification (NCBI taxonomy): domain Eukaryota; kingdom Viridiplantae; phylum Streptophyta; class Magnoliopsida; order Alismatales; family Araceae; genus Amorphophallus; species Amorphophallus konjac. Next base: position 165,123 of record JAHNEJ010001947.1, on the reverse strand, counting down.
AATATCAGAACAAAGCAGATCACAGTGATTGTGGACCTAAGCAATCATCTACTATGATACGAACGGTTGAACTGAAATCACAAGAACCACAAGGCAATCACACAGTAGACAGTAATTTTAAGGTGGTTTGATCTCAACCCAGAGATCTACGTCCACCCCACACTCCAACTAGAGTGTGGATTCCGCTGACTCACAGCTTGAACCGCTGGACAATACAGCTTAGCCTACAACTGCTGAGCTTCACAGCTTGCTGTCCGAGACCAAGTCTCGCCCGCTGAGGATGACAGCTTCACCTGTCCAGTGGAATCCTCCACTGCAACCACTGGGGATTACAGCTTGACCCATCTAGAGGCAGCACCTCTGCAAACGCTGACTCACAGCTTGAAAACAAGAGTTCGAAAAACAAAAACAGATACATACGAAAACAAGAAAACCCAGAAGGGAATATAGCTCTCAATGAGCAAAACTCAGCTTTGGTATCTGAACCAAGAGTCTGAGTAACAACCTCTCAAATAAACTCTCTCAACTCATCTGTCTCAATCTTCTCTTCTTTCTCTTTTTCTTCTCTCTGCTTTTCTTCTCTGTGGATCTCGGTGGCTCTCTACTGCTACAGCTTTTTCTACTCGAGCTTCACCTCTTCGATCAGCCTTCTTCTGAGGAAGAAGACTTCCTTTTATAGCAGCAGCAAGCAAGAGGGCGTGTGGCTTCAACATTTCTCGCCCAGAGCACCTTGATCACGTGGCAGCATCCAGGCTCGTTGCTGTACACGTGTCACGATCCTGGTACTCCTATTATCCTCGGATCACGTGCCATTCTTAATCTTCTCGACAAGGTACATCTCAATCAGTCGAAGAAACTTATCAGTTTAAGGTTGAAACCTTGTACATACTTTATAGTATGTAATGTGCAGACATTGTATAGACTTGCTGAAGTGTAATGCAGTGTGCACAAGGTGAAGTATGCACAACAAAAACTGAATGCACTAACATGCCATCGACCATTGTACAGACTTCATGTTCACTATGCAGACGTTGTACAGACATGCTAATGTGTTAATGTAGAATGCATCAAGCAAAGTCTGTACATTGAAGATGAATGCATAGACGTGCCGTCAACAGATGTGTGGACTTGGTGTACATGCGACAGCAGTGTATAGACATTGCAGACTTGTGCAGACTAGCCAGTGTATGGACTTGGTGAGCATGCAGCACACAATGTGCAGACTTCGTGCAATGCATGAAGAAGCAATATATAGACTTGGCGTGCAATGTGCAACCAATGTACATACTTTGCAATGCCTAGTGTTAAGACATGAGAGCACAATGCATCATGTACAGACTATGCGATATGCAACCAGACGATGTCTAGACTTTGATAAATTGATGCACAACAAAAAGATGACTCTTTCCTAGGTGTCAAATTCAGAACGGACGCCCCTATTGATGGGCGTCAAATTTCAAGTATAATAGAATGTATAGACTTTCTACGGCATCAAGGCAACCATGATGATGTGCAATGTTCAGACTTGACAATATATGAAGAACATATGTTGTACAGACTTCGAATCAATAAATGCACGATGTACAGACTTTGCATGAGACGCTAGACGCTGTACAGACTTGGAGACAATGCATGCTGCAATGTATAGACTTAGCATATGCATGAGACGCTAAGTGAGATGGTGCATGTATAGACTTGAATGAGACACAGCATAAGACGCTGAACAGCCAAGGATGTATAGAATTAAATGAGACACAGCATAAGACGCTGAACAGCCAAGGATGTATAGACTTAGCATGAGACGCTAAGTGAGACGGACGATGTATAGACTTTGCTCAGTTCAGCTGGTGGATGTACATACTTGAGATGAATGCTTGAACAAGCTGATGTACAGACTTGACTAGCACAGAAACGTTAAGAGAGACGCTGATAGGCTGTACAGACTTCAGCGTGCAGACAGGCCATTTGAATGTATAGACTTGTGTTCTAAATGATGCACAAACACAACACAAAGTAATGTATAGACTCTACGTGCATGCTTCAATGCAATGTATAGACTTTGAGTGTGTTGACTTGTATGTGTGTGTAATGTGTGGATCTATGTGTGTGTGCATGACGATGTATAGACTCTGACTGCATGGAACACACAGATAATCTGATAAAGACAGTTTCATCAAAACATAAACAGTTACCAATCAATCAAAACAAGATGTTGCCAATGAAGTAAAGCTTATTGTCAACATCATCAACACAGAGGAGTCACAACAGAACATCTGCGAACTACCTTACAAACATTAAGGGAACACCAACTATATGCCAAGCTAAATAAATGTGAGTTCTGGCTAAAGGAGGTTTCTTTCCTTGGCCATGTTCTTTCCAAAGAAGGAATTATCGTGGAGCCTTCTAAAGTAGAAGCTGCCAAAAACTGGAGCCGACTGATGACTATATTTGAAATTAGAAGTTTCCTTGGTCTGGCTGGTTATGATCGGCGGTTCATCAAGGATTTTTTCAAAATCGCCGTTCCTCTCACAAGACTCACTGGAAAGGAAAATCCATTTGTATGGACCACGAAGTGCGAGGAGAGTTTCTTGACTCTCAAGGAACTTCTTACCACTGCCCCTATTTTGGCACTGCCTGTCGAAGGCGGCAGATTTGAAGTACGGATGCATCAGGCATTGGCCTCGGGTGCATTCTTATGCAAAGTGGCAAAGTGATTTGCTATGCCTCAAGACAATTGAAGCAGCACGAGGAAAATTATCCAGTTCATTATCTGGAACTAGCTGCCGTTATATTTGCTCTAAAGATCTGGCGTCACTATCTTTATGGAGAAAAGTTCACAGTATATTCGGACCACAAAAGTCTGAAATATCTCTTTTCTCAAAAGGAGCTAAACATGAGACAAAGGCGATGGTTGGAATATCTTAAAGATTTTGACTTTGCCATCCAATATCATCCAGGCAAGGCGAATGTTGTAGCTGACGCACTCAGTAGGAAACCAATAGGAATGTTATCAAGCCTCATGAAAGGTAAGACTAATCTCATTGTAGAATTTGCCCAGTTAAGTCTAGATATAAATGCGTAGAAAGAAGAATGCTTTATTGCCAATATTCGGTCACAACCTACATTAGTAGAAGGCCTGGTCAAGTTGTATGAAAACGACCCTACACTAATGGAAATCAAGGATGATATAGATCAACGATCAGAATTCTCTATTGCAACTGATGGAAGATTGCTATTCTGAGCTTGAATTTGTGTCCCAGATCATACAGATACTAAGAAGTTGGTTATGAATGAAGCACATAAATCAAGGTATGCCATTCACCCTGGTGCTACCAAGATGTACCAAGACTTTAAAACGAATTATTGTTGGCCGAATATGAAAAGAGAAGTGGCGGACTATGTATCACACTGCCTCACTTGTCAACAAGTTAAGGCAAAGCATCAAAAGCCTGCTGGAAAGCTACATCCCTTGGTGATTCCCGAGTGAAAATGGGAGAGTATAGGGATGGATTTCGTCATGGGTCTACCTAAATCAAGAGGAGGACATGACTGTGTAATCATTGACCGCTTGACCAAGTCAGCTCACTTCCTACCTAATAAGAGTCGATGGTCCGTGGATGTCTTGGCTGCCTTATATGTAAATGAAATTGTGAAAGTGCATGGAGTCTCTGTTACTATTATATCTAATCGAGACCCTCAATTTACATCTCAATTCTGGAAGGGTCTACAACATTCATTAGGGATCCGGTTGAATTTCAGCACCACATTCCACCCACATACTGATGGTCAAACTGAGAGAACCAATCAGGTGGTGGAAGATATGCTCCAGGCATGTGTACTTGATTTTGGTGGAAGTTGGCACGACCACTTGCCTCTAGTGGAATTCTCCTACAATAATAGCTATCATGATAGCATTAAAATGGCACCATTTGAAGCCCTATATGGCATGAGTTGCCGCTCACCTATATGCTAGAATGAGATTGGGGAAAAGCAATTTCTAGGCCCGGAACTCATTCGCGATACTACTGAAAAAGTCAAGCTGATTCAAGAAAGACTCAAGATGGCTCAAGAAAGGCAAAAGTCTTATGCTGATAATCGAAGGCGTGACCTGGAATTCTAAATAGGAGACCACGTATTCCTCAAAGTTTCTCCACGTCGAGGTATCCGATGATTCAACATCAAAGACAAATTTACTCCAAGAGTTATTGTCCCTTTTGAAAGTCTTGAAAGGGTTGGTAAGGTTGCTTATCGGCTAGCCTTACCTCCCCAACTACCAGGAGTTCATGATGTCTTTCACGTCTCAATGCTCAAAAGGTACGCCCATGATCCATTCCATGTCATCACTTATGATAACCTGGAGATACAAGAAGACTTAACGTACAAGCAAAGGCCACTTAAGATAATTGAGTGATAAGTACGTCAGCTTCGAAAAAAAAATATTCCCATGGTTAAAATCCAATGTAGCAAATCCTGGCCGAATGAGGCAACATGGGAAACGGAAGAAGCTATGCGCAAAAGATTTCCAGAATTATTTGAATGTAAGTACACTCTCCTTAAAAATCCTGTGCATTGAATTTGGGGATCAAATTCTTTTAAGTAAGGGAGGGTGTAACGCCCGAGAATTTTCTAAAAATTTTCTAGAAATTTACAGGGATTTAATATAATTATGGAGCATTTAAGTATATTAAATGGGCTATTTAATAAATATAGGTCTACTTAATAATGGTTTAAAGGCCCAGATATTATGTTAGGTTTAAACCCACCTAAATAGGCCCACGAGACCCAAATCCAAGTCTTTTAGGCCCAAGCTCAGTTATAGAAACGTAATTAGAATTAAAAAGAGGATAAATAGCACAAATAGGGAATAAATTCAAAAATCTGAAAATTTTGGGAAAATGGCCAAATGGCGGTCTATCGTGCGACTGCCAATCCCTCCTAGTGGTCCTTCAATGACCGCCAAGCCCTTCTGATTTCGTGAATGGAACAAACGTGAAACGCTTGGATCTTTGGCATCTAAATCCTCAGGGATCGAAGTGTGTAGACATGTAAACATGCCCAAGACTCTTAGGGATAGACCCTACCCCTAACTAGGACTCTAAGTTCGATCTAATCCCCCAAACCCTAGGTAAACTCTATAAATAGGGTTCAGGTTCGAACTGTGCGAACCCTTACTTTGGCTCGCGAAGTTCGATAGTAAGGAGGCGATATCTCAGCTTGGTTCTTTAGAAGATATTTTTCTCCTTAGTTTTATCTACCTCCCCTCCAATTTTCGTGCTAGAAGACCCAGCCGTTGAAGAATTTGGGCGTCTGCAAGTTGTTGGTTTGCTACAGGCTACACAGGAACCAGTGCACCGATCCAGTGAAGATTAGGAAATTAGAAGCTCTAATCGAGGTATTTAGAAGTTGATTCTTTAGAACTTTTTGTTCCCTTTTTTATCTTTTACCTACCCTCCTATTTTCACGAATTTAGGTCAAGATAATCAGAAGATAGAGAGGCGGGAAGTTACTGGTTTAGCACAAGACGTGCAGGAACCTGAGCGATCTTTCAGATAGAAATTTGAAGTCTAAAGCTTGTCACAGAGGTAGGTTATCTCATGGATGGCTTGAATAACAAGTCAGGAGTAAAAACCCTCTGTTACCTCGTGATTTCATGTACTGTACTTGGAGTATTTGATGTTTCATTTCAACTGCGCATCTAGGTTATCACCATATGCATGAATCTTACCCTTAATAAGAAATTGATAATTTTGGCTTAATTCATGACAACCTATGCATCTCCATGAGTTATCTTCATTGTAGGAACATTTTCTCTCCCTGACTAGCATGTTTTATATGATTTACTGCCCTAGATTAGTGTGTACTTTCAATTTTACTGCTATCTACCACAGACAAAAGAAACGGTCTTACTGTGACCGCTAGAGGTCTTTGGCAACCTTGCAACATATCGCTAGGCCTGGTAGGCGGCCATTACCTGACCGCTATTTGGTTTCTGTGGTCTGCCTTTGTTAATTCCAAACAGATGGCAGATTGACTCTATTGTATATATGTTAAGCCTAGTTAATGAGGTTTTATTCCTAGTTTTGACTTCATATTTGTAATATTGGTTATATTGTGCATTATCCTTGATAGGTTGCATGTCTTAGATGGGTAAAATGCCTATTTTAAACTTATTTTAATTTCATGCCAAAACATATATTTTGTACTAATGATCATATTTTTATATGCTTCATGGACTTGTTAAGTGGTCTTTTGATCGCTGTTTATCACGATTCCTTATTATCTAGAGTCTTTTCTTAAGTACATGGTGTGTACCCCGGTGCGTGGCCATTAGATACAGTTTTACACTTATAAGCACACCTCTTGGACTTGTGATCCTCTCTGTTGGATATTCCTTCTAACGGACTAGGTGATCTTGTTTCAAGGCCTCCATATGTCTCCGCGAGCCTGGGATTCCCACTAGGACACCAAGCTGGTTGTACCGTCAAAGCCCAATTATCTAGAAAGCACTCACATGATCGACATTTTTCTGTGTCTTGGCTAGTAGCGGCCCTCTAGAGACCGCCACTATTGAGTAGTAGCCATCTATTAGACCGCCAAAGTCAATTAGCGGCCTTGTCCATTAACGCTATATTCTCCTATAAACGGTCCTGATTTGACCGCTAAATCCTCTTAGCGGCCCAGATACGACCGCTATTTCAAGAAACAACCCTGGCATGACCATTTTTGTCTCAAGTGTCCTTAACCCGAGGTTTGACCCTAGGGTTGGTTTTCCTAAGTTCCTAGATGGTCTATTGATTATCTAGAACCTAACACTTTGTTCCAAAGCTAATCTAATAAATTATGGAAGTTAAAGAAGATGCCGGTATGCTTCTGAATTCTTTCCGTAGCATGGCCTTGTCTTAAATCATTCTTTGAACTCTCATGATCGTTCATTGGTGCATTCTCTACCTTGGTTACATTTTCATGAAACTATTATTGAAATTGTACATTATTGGCTGAACTTTATTATATTATTATGAAAGTTGCTTGATCTGTAACTTGAAGATGTAAGAGCGGGCACGGACAGTGTCCAAGGGCTCCACGCTAGCCCCCTCGGTAGATAGCCAGAAACGTGCTAAAAACCATGGGGTACGATGAGTACTGGCGTCGCATTGCGTTGGGAGTACTTTTTTTATAAACGGGTGAAAACTATGAGGCAACTTGTGATAATTGACATGCTTGCTAGTACATTCTTGTTCATGACTTTCTAGTGCATAGCCTTTATGGTTATGAAGTACATTCTTGTTAATGAAAGGTCACTTTACCTGATATCTTGCTTGATCATGCTCTATTATCTATTCATATTTGTCATATCTCTATAATTCCTATCATGTTACTTGGATTTTGTTCCAGTGTTTTGTCACATTTTCTTTTACCTTATTAACTAGGGTGAAAATGTAATTACTTTAAGCATGCCTCCATGTTGATGCGAAGATACCTACTGGACAAATGGGCTCATTACCCTACGTTTCCAATCTTTTTAGGAAGTTCAAGTGAATCGGATTCGGAGTATTCTAGCAACGGGTCCGAGAGTGATGACTGATGGTCGAGAGAAGACTTAGACTGTCAAGTGTATTTAAGTAGTCTAGAGTCACGATGTAATTTTTACTTTATTGGGTGTTACTATGTAATTTTTATTTTTCATGAGTCTAGTAGACCATGAGTCAACTTTATGTAGTTATGGATCATTATTATCAATCAACGTTAGAATTTTGGTCAAATATTATGTACTACATCCTTATGTGGATGTTTATTGCGCTCTGATTATATTGCTAGCTTGAGACGTATTCATGTGACACAACCTAGGACTCAACAAGCAAGCACAATTAAGCATTCAAAACGGACCGATAATAGCAACCGCTCACCCGATGCTCACCAAGACCCGGGGTAACTTGGCAATGCCAAGGTGAGGTTGAGGGGTTGGGCCCTTGCTGGTAGAGGGCCAGCAAGGCCATGATTTGAATCCCAAAGGTTGTGGATGCCCAATTCAATGGGGCCGACAAAGTGCCAAAGGCACCGGGTTACTCTATCTTCCCACGGTGATCACTCAAAGCAACGGGGCTTGAGGATCGAGCTCTCACTCTCACGGACAGCGAAACTATGAACTAATATTGAAAGAACAAGCATGAATTAGAGCAAGGTTATAGAGCACTTACTCGACCGGTTTGAAGAAACCGGTCCCGCTCGGAGACGAGGGCGAGCGGGGAAGCGTGGGTTCCCCACACGCTGCGCCGGGGTAGCTTGATCTGATCAAACCAAATTACAACACTACACCTCTCACAGGAGGGGGATCTTGGGGTGGGGGTTAAGGGATATTACAACCAAAATTACCTCCACACAGGGAGGGGCCTTCAGCCGGCCAAGCGGGGAGGGGAAACTATGGTTAAAAGCATTGAACGATGAAGTCACCGGTTCTGCCTGCTCTCTCCGAACAGGGATAGGTAGACGGTGTTGCTGCTGTGGAACTCGCTCAGGAATTTCGCTGATGATGAGACTGGTGAGGAAATCTTCGTAGCTAGGAAGGGAATGCTTCAGAATTTCTTCAATTTCTTCTGGAGCCGCTGCTGACCGGGATGGAGGTTTGAACAGAGCTTCAGATTCTCGGACTGCAGTTGCAGACTTCTAACAGCAGATTGCAGAGAACGCCCCGGTAGCTCCCGACCTCAGAATCAAGCGCCGTTAGAGTCGTTGGAATCGTGGACGAGTCCTCTTCACAGCAAAAGCTGAATGAAGTTCTGTTTCTTGATTCTAGAAGTAGACTGGGCGATGAAGAACTTTGAAGAAGAACTCGTGGACTGATTCCTTCGGGGTTCGTCGTGGCAGAGCTTTTAATCTGGCTCAGGTCCTCAGCCGAGGCAGAACTGCGCAGTTGTGGGAGAATGGACCTCCTGGACGGCTTAGAGATCGGAAGAAGATGAAACCACTTCTGTTGCGAAGGAGACTGGTAGACGCTTCCGACGATGGCTCTTGGGTCTTCAAACTCGTCGGAGGAAGTCGTGGTGGCCGCTGCAAGTTGCTGGTTCATCTGCAACCTTTGGACAACAAACTGTAACTTCGAAGTAGCTTCCAATGACCAAGAAAGAAGAAGGGGAAGGGGGTAGATGAGTGTGGGAGTGACCCCTGGTTGTAAGGGGGTCTTGGAGGGGGTGTTCTAAGGTGTGGGAGGTGGAGAATAAGGTCTGGAAGAGGGTCCAATAGATGGTGGTAGTGGGGGCTGCGAATTTTGTTGGATTGGAGAGAGGGAAAGGATATTCGAAAATAGGTTTAAGGGTGGGGTTAATTTTTTATCTTGGGAATGGGGGGATTGTGTTGGGGAAGGGAAGGGGTGCTTGGGGTAGTGGGAAGGGTGCTTGGGAAAGTGGGAGGGGTAGTTGGGGGTTGGATGGTGAGGAGAGGATTGGTGGAGGGGGTCTTGGGAAGGGGTGGAGTATTGATGAGGGTTGTGGGGAATGGGAAGAGGCTTAAATGGGGTAGGTGGGGAGTGGAGGTGGTTGGGAAGGGAGGAGAGAGAAGAAAATTCGAATTTGGGTGTTGAGGAGAGAGAAAGTGGAGTGAAAAAGAGAGATTAAGAGAGGGAAGGGTGGGGAATCTCTCCCCTAGGGTTTCTCACCCAAAAAATGGAATCTCTCCACTAAATAAGAAGTGTAAACTCTCAAAATGGTTAGTTTTTTTCATTCATTGATTCATTAAGTTGAAATGAGGGGGAATGGGGTCCTATATATAGGAAACCCACATTTCTACAAAAGTCCCTGACAATTGACTCAATGACAAATAACCGAGGGGTAGGGGAGAGCCCTTGGGCCAAGCCCAATGAATTGGGCCCAATAGCTAACTAGACAACCTAATGACACTCAAACTTAGGGAAATGAACACAAGACCTAGGAACATGACTCAAATAAAAGGGAAAATACATCAAATGACTCAAATAAAAATTACATAGGACTCAAAATTAAATGACTAGACCATGCCGGATGCAACCGGGGTGAGGAGACGAGCTGTGAACGTGGGCATGGGAGGTGATGTCCCCATCATACTCTCGGGGTGCGGAGAACTCGACTCCGTCGAGTAAGTGTCCTTCCCTCCTTGGAGGGTGTAGAAGTGGTACTGCCCTCAAGTCTTCCGAACGAGACCGATCCATCCACCTGCCGAGATAGCGCTCGTATACCTTGCTCCTGGTGGTAGTGACATGTTCATCCAATATTCGTTCAATGCGCTCACGCTGGGCTCTCTTGGCTGGTAGGCTCTCCTCACGGGTGGGTGCTCTCTCAACGGAGGGAATAGGCTCAATATCCTCACTAGGTACCACCATGGGTCCCTTGTATGGCACTAGGTCGGTGACACTGAATGTGAGACTTACCCTATATTCCTCGGGGAGATCTAACTCATAGGCATTTGCACCAATGCGCCTCAGGACCTGGAAGGGACCAGCCCCACGTGGCCTCAATTTGGAGATGACTCCCGGGGAGAGGCTCTCCGTCCTTACCATCACAAAGTCACCCTCATGGAATTCTTGGTGACGTCGATGAGAGTCGGCTTGCCTTTTATAAGTCACATTCTTCTTGCTAATGTGTTTGCGGATCTCTTTATGCAATGTTGTGAATGCAGACATTCTAGGGGTGATGGGTGGACCTGGGCAACCAAAAGTAGACCTATCATGTAATGATGTAGTGTAGATTTTGGTCAGCCTAGGTGGGCCGGGGCACCCGTAGGTGGCCCTATCATGCAAAGTGGTGATAAATATCAGGGGACCCGAACATCCGTAGATGCCTTTGACATGCTTAAGACCCATGATGAATGAAGGTGGACCATTACATCCGAACATGGACCACTCATACTTTTTACTTGACATGTGGGTGATATGAATGAATGGACCCAACATAGTGTTCATGCCAAGTGGTGTGGTAAGCCTAGACACATGCATATTTTTCCCAAGGGTGACTTCCATGTGTATAGGTGTGGGATAACCTTTGAACTCCCATTGGAAAGGATCGAATGGATCTAAGAAGGTGGTCATCATGGGGTGGAGCACAACCTTATTACCTAGGGATATGTGGCCCAAGGTCATGGCTCCCAAGGTGTAACCCGGGTCTAGGATGGGGTGGATTGGGTCAAACATGGTGGGTTGGGTTAGGGAAAGGTGGGTGGTGGATAAGGTGGTTGGGTCACATAGGGGTCTAGGCTCCCATAGGAAGGGATCAAAGGGGTAGTGGAAAGGTCTTCCTAGAGGGTGGCACTCTATGTCTTCAAGGTACCCAAACGGTGAGTCATCCTCCTCCAAGATAATTGGGCCAAGGTCTCTAGTGGGTTGGCCAATTAAAGCAATTGGAATCTTGATGGGTGGGAAGTGGGCCAAGATTGGTTTCTCATCCTTCGGGAGAAAGAGGAGGATTTCACTCGTATAATGGCCACTAGTGTAGATGGAGGTGATGGAACCAATGGCGGGGTAAGCTAAGAAGGGTCCACTAGAGTAGATGGGGCTAGACTCCAATGGTCCTATGGCTAGCATATTGGTCAGGTAGACTTGCCATTGTAAATAGTCCACTAGGTCCCCTAAGCCTTCCACAAAGTAGGAGGTTTGAAGTGTGACATGGGAAGACCGGGTGGGCATAATTTGGACTTGATATGCCAAGGGTGAGAGTTAAGGTGGTGAGCTAGGAATGGTGGGGCCTTGCTTAAGCCATTGGAGTATGGACTCATTCATGGTTAGGGTGTGCGGCTCATGAGGACCCGAACTAGGACAGGTGGGTGGAAGTGGGGGGTCTAGGATGTTCGCTATGGTGGGAGGTGAATCCGGATTGGCATCCATCTCCACTTGGGTAGGAGTGTGGGCCACAACTTCCAAGGATAATGGGGTAGGATAGTCTATGGTGGGTGGAGTGATAATGGTCAGTGCATGGTACTCTCGGGGTGGTGAACATGGGTGGACTTGGGTTGGGCTTGGTCGGGGAAGTTCATGAGTGGGAGTTGGGTTCGGGGGTGAAAGATCGGTTGGTTGAAGAGGTTTGGGTTGGGGTGCGTAGATCTTTCTAAGATCGGCCCTCATTTCATCCCAAGATTCAATGGGTGCTTCCCCTTTGGCTTCTCTCAAACCTACAATGTTCTCCCATTCTTTCCTAGCTTGGCGCCAAAGCAAACTCTTGGCATAGTTGACTTGGACAAGCCCTGACAGGGTAAACCTCCCAAAGTGTTGGTCTATGGACTTCTCCCATTCTAGATATATGCTAGGGCGGGATCCATCAAACACAAAGGCTTCTAATGGGCCTAAGAGTGGCGAATATGCCATGTATGAGGTAGTCATGATAGTGGACAAGGGTGATGTATGCAATGGCCCTAGGACAAGACTTAGTAGAGACAAGTCTAGAACCTTGCTCTGATACCAATTGATGTGACACAACCTAGGACTCAACAAGCAAGCACAATTAAGCATTCAAAATGGATCGATAATAGCAACCGCTCACCCGATGCTCACCAAGACCCGGGGTAACTTGGCAATGCCAAGGTGAGGTTGAGGGGTTGGGCCCTTGCTGGTAGAGGGCCAGCAAGGCCATGATTTGAATCCCAAAGGTTGTGGATGCCCAATTCAATGGGGCCGACAAAGTGCCAAAGGCACCGGGTTACTCTCTCTTCCCACGATGATCACTCAAAGCAACGGGGCTTGAGGATCGAGCTCTCACTCTCACGGACAGCGGAACTATGAACTAATATTGAAAGAACAAGTATGAATTAGAGCAAGGTTATAGAGCACTTACTCGACCGGTTTGAAGAAACCGGTCCCGCTCGGAGACGAGGGCGAGCGGGGAAGCGTGGGTTCCCCACACGCCGCGCCGGGGTAGCTTGATCTGATCAAACCAAATTACAACACTACACCTCTCACAGGAGGGGGATCTTGGGGTGGGGGTTAAGGGATATTACAACCAAAATTACCTCCACACAGGGAGGGGCCTTCAGCCGGCCAAGCGGGGAGGGGAAACTATGGTTAAAAGCATTGAACGATGAAGTCACCGGTTCTACCTGCTCTCTCCGAACAGGGATAGGTAGACGGTGTTGCTGCTGTAGAACTCGCTCAGGAATTTCGCTGATGATGAGACTGGTGAGGAAATCTTCGTAGCTGGGAAGGGAATGCTTCAGAATTTCTTCAATTTCTTCTGGAGCCGCTGCTGACCGGGATGGAGGTTTGAACAGAGCTTTAGATTCTCAGACCTGCAGTTGCAGACTTCTAACAGCAGATTGCAGAGAACGTCCCGGCAGCTCCAGACCTCGGAATCAAGCGCCGTCAGAGTCATTGGAATCGTGGACGAGTCCTCTTCGCAGCAAAAGCTGAATGAAGTTCTGTTTCTTGATTCTAGAAGTAGACTGGGTGATGAAGAACTTTGAAGAAGAACTCGTGGACTGATTCCTTCGGGGTTCGTCGTGGCAGAGCTTTTAATCTGGCTCAGGTCCTCAGCCGAGGCAGAACTGCGCAGTTGTAGGAGAATGGACCTCCTGGACGGCTCAGAGATCGGAAGAAGATGAAACCACTTCTGTTGTGAAGGAGACTGGTAGACGCTTCCGACGATGGCTCTTGGGTCTTCAAACTCGTCGGAGGAAGTCGTGGTGGCCGCTGCAAGTTGCTGGTTCATCTGTAACCTTTGGACAGCAAACTGCAACTTCGAAGTAGCTTCCAATGACCAAGAAAGAAGAAGGGGAAGGGGGTAGATGAGTGTGGGAGTGACCCCTGGTTGTAAGGGGGTCTTGGAGGGGGTGTTCTAAGGTGTGGGTGGTGGAGAATAAGGTCTGGAAGAGGGTCCAATAGATGGTGGTAGTGGGGGCTGCGAATTTTGTTGGAATGGAGAGAGGGAAAGGATATTCGAAAATAGGTTTATGGGTGGGGTTAATTTTTTGTCTTGGGAATGGGGGGGTTGTGTTGGGGAAGGGAAGGGGTGCTTGGGGTAGTGGGAAGGGTGCTTTGGAAAGTGGGAGGGGTAGTTGGGGGTTGGATGGTGAGGAGAGGATTGGTGGAGGGGGTCTTGGGAAGGGGTGGAGTATTGATGAGGGTTGTGGGGAATGGGAAGAGGCTTAAATGGGGTAGGTGGGGAGTGGAGGTGGTTGGGAAGGGAGGAGAGAGAAGAAAATTTGAATTTGGGTGTTGAGGAGAGAGAAAGTGGAGTGAAAAAGAGAGATTAAGAGAGGGAAGGGTGGGGAATCTCTCCCCTAGGGTTTCTCACCCAAAAAATGGAATCTCTCCACTAGATAAGAAGTGTAAACTCTCAAAATGGCAAGTTTTTTTCATTCATTGATTCATTAAGTTGAAATGAGGGGGAATGGGGTCCTATATATAGGAAACCCACATTTCTACAAAAGTCCCTGACAATTGACTCAATGACAAATAACCGAGGGGTAGGGGAGAGCCCTTGGGCCAAGCCCAATGAATTGGGCCCAATAGCTAACTAGACAACCTAATGACACTCAAACTTAGGGAAATGAACACAAGACCTAGGAACATGACTCAAATAAAAGGGAAAATACATCAAATGACTCAAATAAAAATTACATAGGACTCAAAATTAAATGACTAGACCATGCCGGATGCAACCGGGGTGAGGAGACGAGCTGTGAACGTGGGCATGGGAGGTGATGTCCCCATCATGTATTGCCCGCTGCTCACATTCACCGATATTACTTCCGCTATACATATGTCTCGGGGCATCACACTTTTCATGTTTGGCCACCAAAAGGTTCTTTTGAGATCTTGGTACATTTTTGTAGCACAAGGATGAATAGTGTACCTCGATTGATATGCCTCTTCCATGATTTTGTTCTTGATGGTAGAACAATTAGGCACACAAGTCCTTCCTCGAAAAAGTAGCCTTCCATCATTAGCCAAAAGGAAGTCCGATCGTTGGTCTAATTTCTCTTTAATTTCAACAATCAATGGGTCATCACCTTGTAGCTCTTTAATTTCTAAGAGTAACTCGGATTGAAAAGTAAGATTTGCAATTAAGACTTTCTCTCCCTTCTCCTCCATATTGAGGTCCAAACTTGCCATTTGCTCTAACAAGTGCCATTCTTTAATTATCAGGCTTGATAATAATGCCATCAGTTTCCTGCTAAGAGCATCTGCTATGGCATTAGCTTTTCATGGATGGTATTGTATAGAGAAATTGAGATCCTTCAAGTATTCCAGCCACCGTCTTTGTCTCATATTAAGTTACTTTTGAGAGAATAAGTACTTGAGACTCTTGTGGTCGGAATATACAATAAATGTCTCACTATAGAGATAATGCCGCCAAATTTTAGAGCAAAGACTACAACTGCCATCTCTAAGTCATGCACGTGATAATTCTCCTCATGCTTTTTCAATTGTCTTGAAGAATAGGCGATTACCTTGCCATGTTGCATCAATACATAGCCTAGGCCAATTCCGGAGACATCAGTATAGACTTCAAATCCTCATCCTTCAGTAGGCAATGTGAGTATAGGGGCAGTAGTCAAACAATCTTTTAGAGTTTGGAAGCTCTTTTCACTGTCTTCAGACCATATATAAGGAATCTCCTTTCTCATCAATCTTGTCAAAGATGCAGCGATCTAGGAGAAGTCCTTAATAAATCTTCTATAATATCATGCATATCCCAAGAAGCTTCGAATTTCTATCACGCTTGTAGGCCTCTCCAAGTTCTTTACAGCCTCGACCTTTGAAGGATCGACCGCAATACCTTTTCGGGAAATTATGTGACCTAGAAAAGAAACTTCTTCTATCCAGAATTCACACTTACTAAGCTTAGCATTAAGTTTGTGATCTCTTAATAATTAGAGGGCTTTCTTGAGATGTTCTTCGTGCTCTATTTTGGACTTTGAGTAGATCAAAATATCATCAATAAAGACCACCACAAATTGATCAAGGTATGGCCTGAATACATTGTTCATCAATTGCATAAATGCGACAGGCGCATTGGTTAGGCTAAAAGGCATAACAGTGAACTCATAGTGTCCATACCCGCTCTTGAATATCCCCTTCCTTGATCTTCATTTAATGATAACCAGATCTGAGATCACTTTTTGAAAAATATCGAGCTCCTGAAATCTAGTCAAATAGTTCATCAATCCTCGACAATGGATATTTATTCTTGCTTGTGAGCTGGTTCAATTGGCGGTAGTCAACACATAATCTTATGGACCCATCCTTCTTTTTGACAAATAAGATAGGGGCTCCCAAAGGTGAAGTGCTCGGTCGGATAAATCCCTTCTCCAATAACTCCATCAGTTCTTCTTTCAATTCCTTCATTTCGATAGGGGACATCCGATACGGAGCCTTAGAAATATGTGCAGCTCCAAGAATCAAATCAATAGAGAAGACCACTTCTCTCTCTAAAGGGATACCAGGCAACTCATATAGAAATATATTATAATAATCCTGAACAATAGGAATATCGTCCAGATTGGGTTCGTTATGCTCGGCCATAGTAATAGAAACTAACAAAGCCGTACAATCCTTCTTCAATAATTTATCAGCTTTAAGAGCCAAAATAAGGGGTAGGTGTCTAGAATGTCTGACACCAGAAAATAAGAGGTTGGGGTCCCTACTAAAGGGTACCGTACCCAATTTGCAGCTAACACTGGCACCGTGTGAAGATAACCAGTCAACTCCCAAAATAATATCATAACCTTCCATCTCCATGCACACTAAGTCAGCGGGTAGGTTGCGACCGCTGACTAGAACTTTGCTAGCAGGGTAAAAGTATTTAATCTCTGATCCCGCTCCAATAGGAGTAGTAATGACAAGTTTGGATTCTAACGGAATAGGCCTCATAGGTAAAGTATCAGCAGAGCTCTTAGATATGAATGAATGCGTAGCTCTAATGTCAAATAAAATATAGGCGGGCTTTGAGCAAACATGAATAGTACCTTCCACAATGCCTCCATCTTCGATAAATTCTGCATTCATAAGAGCCTGGAGTCTTTCTTGCTTCTTGATAATAGCTTGAGATTTCTCCAGTGGAGCTTGCTCATCGACAAGCGGACAATTCGAGATTCTATCATCCCGACTCCCACAACGAAGATAAGCACCAAGTCTTCTCCAGCATTCTTCTACCGTGTGTCCAGGCTTTTCATAATACTTGCATAGTTCCTTTGATGGGGTAACGACCGGGACAATTTGTTTGTCGTACGACCTTGGATTTTTATCCTTGTGAAAGTTATACCCATCTTTATGGAAATTATGCCCATCGAAATTGGGCCTCTTCTTCCCGAAGGAGGGCTTGAAATTATCAGAGCCAGTAACTTGCTCCTTCTTGGCCTCTCTTCCCCGAATGCGATCAGACATCTCCGTTGCATCCTCTAGGAGTAGGGCTCTCCTCACCGCATCAGCATATACTTGGATATCCATCAGGGTGAGTTGATTAATAAACTGGAGCTTTAAGCCGTTTAAGAATCTCCTCTCCTTCATCTTTTTGGTGCCCACTAGGTGTGGTATGTACCGAGATAATGTCGCGAACTGGGCTTCATATTCCACCACCGTCAAACTCCTTTGCTTCAAGGAAGCAAATTCAAAAACCTTTCTTTCTTGCACCCTATCGGAGAAGTACTTGTTGTTGAAATGCTCCACAAACTATTCCCACAACACCTAGTCATGTGGTAGAGTTGCTTAACAGACCCCCACCAAGTACGGACATCCCTTTCCAGCTGAAAGGTAGCGAGTAGGACCTTCTCCTCATCAGCACATTGCATGACTCGAAAAATCCTCTCGATTTCCTTTACCCGGTGTTCTGCCTCATCTGGGTCCGTGGACCCAGCGAACTTAGGCGGGTTCATACTTTTGAAATTCCGATGTAAGTCTCCCGCTCCTCAACTAGCTCCTCCTTGAGCCACTTGTTGTAGTGCTTGGGTAAGTCCTTGGACCATCCTTTAATTATATAATTTGCATCTCGCGCCATTGAGCTCTCTTGGCAGCCGTTAGCAAAAGTTAAGCTGCAATCACAGCTATAAGACTTGAGTAGTTTGTTTATTTCTCTAATTAATTATACTTTAAATCTTAACCTGTGGCTCTACCCACTCTTACGGGTAATTTCAAGACATTATGTAGGGTTATAGGTCATCACTTAGAATCTATATCAAGGAAAACCTAGGGTTTAAGAAGATCTATGCTCTGATACCACCAAGACTCTCACGTCCCGACGTGGAAAATCGAGGCGCAACGAGTCGATTCATTCATGTCTATCAGAGCATGCACATAAGGGGATCAACCTCAAAGGAAGTAATAAAAAGGTACTATTAGTTCATCAAGGAGAGTTTTACAGCGTACTAAGCCTCAAGGGCATGATTACAACTTTCAATACACATAATTCTAGCAAGAGCAACAATTAAATCTAGGGACTCTAAGTTTGCTCATTCTCTCTCTTCACCTTTGCCCTTCCCCGTTTGTTTGGGGTTCTTCATCAGAACTACTTGAAATGTTAACCGAAAACGCTGGGTGAGCACAAGGCTCTATAGGACTTATATCTCTATATCAGGCAACTTTAAGTAATTAACTTTTTTAGACAAGGTAATGTGTTATGACGAGAATTATGATTAAAACATAAATCATGAGCATGAGAGAGAGTAAGGCAATACTTGTATATATGATCACAAGTAAGCAAGATGACAAGAGTAAGCTTTCAAGAATGATTTTGTAGCTTATATAGTAATTGAATTAGCCATTTCATGTAAGTACGAGTATTTCATGTAAATCAAGCAAGTCAAGTATTTCACGAATCAGTGGAATGTCATAAATGATTCTAGCAAGCAAGTACTCGGTGCAATGCCACACCTGGTCAATCAACTACCATGGGCACAAGTACTTTTGGGTGCTCTCCCCAGGACCAGAGTGGGCCCCTTTAATGCCAGGCATTGGTTATTATGGATCATTGATCCCAAGTATCTATTTAGACATCCATATAAGGTACATGGATAAAGAACTTTCAAGAAAAAGATTAAGAAGCGTAGTATAGCGCACAATAAGTCATTTAGTTATGGAGGACTCAGGAGGTAGCCCCTACAGTCTCAAGAGGTGGCTCCCGTCATGTAGCACTTTGTGCCATTCCGGCCTCAAGAGGTGGCTCCCATAACGTAACACTTTTCCCCGCATGGCACTTAGCTCCTACACTCCCAAATGATAGTTTATGGCTAAAGTATAGATTTTCATTTCTATTTCCAAGGACATGAAGAGTAATTGAAGTTTACAAGAGAATTTGAAGGATGATTGAGGGCAAAATGTTTAATGACATTAAGGTAATGAGGAAAAGGGTTGTCGATCAAGGCACGATCAACTCTTCCAGAAATTCGTGTAAGGTGTCTTTAGATCGAGTTTTTCCTTAGTCGGTGTTTAGCGAGAACACCAAGAATTCACGGCCAGGTAAGAGGTGGGACAGTGGGAGGATCCCCTTGCGTTTGTAAGGACCTAATTAAATAGCCACTTATCCACTTAAAGCGTTTGCCTGTGGACCTCTTTCCTTAGACACCGATCTTTCTTGATAATCTTGCCAGCTACATGACTTTGTCGGAAACTCGAAACGCTTAATTCATTTTAAGAAGAATCCAGGGTATGAAAGAGTTCAATGTATAGGCCAAAGCCTAGGGAACAATCCAATGAAAGCACGAAATGTGAGAAACTGGAGGAATTGGCGTCCACTCCAGTTGTCGCTAATTCTAGAATTCGCGTCCAACAAGAAGGGCGCCAATTCTAGGATTAAATTAAGTTAGAAAAAATCTATATTTTAAAGTAGCGTTATTTCTAAAAGACGTTACTTCATTAATTTGTGTCACCATGAAAGGGTGCTAGTTCCATATATTATTATTATTCTTTAGTTTAAAATAAAATTATTTTTAAATTGACGTCAGTGTGCAAGGGTGCTAAATTTAAAATTCATGTCCGTTTAAGGAAATGCTAATTCTATATTTTCCCAATTATTTGATTTATTAATTAATCACATGAATTGGCATCACGGGTATGGACACGCATTTAATATTTATATTTTATTATATATATACATATTTATATTTGAGAGATTAATGATAGAGCTGAGGGTTTTTAAAGAATAAAGAGAACAAGAGAAAAGAATACATAAGGCATAAAGACAAATAGGTGTATAGTATGGTTAGGTGGAAACTTCTAAAAAGGTGAGAGTGCATCCTACGGTGGAGGTGTGATCAAAAGTCACGGTTACTATTCATTTAACACATTATTGCTCATTTAGAGTTAATAGTGCCATTTTTTAATTAACGAGAATTTAACAAAATAAAAGAAAAATATAAGGATTCTAACCATATGCATATCCACATTTTATCTTGTCCGGTTTAATAGATATAAGATTTTAAAGGTGAGTATGTTCATACGGTGTAACAAGATCATTATTGTTCATTGAACAGAGTCACCTTTAATATACGATGTTTTTTATGGATCTAAAAATATGGAAATTAAAATAAAATTATGGGGATTCCAAAAATATACTTATCCGAAAATTTTAAGCATCTGGTTACATGATTATAAAATTTCTAACCCTGCGTTGATTTATCTTATGCATACAGACACTATGAAACTGTAACGTAATATGCATGCAATATTTTTAGTTAATATCTTAGGCTTGAGATATTCAGATAACCTATGTAAAACTAAAAGCAAACATGCTACATGGAATCATGAAACATTCAGAGTTCATGCAAGATTTTATAACTAACAAATTTTTACTTGGGAGAGAACACCTACCTGATTGAAATGGAAGAAGAAGAAGAGGAAGAACCTGTACCAACCTGGATAAAATATAGGAATAAAATTTCCCTAAATAAATAAAACAATCCCCAATTAAATGATCAAAGGGCCTGAATCAATTATAAAATCCCAAAGGATGAAGCCAAAAAGGCCTTAACCTTTGAATGGGCCTCACATACAAAAGATGGGTCTTAGTATGAATATATACATAAATGGGTGAATTCAAAAACGCAGATAGACCTTTTTCTCACGTTTGAACATGCATGGCTTAGGGTTTTGAACTCCAACAGGATAGCGACTGAGGATATAGCAATATAGAAATTAGCATAGAAGTTCTTGACTCATTAGGATTCTTTCGTGGAAATTCTAAACACATTAGGAAGCTTTAACCTCAAATCCTATATATATGACCCTCTCTCAAACAAGCTCCGGTTACTGCTATTATGATCGAAGGAACCCTGCGTCGTCACCTTCCTCTGCACCCTCTTGTCATCGTGCGTGAAGGAGAAACCCCTACTTCTTCTTCCTGCTTGTTCCTCTGGGACTGCCGTGCTCTTATCTTTTCCGTTAGCAGACGTGAAGGGGGAACGACTTCTTCCTTCGTGTTCAATTGTTGTTGTCTGCTTCTATTAGAAGTACTGCCTCCTTCTTCCTGCGTGAAGGAGAAAGGTTGTGTATTACTCTCCTTCCTTCATCGATTCAAGCTGCGGTTACTGCTTGGTGCCTGCTACTGTTGCTTGATCACGTTACGGTTATTGCTGCTACTCTTATATTCTTCTATCCCTTCGTTCAGATCAACTCAAAAGGTAAGTGTTCTCAAGATACGAAGCCCAACATGATAATCAAAGTAAATTCATGCATATAGGTCGTATAGTAGTAATTCCATGACTTCTGTTTGAGTTTTACGAAGTTTTGTCTGAGTTTTGTAAATAGTGACTAGGTCAAGGGCGCTTATTGAATGAATGCCCACGTGAGCAGTCCTCAGTTTTCTTGAAATTGCGACTGTCACCAGGGCACAGTTTAATGAGCGACCTTAGCCCAGCCGCTAATTCTCTGGTATATTTAATAAATACCACCTGCTTACAATTAAATATCTATCTAACCTGACGTTAAAAGTATTACATGAGCATGATCCTGGATTCCTGATATTTTTCTCTGTCTATTCATGTCTTTACTTTCCTGATTATGTAAACTCAAAGTTTATGAACAATGCTATGTGTCTAAATATGTACCTACCCGATGCGTAGCATCAAACAATGAATGAGCGACCCTCTTCCAGTCGCCTATTACTGATTGAGTGCCCTTCCACGAGGGCGTTGTTTTACCGAAAAACTATCTAATTGGAAATTGTATGCAAAATCCTAAAATAGCGACAGACTGATAGGCGTTATTTAAAGATTGAGCGCCCTTTTGCACGGTCGCCAATTATAATGAATTTCATTGATATCTAAAAATTATTAGAATTAACGCCCGTGCAAAGTCTCGTTAATTCTTATTATTTTCTTGGAAATATTACTGAATATAAGATTGAGTGACCTCTCGGACAACTGCTATTTTTGGAAGTAGCGACCTCTGATCAGGCGTCAATTCTTCTCTCTCAGTGTTATCACGTTTTATGGCCCATATCGTGGGTTTACTTGGCACTCTCATCTCACATCCGTAGATGGAGTCCCTGTTTTTGTTTCTATTGATTACACACTCAATTCTTGGTGATGATTAGACCCTCCACGGGATATTCCTTCCTTTGGACTGGTACTTTCTTCGTTAAGACCTCTGTAAGTCTACGCTAGCCTTGGATTCCCTTAAGATAGCAAAGTAGGTTGTACCCTAAAAACCCTAGAACCCTTACTTGTCATGTCACTATGAAGAAACGCGATGCTTTAGCCCTCATAGAGCGCTATTTTTGGCCTCTTTTGAGAAGTTTGTCTCTATCAGCAAAATAGCGACCATGACTTGGGTGCCAGAAGGAATTGGCGACCAGGCCAGTGGCATTATTTCACTGATTTGGCGACCCGAACTTGGGCGCTATTTCACCAAGCCTGTACTGTTCACATGAATTAGCGACCAGACAGTGGGCGCTATTTCTGTAATTGATGGTGATTGAGTGGGCGCCAATTATCCAGTTTCATGACATGTCTTGGTTTTCATGAGGTTTAACGATGTGTCATACTTTTTCAAGTTCTACCCTTGAACTCCTTCATTCGTGAAATCTACCTGGTGCGGACACACGCCGCAATATGCATTCGTGGTCGAGGATACGCCGGGGCCTGCTTAGCTCGCAGCGGACGTGGACGCATCGGCCGAGCCATCACCTTTATTTCACTTTTTTAGGCCATGTTGGGCCCTATTATAGTCCATGTTGGACAATTGTGTTATTATATGTCAAATGGGATAGGATAGCTAATGGGCAAGAGTTAGTGGGGTTTGGGCCTTAAATGGGCCAAAGGGGTTCATTGTGAACAAGTTAAGGGGTTTAGTGTGCATGGGATTAAAGGAAGTGGGCTTGGTGGCTAGTGGAAGGGGGCTCCCTCCTTCTTAGTCCAAGAGGTAGGCAACCTACCAAACTTTGATTTCCCTCCCTTGAATTTTCAAAGGGAGGAAGCTTCCTTCCCCTCCCCTTGGTCCCCCTCCCTATCCCACTTGGCAAGTGCGCACCCTCTCTCCCTCCCCTCTGTCCCACGAGATTCCCAACCCCCCTACCCCTTGCCATTCCTTATATAATCACATGTATAGTGTCATTTGTGGAGCTAATGAAGAATTAATGAATGAAAAGTTGGAAATTTGCCAAGAGCAACAAGGTGCGCCCCTTCCTCTCTCTTCCCCACCCTTGCAACTGTGGGGGCCCTTCCTCTGAGGTGTGATTCCTCTCTATCAGTCCCCCTTTGACTGAGAAACTCATCTCCGCCGCCGCCGCCACCATCGAGCCACCGTCGCGCCGCCACCGCCGCCATCGAGCCGCCGTCGCGCCGCCACCCCCAACCAGTCAGAGTTCTGTCCACATCTGGACAAAAGCCTAGTTCACGATTTTTAGCTCTCAATCAGGAGCTCAGATCATGATGAAATTTGGTGGGTGAGTTCCTCATATCTACCCCAGCCTCCACAAAAAAATTCAAGTTATTTTCCCCTCATTTATCATTTTTACCTATCTGTTCTTCCCACCCCTAGTAATCTGCCTCCTGTGTTGATCCACCAACCAGCAAGTTACCTCTTCGTCACTTTCACCCCCTTTCCCATTTCAGAATGATCTAAAATTTTAACTGGGAGTTATGTCCACCTAAGCCATCATCCATAATTTTTTTTTATGATTTTAGGAATTTTCTTTCCCATCCAAAAAAACTCTGCTATTTCCCAAATCTGTTATGCCCCTACAGTCCAGATCTAACCCATCTCTATTAGAAAATTCCTTTTTCATATCAAACCTCCACCCAAAATTACCAAACAAATATCCACGTGTTCCTTACTTCTTCCTCTATCTCCCATAATAATCCCAGCATCTAGATTCACCGTTCTCCCTCCGGTCAACCCTCATTCTCAGACAGATCAAAATCTATCCTGCCAGATCTGAGCCTGAGATCTAGCCTGTTATAAATTCCACCACGGCCACTAAAGAGAGATTGAAATTCTTGTGACAACCAAGGGTTGTAGAACTCTGAGAGAGCTTTTCAACGGTGCTAGTCTTGCGTCGTTCTGAGCTCTGGTCTGACCGCAGCAGCCATTCTCGCCGGGTCGCGTAGTGTTGTGACAGCATAATAGGTCCGTGGGCAGCAATAACCAATGCCCCCGGTCGGACCGCCTCACCTCCCACGAGGTGAAACAGCGTGATCCCTTTCTAGGAGTCGTCCCTCCACCCCCACCACAGTAGTACCACTCCCAGCCCGTTTGGCCCTCCGACCAGGACGTGGGCCCCACGTACGTTGGCACGCGTTACCGCCGGAGCTGTCCATGATGCCGCCCTTCAACCCAAGATCGGTCCTCCTGGGCCCCACTTGTAGCCCTTTATCTCACTGTGTAGAGTGGCCCGTAGAATTCATTTCTGTAATTATTGTACTTGTTTGTACCGGGAGTACGAATCTTGGCCGGGAACGTCTTCTCCACGCCTGGTAGCGTGGAGGTAAACTCGCCACTCTCTTTATCACATTTGCTCAATTCATATATTTTCGTATGCCGCTGCTAGAGTTATAGGACGTAGCTCGATATATTTCAATCACCGCTACGAGAGAGAGAGCGAAACCCGTCCCGTGACCCGATCCGGCCACTTGAGAGAGTGACCACCCGACTCATTGCCGATTTCTCAACCGCACAGATCCCGCGTTTCCCTCGCATAGGGACGTCCGTGAGCTAGAGTCCAAGGTTTGCTGTCCGTCCCGCATCAAATTGGTATCAGAGCGGAAGGTTGAGTCTAGGGTAGTCTTTGTTTAAGAAAACACAAAAAAAGAGTCATTTAAGTCTAGAGAGAGTCATTAAAGTCGGTCCAAGGTTGCATTGCATCCCAATACCCGGTATATCAAAAGGTGTTGCCCGAACGTTAGGTTACGCCTATCGGGAAGGTCGCACATATGTGTGAGAGGATCTTTGGATCCTAGAACTCCGTCTAGTATCAGATATGGGTTGAGTCCAGGTTTGTAGTCGAGTCGGTACTCCAACTTTGCATTAGTGTTTAGAGTCGTGTCTAGTGTCTTGTCACCGTGTGTCTGCATGTCCACTACCCGCCACCCCCATGGCCGTCCCCCGAGACCATGCGTCGGATTGATCATCCCTGGTGGCCAAATTCAATGCTTTCATGGCCCGACACCCGACCCCTAAGCCAATAACCGAGTCGTTCCAGCAACCTATAGTGTCCACTGCCATCTTACCTAATGGGTTGCATATAGAGACCGACTTCATCAGTAGGGTGTCATCTAACTGTGTCTCACAAGACATAGTTGAGTCGCTCTCTAAGACCGGGGAGATTGTTCTCAACGGTGGCTTAGCATTCGTAGAGTTCCAATGGAGGTTCGGCCCCGTTCTTTATGACGATGGAGCATGGTGCAAGGTCGACACACTTGCTGGCCCATGCATCATTTTAGGGCAAGAGTGGTTGTAAGAAAGGAGAGCGACCTTTGACTGGGATAGGAGGACCTGCACCTTATACCCACCTCACCTACCCGATGAGTTCGTCTTCCATAATGGCATTCAGCCGACCACCTCCGTGTCACCAACCACCTAGCCCCAGCATCCCGTTTCACCTCCGGACTCAAGCCCACCACCTCTCCTGGAGCCAACCCATGTAGCCCCGTGTAGTGGGATTAGCCATTTCTCCGACCCGTGTCCTTCACATTCCCCTACCTTAGAGATAACCATTCGGAAGATGCCTCACCCAGGCGTATTCTAGTGAGTTATGAGGCTGACCAAGAGTTGGCCGAGGAGTGCCTCGGTGATGTTTTGGGGTTAGAGAGTGATCCAATAGAGGGCCAGGACTGTTAGTCACCCCAATTCCACCGGTCACCCCGGACCCATTTGTCCCGCACACTTTATCCTCGGAGGACCCAACCATCCTACTTCTACCCATCTCCCCTATGATAGCACAGCCACTAGTGACTACCGTACCACTGTCGACGCCCTATGTTGACAGGGTATGGTTGAATTTTTGCCATGCGTACGAGAGACAATATCCAGACTTCCTTTTTGTCCTATTTCACATTAGACGACCGGATTACATTCCCATCACCCGCCTCCTGATCCTCCCGCACTTCCATACCCGCGGGCGAGTCTTCTCTAATCAGAGACGGTGGACGAGGGATGAGACTCACGGCATCAAGTTGTGGATCAGCTTATCCATACACTTGGTATATGCAGACGGTATTTGTCAATTTTTTCCAAGTCTTCCTTAGTATTTCCCTTATGTTGGTGTTTCTTTGTCGTCAATCATAGTAGTACTATGAGTGTCTAGGTTTGCCTAGGGTCATTTATGGCCTAGGGTCATGTGTGAGTCTTTGCTTTGTATTGTTTGTGAGCATCTACATACGAGTCGGTCGATGTCAGCTCGCGATGTTAGTCCCTTTCAAGTGCGACGCAAGTCGAATTTAATGTGTACGTTGTACACCTACTGGAATTTAGGATCGGCTCTACCTTTACATATCAGATCTAGTCACATAAAGGGACCCAACGGTGATTCCTAGTGAGTCTTCGAGCCGCCTCCTCCCCTTTGAGAGTGACCCCACCCCGGAGTGTCCACCATTAGCCTCACTCCCACAGCAGCATGCGCATATAGAATATGTACGGGATGAGCAGGTGACGATTACTTGGAGTGGAGCGTACTCCGCACTACCAGGTTGGTGACAGAACCACCGGAGCTACGGGAGCAGCCACATCCCTTACTCGACGGGGTCGAGTTCCTCCCACCCGGGGAGAATTTGTGCGGACACACGCCGCAATACACATTGGTGGCCAAGGATACGCCGAGGCCCACTTAGCTCGTGGAGGACGTGGACGCATCGGCCAAGCCATCACCTTTATTTCACATTTTAAGGCCATGTTGGGCCCCATTGTAGTCCATGTTGGATAATTATGCTATTATATGTCAAATGGGCTAGGATAGCTAATGGGCTAAAGTTAGTGGGTTTTGGGCCTTAAATGGGCCAAAGGGGTTCAATGTGAACAAGTTAAGGGGTTCAGTGTGAATGGGATTAAAGGAAGTGGGCTTGGTGGCTAGTGGAAGGGGGCTCCCCCCTTCTTGGTCTAAGAGGTAGGCAACCTACCAAACTTGGACTTCCCTCCCTTGAATTTTCAAAGGGAGGAAGCTTCCTTCCCCTCCCCTTGGTCCCCCTCCCTCTCCCACTTGGCAAGTGCGCACCCTCTCTCCCTCCCCTCTCTCCCACGAGATTCCCAGCCCCCCTACCCCTTGCCATTCCCTATATAATCACATCTATAGTGTCATTTGTGGAGCTAATGAAGAATTAATGAATGAAAAAGTTGGAAATTTGCCAAGAGCAACAAGGTGCGCCCCTTCCTCTCTCTTCCGCACCCTTGCAACTGTGAGGGCCCTTCTTCTGAGGTGTGATTCCTCTCTATCAGTCCCCCTTTGAGTGAGAAACTCATCTCCGCCGCCGTCGTCGCCATTGAGCCGCCGTCGCGCCGCCACCGCCAACCAGTCGGAGTTCTATCCACATCTGGACAAAAGCCTAGTTCGCGATTTTTAGCTCTCAATCAGGAGCTTAGATCGTGATGAAATTTAGAGGGTGAGTTCCCCACGTCCACTCCAGCCTCCACAAAAAAATTCAAGTTATTTTCCCCTCGTTTATCATTTTTACCTATTTGTTCTTCCCACCCCTAGTAATCTGCCTCTTGTGCATATCCACCAACCAGCAAGTTACCTATTTGCCACTTTCACCCCCTTTCCCATTTCAGAATGATCTGAAATTGTAACTGGGAGTTCTGTCTACCTAAGCCATCGTCTATAATTTTTTTTTTATGATTTTAAGAATTTTCTTTCCCATCCAAAAAAACTCTGCTATTTCCCAAATCTGTTCTGCCCTTACAGTCCAGATGCGACCCATCTTTGTTAGAGAATCTCTTTCCCATATCAAACCTCCACCCAAAATTACAAAAAATATATCCACGTGTTCCTTACTTCTTCCTCTATCTCCCATAAAAATCATAGCATCCAGATCCGCCGTTCTTCCTCTGGTCAACCCTCATTCTCAGACAGATCCAAATATGTCCTGCCAGATCTGAACCTGAGAGCCAGCCTGTTATAAATTCCACCACGGCCACTACAGAGAGATTAAAATTCCTATGACAACCAAGGGTTGTAGATCTCTTCGAGAGGTTTCCAACGGCGCTAGTCTCGCATCATTCTGAGCTCTGGTGTGATCGTAACAGTCATTCTCGCCGGGTCGCGCAGTGTTATTACAACATAACATGTCCGTGGGCAGCAATCAACAACGCCCCCGGTCGGACCGCCTCGCCTCCCACGAGGCAAACCAGCGCAATCCCTTCCTAGGCGTCGTCCCTCCAAGAGTCCCCACCGTAGTGGTACCACTCCCAACCTGTTCAGCAGTCCGACCAGGACGTGGGCCCCACATTCGTTGGCACGCATTACCGCCAGAGCTATCCAAGAAGCCGCCTGTCAACCCAAGATCGGTCCTCCCGGGTCCCACTTGTAGCCCTTTACCTCCCTGCGTGGAGTGGGAAGTAGAATTCATTTCTGTAATTATTGTACTTGTTTATATCGGGAGTACGAATCTTGGCCGGGAATGTCTTCCCTACGCCCGGTAGCGTGGAGGTAAACTCGCCACTCTCTTTATCGCATTTGCTCAATCCGTATATTTTCGTATGCCGCTGCTAGAGTGATAGGATGTAGTTTGATATATTTCAATCACCGCTGCGAGAGAGAGAGCGAAACCCGTCCTGTGACCCGATCCGGCCACGTGTGAGAGTGACTACCCAACTCATTGCCAATTTCACAACCGTGTAGATCTCGCGTTTCCATCGCATAGGGACATCCGCGAGCTAGAGTCCTAGGTTCGCTGTCCGTCCCGCATCACTACCTTACTATCCTACAATGGTTTAATCCTTTGGAACTCTATATTGGCTATAACTATAGTGTATGTCTAAAAATATACATGACTCAATGCTTGTGCATATAGGACCCGATCTGGTCCTAGGAGGAGCACTCGAAAGTACTTTTGCCCATGGGAGTTGATTGATCATGGTGTGGCATTACACGGAAGTGCATGACTTACTAGATTTGACATTCCACGACTCGTACTTGACTTGACATGACATAACTTGCGTGGCCCGGAATGGGTATTTACTTGCTTGATATTATAATAGCCATTCCTCATGACATGACTTGTTGTTACATGCTTGACTATCTTGATATACTTCACATGATTATCTTGAAATCTTGTAGTCTCATTACATTACTCTACTCTCGTCATTGTCATGCGTGCATGCATAGTCAGACTTGCATTCATGAACATGTAATTTACTTAAAGCAAGCTTGTACTTGAGATATAATCCCTACTAAGTATTCACTCACCCTTGGTTTTCCCTCATTTTCCAGGTAATTCCGATGATGAGGATCACTCGGATGGGAACAGGAACGAGTAAAGAGCGTAAAGCCACCTAGTCAAGGAAGCGTCTATCTAGTCGTGTCTTTTTCCTATTTTTTTGAGTCTATCATTGTAATTTTCCTCTTTACTACGTCTAAGTTTGTCATTTAGTATTCTCCTATTTGAAGGTCATGTAAGACTATTGGTGTTATTAATAAATAAAGGATTTGGTTTATTATCTACTTTTGCGCACTCCATCTATAAGGTCAAATTTCTTATGCTCTGATTGACATGAATGATCTAAACTCGTCGTGCATACCTGGTTCCTTCCGCGCTCGGGGCGTGATAGTTTTTGTGGTATCAGAGCCTAGGATATTCAAATTCCTAGGAAATCAAGTCTAAGGAAAAGTTTATACCTTCACCCGGTGAGATTGGGTAGAGCCATGGGTTAAGTTACCTTAGGAACTTAGACCCTTGGATTAATGGCATATTAAGATAGTTACTTAACTCTTGTAGGATCATGGCCACCGAACGTGGCCAATGGCATGACATGCAACGTACCATCCAAGGTCTTACCCAGATGCTACAACAAGTAGCGCAAGGCGGAGCAAACCGTGGAGCAGGAAATCTTCACTGTAGTTTCCGCAATATGAACCCACCAAAGTTCATTGGCTCAACCGACCCCGATGATGACGATCACTAGATCAGGGAGATCTAACGTATATTCCGTGTCATGCAATGCACGGATGAAGAGAAAGTTTTATTAGCAACCTTCCAATTAGAGTGGGATACTCGCTTATGGTGGGAGTCAATAGTGGCTACCTTACCCCATGAACAAGTTACGTGGGGCGAGGTCGTAGAGTATTTCAACAACAAATACTTCTCGGACTGTATTCAAGAAAAGAAGGCCGCAGAATTCACCGCTCTCAAGCAAAGGACCTTATCAGTGGCCGAGTACGAGGCCTAATTCTCTCATCTGTCAAGGTATGCACCACACCGAGTCTGTATCGAAAAGATGAAAGCTAGAAGATTTCTCAATGGGCTTAGGACGCAATACATGACTCAATTGGCGCCGATGACATCCAAGTCTATTCGGAGATGATAAGGTGAGCCCAGCTGCTAGAAGACGGCACAGAATTGTCCGATCGAATCCGTGGAAAGGATAAGAAGGAGCATGTTACCAACTCTGGCACTTTCAAGCCAATTTGTATTAAGAAGAGGTCTAGCAATAGAGGGGATTCCTCCCAAGGGAAGAGGTTCAAGAAGATTAGCAAACCTTTCTCTATTACTACCACACCTTCCAAAGAGGTGTGTAAGCATTGCGACAAGGCCGGCCATAAGGCCGAGGAATGTTGGAGAAGATTGGGAGCTTGTCTCCGTTGCGGGAGCCATGATCATCAGATTCCCAACTTCCCCCTACTTAATGATCAAGTAGGAGACGAGAAGCGCCCGGTGAAGAAGCAAGCACATCTCCAAGCTCTTAAAGAGGAGGAGCAAGATGAAGGTGGACTCGTGGAAGGTACATTAAAGATTTGTTCCAAGTCGCTCGTTTCTTGTTTGATACCGGTGCGACACATTCTTTTGTTTCCAAGAAATTTTCAGATCCATTACCCATGGCACCGGAAAGAATAGATTTAGTGATGCGGGACGAGACCACGGACACGACAAGCTTGTGACTGCCCCTCAACGAGGGAAGCGTCGGATGTGCGCGGTTGAGAAACCGGCTGTGAGCTAGGGTGTTCGACTCTCACTTGTGTCCGGATCGGGTCACGGGACGGTAACGCTCTCTCTCGCAGCAGCGGTGATATAAATAGAAAGCGAGCTAATTACCCTATCATGCTCTCTAGCAGTGGCATAAGCAAGTATATATGAAAATTAAGCAAAATGCCAAGTAAGGGAGCGAATGCGATACCTCCACGCGCTCGGCGTGGGGACGACGGGCCCGGCCGAACTCGTCCTCCCGGGATAGTTAATACATGAATATTACAGCAATGGAAATATGCCCACTCCACGCAGGGAGGTAAAGGGCGACACCAGGGGCCCGGGAGGACCGAATTCGGGATGACGGGCAGCTTCGTGTGTTGATTCGGCTACACGCATGATCACGACCGTGGGGCCCACGTGCTGTCTGGAGGGGTCGTGTGGGACCCGGTGGCGCCGCTGTAGTGTGGACACTTAGGGAAGTGTTCCCTGGGCTGGCGGCACACCGGAACGTCGCCCGGGGGTCGGGCGGTTCCGATCGGCACCTGTCGGGTTTGCTGTCCATGGACTGGTGGTTGCTGTTTTATAGCGCGCGCTCCGGCGAGAATGGACGCTGCGATCAGCCCCGACGTCGGATTGACACGAGACTGGCGCCGTTGGAAAGCTAGCTTGAAGTTATTCAACCTACGCCTAAAGATCTGGCCTGGATCTGCTCGGATCTTGACTTATGGAATTTTCAATCTTCTGTTGTACAGTTCCTGAAATCACAGGTCAGCAGAGAACTTCCCTGTGGATTGCCTTTGACCATGAGGGAGATGTTCGAATCAGGGGTTGTGTTCTTCAGTAAAGTTGTTGGAATTTGAGCTGGGAAGACATAAAAATTGGCTTGGACCCGTTTGGATGTATCTTCGATTTTCTGTGATTTGTTTAGTGGATGAAGGTCGGATCTAGGATCTGGCTGAAAGTACTGTAGCTTCGGTAGAACATGAATTTTTAAAAAATAGGTAGAAGGATGATAAAAATTTAATAAAAATGGTGGTGGTAGGGGACGATGGACAGAACACCCAGTTAAATTGGGAGGTCTAAAAAAAATCAAAAGGGTGGTCGAAGGTGGAGAACTCAGGGCTACTGTCACTGTAGATAGTGATAGAGCAGATCTGAGATTGAGAGTTGAACGAAATGGTAAAGATACGAAACGGTGGCTTTTGAACCTGGATTTTTATTTGGAGAATGGGATGGAAGATAGGAACCAACCCTCAAAATTGCAAATCGATCTGAGCTCGTGGCTGGCTTCAGGAATTCATGAACTGCACCTCTGTCCAGTAGGACAGAAAACCGAAGACGATCCCGTGGCGGCTCGAAGGCGGCACGAACGGCGGCGGCGGCGGCACAAACGATCATCGGAGGTTGAGAGGAGATGAAGGGAGATAGAAACACTCTAGAAATGGAGGTTGGGATGAAGAAACTAGAGGGAGAGAGGGAGGAGGTCAAAATTCACTCAAGGCATTCAACAAAATTCTAATTTTTTTCATTCAATTTCTCATGAAAAATACAACATTATATAGACTAGGTCTCTAACTAATTCTAGACCCTTGGATCAAGGGTTGATGAGTGAAGGGCTGGGATGTGGTTTGAACAACCACAATAAATCACAATAAAATACAAGGTTCGCTCCCCCCTTTAAAGAAGGTAATTTGATTTTGTCTTCTTTAATTAAATCTAGGTCCAAGTCCAAGGTTGGACTATGGACCAGCCCCCTTGGGCCCGGGAGTCCAAGTGGACCAATAAGGAGGAGGGAGGGGGCCCCTGCAGGGCCTACATGCACTTTTGCAAAAAGACCCAATGGCCTTTTGCAAATAAACCCACTCAGACCTACTATTGTGTACCCATATATCACAAGGGTATACATACAAATATAAAAGGACGTAGATGCAAACACAATGTGAGCGGGCTGACGTTGATGTCCCCATCAATTCTCCCCAGGTGGGAGGAACTCGATCCCGTCGAGTAAGGGGTGCTACTGCTCGAATAGCGCCGGCGGATCCGTCACCGAACCAAGTAGCGCAGGTATGCTCCACTCCAAGTGATCGGCACCTGCTCATTCCATATATACTCGATATGCGAACTGCTATGGCTAAAGGTGGTCACTCCGAAGGGCACTCTCAAAAGGAAGGAAACAGCTCGAAGACTCACTAGGAATCACCGCTGAGTCCCTATAGGTGACTGATCCGGGTATAGAAGTAAAACCGATCCCATACTCATCAGTGAGTCGACTAGCTTCACACTCACAAGAGAACGACAACGAGCTTGCACAAGACACATGCAGACTCACCATGCACTGACACACGAATGCAAACCACACAAAGAAAACACACTGACTCATGCACGACTCTAGACTAAGGTGGTAGCATCAAGCCCACTAGGTGGCGGCATCCTGGGCGGCCGAAGGGTCGCCCAGCTCTTCCCCCAAGGCGTAGTACTCATCGGCCAGTGCCTCATCGGCCACGTAATCGACATGCTCAAGCTCGGGAGGTGCAGATCCTCCAACACCTAAGGCTAGGGTGGTGCGAGCGGGACACTCACTAGCGATGTAACCAAACCCGTGACAGTGGAAACACTGCACTCTCGACCGACTACTCTCTCCTATAAAAGGGGCCTTACACTTATCATCCCGTCGAGTAGGGGGTGTAGGCAGTAATGGGGGAGATGTTGGTGCTTTGGACAGTAGTGGAGGGGGTGCCGGTGCCAGAGGACGGGCTATAGGAGCCGGGGAACGGGCAACGGGCGCCGGTGGTTGAGGTGGAAATAGATCCCGGGGTGGAGGAGGATGAGGCCGTGGAGCGAAGTGCTCCTGACGGGTGGACTCCTGAGGTCGAGCCATGGGAGGCTGCTGATGCGGGCCTATGGAGTGACGGGGCTCGGCACTACGGAGAGGGGTGGGGCCCAACCGATGGCTAGACTCGAACTCTCCCTCAAATTGCTCCATCTCGAGAGCAACATGGTATGCCTCTTCCAACGTCTTGGCATTGCGGCGGAAAAGCTCATACTGGTAGTGTGGCCGCAAACCACGTCGAAAGTGGGACACGGGCATGGTACTCTCCTCCGTGACACCACATCGTAGAAAGTACTCATCAAACTCCGCGATGTATTCGGAGACGGACCGGTCTCCCTGGCTAAGACTTTGCCATCTATCGATGAGTCGCTGGCGGTATGTGGGAGGAAGGTACTTTTGCCGAAGTTTATTCTTCATCTCGGCCCATGTGTCGATCGGGGGTTCTAACCGCTGAAGTAGCAGGCTCTCCACATTCTTCCAATAGGTTTGTGCCTGTCCCATGAGTTTCATGGTGGCGAATCGGACCCTTCGACGCTCCGACATATCATACCACTCAAAGTAACGGTCCATGCCGAACTCCCAATCTAGGTAGACTTTCGGATCCAAAGACCCGTAAAAAGCGGGAGGGTCCGCTCGCACGGTCTTAAGGACCCGGTCATCATCCTCATCTCGTTGTGGCTGAAAACCACGACGGCGTTGACCATATCCCTCATAGGCATTGTCGGAACCATAGTCCTCGAGACCAAGGTCACGGTGCGATAGTTGGGGAACCCGAGGAAGGGCGGGTGGAGGAGCCTGTGGTGGCTGCTTTTGGGCCGCGGGAGCGGCCTGGACTTGCACAACCAGAAAAAGCGGGATTACAGACGGAATTTTCAGACGGAAATTTCCGTCTGAAATTTGTGACGGATTTTTTTCCGTCGGAAATCCCGTCTGAAATATGCAAGTACACACCGAATTTCAGACGAAAATTTGTGACGAAAAATATTTCGTCACAAATTTCAGACGGAATTTGGGACGGAAAATTTAATCTGTCAGAAATTTATGACCAAGACTTTGTGACGGCCACATTTGTGACGGATCCGTCTGACAATCCGTCACAAATGTGTCTTCTCACGGATTTTCAGACGGAAATTAATCTGTCACAAAATTTTTGCGCCCCCAATCCGTCGCAAAGGCACATTTGCGACGGATTGGGGGTGCAAAAATTTTGTGACGGATTAATTTCCGTCTGAAAATCCGTGAGAAGACACATTTGTGACGGATTGTCAGACGGATCCGTCACAAATGTGGCCGTCACAAAGTCTTGGTCATAAATTTCTGACAGATTAAATTTTCCGTCCCAAATTCCGTCTGAAATTTGTGACGAAATATTTTTCGTCACAAATTTTCGTCTGAAATTCGGTGTGTACTTGCATATTTCAGACGGGATTTCCGACGGAAAAAAATCCGTCACAAATTTCAGACGGAAATTTCCGTCTAAAATTTCCGTTTGAAAATTCCGTCTGTAATCCCGCTTTTTCTGGTAGTGTTGGGCTATGGGAGCGGGTTGGACTTGGGCCACCGCGGGAGGAGGTACGGGTGGGCCTTGGGCTGCCCCTGGAGGGTCCCCGTGTGACATCCTATCTAACCGCCCAACGAGGTCTTGGACCGACCTGTCAGAGGTCTCCAAGTGCCCCTCCATGGCTCTAAGGCGACCATCCATATTATCGGAGAAAGTCCGAAAGTTAGCATCGGATTGGTCCAACCTAGTCATAATGGCCATCATCGCCTCTTGTAGGGAGTGGAAGTCTCCCGAGGTATCCCGTGGGTTGGCCATAGGTGGTGGTGGGGGTGACTACTGAGTACCCCGACGAGTGGGCATGCAAACACACTGACTAGAAGACGCCGACTAAAGCAAAACACACTAATGCAAAATGATGCGCCTAGACTTAACCAAAACGCGGTACGCGGCGGAGATAATCGACCCGAAGGTCACTCGCACAAGTGTGCGGCCTTCCCGATAGGCGTAGCCTAACGTTCGGACAACACCTTTTGATATACCGGGTTATTGGGATGTGATGCAAAAGACACTTTTTTTTTTGTTTTAAAACAATGATGATCCTAGACTCGACTTAAACCGACTAATGACTCGATGTAAATGACACTCTTTTTTTTTTGACACCCTAGACTCAAACTCGCTCTGATACCAAATTGATGCGGGACGAGACCACGGACACGACAAGCTCGTGACTGCCCCTTAACGAGGGAAGCGTCGGATGTGCGCGGTTGAGAAACCGGCTGTGAGCTAGGGTGGTCGGCTCTCACTTGTGCCCGGATCGAGTCACGGGACGGTAACGCTCTCTCTCACAGCAGCGGTGATATAAATAGAAAGCGAGCTAATTACCCTATCATGCTCTCTAGCAGTGGCATAAGCAAGTATATATGAAAATTAAGCAAAATGCCAAGTAAGGGAGCGAATGCGATACCTCCACGCGCTCGGCGTGGGGACGACGGGCCCGACCGAACTCGTGCTCCCGGGATAGTCAATACATGAATATTACAGCAATAGAAATATGCCCACTCCACGCAGGGAGGTAAAGGGCGACACCAGGGGCCCGGGAGGACCGAATTCGGGATGACGGGCAGCTTCGTGTGTTGATTCGGCTACACGCATGATCACGACCGTGGGGCCCACGTGCTGTCTGGAGGGGTCGTGTGGGACCCGGTGGCGCCGCTGTAGTGTGGACACTTAGGGAAGTGTTCCCTTGGCTGGCGGCACACCGGAACGTCGCCCGGGGGTCGGGCGGTTCCGATCGGCACCCGTCGGGTTTGCTGTCCACGGACTGGTGGTTGCTGTTTTGCAGCGCGCGCTCCGGCGACAATGGACTCTGCGATCAGCCCCGACGTCGGATCGACACGAGACTGGCGCCGTTGGAAAGCTAGCTTGAAGTTCTTCAACCTAGGCCTAAATATATGGCCTGGATCTGCTCGGATCTTGACTTATAGAATTTTCAATCTTCTGTTGTACAGTTCCTGAAATCACAGGTTAGTAGAGAACTTCCCTGTGTATTGCCTTTGACCATGAGGGAGACGGTCGAATCAGTGGTTGTGTTCTGCAGCAAAGTTGTTGGAATTTGAGCTGGGAAGACAAAAAAATTGGTTTGGACCCGTTTGGATGTATCTATGATTTTCTGTGATTTGTTTAGTGGACAAAGGTCGGATCTGGGATCTGGCTAAAAGTACTGTAGCTTTGGTAGAACATGAATTTTTAAAAAATAGGTAGAAGGATGATAAAAATGTAATAAAAATTTTGGTGGTAGGGGACGATGGAAAGAACACCTAGTTAAATTGGGAGGTCTAAAAAAAATCAAAAGGGTGGTCGAAGGTGGAGAACTCAGGGCTACTGTCACTGTAGACAGTGACAGAACAGATCTGAGATTGAGAGTTGAACGAAATGGTAAAGATATGAAACGGTGGCTTTTGAACCTGGATTTTTTTTTGGAGAATGGGCTAGAAGATAGGAACCAACCCTCAAAATTATAAATTGATCTGAGCTCGTGGCGGGCTTCAGAAATTCACGAACTGCACCTCTATCCAGCAGGACAGAAAACCCAAGACGATCTTGTGGCGGCTCGAAGGCGGCACGAACGGCGGCGGCACGAACGGCGGCGGCACAAACGATCACCGGAGGTTGAGAGGAGATGAAGGGAGATAGAAACACTCTAGAAATGGAGGTTGGGATGAAGAAACCAGAGGGAGAGAGGGAGGAGGTCGAAATTCACTCAAGGCATTCAACAAAATTCTGATTTTTTTCATTCAATTTCTCATGAAAAATACAACATTATATAGACTAGGTCTCTAACTAATTCTAGACCCTTGGATCAAGGGTTGATGAGTGAAGGGCTGGGATGTGGTTTGAACAACCACAATAAATCACAATAAAATACAAGGTTCGCCCCCCCCCCCCCCCCCCCCCCCTTTAAAGAAGGCAATTTGAATTTGTCTTCTTTAATTAAATCTAGGTCCAAGTCCAAGGTTGGACCATGGACCAGCCCCCTTGGGCCCGGGAGTCCAAGTGGACCAATAAGGAGGAGGGAGGGGGCCCCTGCAGGGCCTACATGCACTTTTACAAAAAGACTCAGACCTACTATTGTGTACCCATATATCACAAGGTTATAGATACAAATATAAAAGGACGTAGATGCAAACACAATGTGAGCGGGCTGACGTTGATGTCCCCATCATTTAGTTATTTCAACTCCTCTCGAAAACGAATCCAAGATTTCACATCATTATCAAAATTGTAAAGTTATGATAAAATGGAAGAATCTACCTACCGACCTGATATGCCTAGACATGGACGGCTATGATATCATACTAGGAGCCGATTGGCTATCCACACACAAGGTAGTTGTAGACTGCTGAAATGGTAAGGTAATTTTTCAGGAGTTCTTGAAACTTGTCTACACTAGTCCTCGGAGTCGAAACAAGTCACCCCTCATTTCGGCCCTCCGAGCTAGTAAGCTCTTAAGGAAAGTTTGCGTATCCTTCCTTGCTTTTGTCATCGTAAAAGAGACTAAGGAGTCCAAGATAGAAGACATCCGCGTAGTTCGAGAATTTTTTGATGTGTTCCCGGAAGATTTAGCCGGATTGCCCCTACAAAGAGAAGTGGCCTTTACCATCGACCTTGTCCCTGGTGCTGGCCCAGTTTCTAAGGCACCTTATAGGATGTCCCCCGCCGAGCTCAAGGAATTGAAGAACAATTGATGGAGCTCTTGAAGATTCATCAGGCCAAGAACATCCATGTGGGGAGCACCTGTATTATTTGTCAAGAAGAAAGATGGATCGATGAGACTTTACATCGACTATCGGTAGTTGAACCACCTTACTATCAAGAACAAGTATGCACTGGCAAGGATCGATGAGTTATTTGATCAAATATCTAGAGCCAAGTATTTCTCGAAGATTGACGTAAGGTCGGGATATCATCAATTGAGAATAAAGGATGATGATATTCACAAGATGGCATTCCGGAGCAGGTATGGACATTACGAATTTATTGTTATGTCGTTTAGACTAACAAATGCCCCTGCAGCCTTTATGCAGTTGATGAACAGCATATTCAGGCCTCATCTAGATCAATTAGTAGTAGTCTTTATCGATGATATATTGATATATTCAAAGACCGAAGAAGAACACGAAGAGTATTTGAGGATTTCACTACAAATCTATATGAAGAATCAACTCTATGCCAAGCTTAGCAAATGTGACTTCTGGCTGGGGAAAGTATCTTTCTTAGGGCATGTGATCTCGAAGGATGGGATTTCTGTGGATACGTCCAAGGTCGAGGTTGTGTAGAATTGGGAACGACCTACCAATGCCACTAAGATCTGAAGCTTCTTAGGTCTAGCTGGCTATTACAGGTGATTCATGAAGGACTTCTCCAAGATCGCCGTTCCTCTTACTAGGCTGACCCGCAAAGAGATTCCTTATAAGTGGGATGAAGATTTTGGTAAAAGTTTTCAAGCCTTGAAGGATCATCTTACAACCGCTCTAGTCTTGGCATTACCAACTGAAGGAGAGAAGTTTGAGGTATATACCGATGCATCTGGCATTGGACTCGGATGTGTGTTAATGCAACAAGGAAGAGTCATTGCTTACTCTTCCTGACAATTAAAGAAGCATGAGGAAAACTACCCGGTGCATGACTTTGAGTTGGCCGCGATAGTATTTGCCTTAAAGATCTGGAGACACTATCTCTATGGAGAACAATTCCCCGTGTACTCAGATCACAAGAGTCTCAAATATCTATTCTCGCAAAAAGAATTGAACATGAGACAAAGACGTTGGCTAGAATACCTCAAGGACTTCGATTTCACTATACAATATCATTCTGGAAAGGGTAATCCCGTAGCTGATGCCCTTGGTCAAAAGCCGAGAGCGATATTGGCCAATTGTATGATCCAAGAATGGAAGATGCTAGAATAATTCACTAAACTTAATATAAGCATGGACAAGGAGAAAAAGTATATTACTATATCACACATGAGGATACAACCAGATTTACTCTCCGAGATCAAGGAGCTTCAAGACAAGGACCCGGTGCTAGTAGAAGTAAGAGACAAATTAGCAGAGCTACCTAATTTCGAGCAAGCATCCGATGGAAGATTATTGTTCCGAGAAAGGACTTGTGTACCGGATTTTTCGGAATTGAAGAAGAAAATTTTAGAAGAAGCTTACTGATCAAGATACACAATTCACCCCGGATCGACCAAGATGTACCAATTCTTGAAATGAACTTTTTGGTGGCCCAACATGAAAAGGGAGGTAGCAGACTTTGTTTCTTGCTATCTCACGTGCCAACAAGTCAATGTGGAACACCAAAATCCTATTGGTAAGCTACATCCTCTAGGCATTCCCAAGTGGAAGTGGGAAGATATCGACATGGACTTTATTTTGGGACTGTCAAAATCTAAAGGTGGACATGACGGAATATGGGTTAACATAGACTGTTTGACCAAGTCGGCACACTTCTTGCCTATAAAGAGCCGATGGTCAGTTGATGTGCTAGCTGCCTTATACATCAAAGAAGTTGTTAGACTACATGGAGTTCCTGTTTCAATCGTGTCTGACCAAGACCCGCGCTTCACTTCTCACTTTTGGAAGGGTCTACAACATTCGTTGGGGACCAGACTCAACTTTAGTACATCCTTTCATCCTCAAACGGATGGTCAGACCGAGAGAACAAATCAAGCTGTGGAAGATATGCTACCAATCTATATTATTGATTTTGGTGGAAGCTGGCAAGATCACTTGCCCCTGGTCGAGTTTGCATATAATAACAGCTGCCAGGCAAGTATTCAAATGGCACATTTCGAGGCATTATACGGAAGGAGTTGTCTCTCACCATTGTGCTGGGACGAAGTTAGCGAGAAGCAACTCTAGGCCCGAACATGGTAAGGGACACCACCGAAAAGATTCAACTCATTAGATAAATGATGTGACACACCCTAAGGATAATGCTCTGATACCAACATTTGATGTGACACAAATGAGATGACTAGCCCTACCAAGTGGGGCAAAATGTTGTGGCACATGCATTACAATCAAGATGGTCCCATCTTTAGGTGGGGGTGGATT
The DNA here is from genome assembly GCA_022559845.1 of Amorphophallus konjac. Taxonomy (NCBI): domain Eukaryota; kingdom Viridiplantae; phylum Streptophyta; class Magnoliopsida; order Alismatales; family Araceae; genus Amorphophallus; species Amorphophallus konjac. The sequence continues at coordinate 123,677 of JAHNEJ010001947.1, read as the reverse complement.
TGGGGGTTTCCACTCATAGGGGTCGAAGGGGTCCAAGAAGGTGGACATTTTGGGATAGGTCACTTCCTCATTTCCTAGGTGGAAGTCACCCTCGGTCATGGCTCTCATAGTGTGAACTAAGTAGTGGAATGGGTGGGTTGGGTTCAACATGGTGGGTGAGGGTAGGAGGGAGTGGGTGGTGGGTAAGGCGGCTAGGTCCCATGGGTTCAATGTCTTCCATAGGGAGGGATCAAAGGGGTCATGGAATGTGTTACCAAGGAAGGGGTATTCTATCTCCTCAAGGTCTTCAAATGATGGTGAGTCCTCCTCCTCAAATGAAGTAATTGAACCGAAGTCCTTGGCGGGTTGGTTGGCCATGAATGGAGGGCTTGGTATCCTACCCGAAATAAGCAACTCTAATTTACGAATAGCATCGGGCTCGTCGGGTGTAGGGAGGAGTAACAGAATGTCACTAGTGTAGCAACCCACAGTGTAAATGGAGGAGATGGATCAGACACATAGGTGTAGGAGGTCAAGGCTCCTAGGTCGGTCAGCTATTGTAGTCATTATGTCAGTTAGTTCCATTTGCCAAACTATACCCTTAAGAAGATCCCCTAATGTTTTCACTTGATAGGATGATTGGATTGTGGTGTGATAGGTGGATAAGGGTACAATGGGAAGGTTTTGCTCCATGGGTGGGTAAACATAGGACACGATGGGGTGAAGTGGTCTCTCCTTTAGCCATCTAGCTAGGGGCCCCTCTATGATTACGGTGCTACTTGTGAAGGCTTGTGGCTCTTGGGGGTCCAAGCTATGTGAAGGGGACATTTGTGATTCTTCCTCACCATAGATATGAACTTGGGTTTCCTCAAGGATGGAGATGGGTTCCGGACTAGCATCTACTCCCATGTGTATGGTTGTGGTCTCCTCTCTCAAGGGAATGGGAAGGTCTATTGGGGGAGGGGTGATGATGGTTGGTGCATGGTGTACCCGGGGTGGTGAGTGAGGCCGGACTTGGGTTGGGGTTGGGAGTGGAAGTAGCGGGGGACTAGGTTTGGGTAGGATAGGAGTTGGAAGTGGAAGGTGGGTTGGGTGAGTAACTTTGGATTGGGGAATGGTGGCTGTCACAGGCATAGGTGGAGGGGTGGACATGGGGTCCACGTGGGTTTGAGTGGTGAGGGTGGAGTGAGCCATGATGCTTCTTCCACCTGGGATGGGAACTTCTCGGCCTAACCCATGACACTGTGATTCATATTCTTCTTCCCAATCTAGTGGAGCCTCATAGTCTTCGGTTACCTCTTTAAGTTCCTTTTGGAAGGGGTGGAAGAGGGATTTTTGGAAGTTTGTGGGGTGTGGGTTTGATGGAGAATTTTGGGTTGGGTGGTGGGGAAAGGAGGAGTGGGAGTGCTCCTAGGGTTATGGTTCTCAGGGTAGGAGTGGGAAGGTTGGGGAGTGAAGATCTTCCTGATCTCAATCCTTATCTCTTCCAATAAATCTAGGGGTCCTTTGGGTGGTGGGGTTTGGGTCCTAATAGAGGTTTTGGGTTGACTGGGAGGGAAAGGGGGAGTGGGAGTGCTCAACGGGTTATGGTCCTCACGGTAGGAGTGGGAGGGTCGGGGGGCGTAGATCTTCCTAAGCTCACTTTTCATCTCTTCCCATGATCCTATGGGTTCTTGCCTCCGAATCTTTCTTAAGCTCACTATGCGTTCCCACTCCTTCTTGGCTTGTCCCCGAAGTCGCCCTGTGGCCCTGCGGACTCTAGCGTGTCCATAGACCCTAGTCCTATCAAAGTGTTTGGTCATGAAAGTCTCCCACCTAACAGAATCACTAGGATGTGACCCATCAAAGGTGATACTCTCATCTATAAAGATGTCCGAAAATGGGTGGTCGATCGGACCTTTGTGGAGGGCCGAGTGGGACCAAAGAGAGGTAGCCATGTTGATGAACCGAATGACTATAAATGCTTATGCGCCCTAGGACAAGACTTAGTAGAGACAAGTCTAGAACTTGCTCTGATACCAACTGATGTGACACACTCTAAGGATAATGCTCTGATACCAACTGATGTGACACAAACCCCTGGGGGGTGGCAGCCACTTGACCAATGCACCTTGGACCTAGATTTGCAAGCAATCGAACTGATCGGTGAAGCCACTCAAGCGGACTCACCCGTGTAGCGCACACTCGTGCCCGTAGGCAACTCGACGATGGTGGAGAGGGTCCGGGATGGGACCTCACTGTTCCAGGGTTTGGCTCGCTTGAGATTGAACCCCTAAAGGCCTGGGATGCCCCAATTCTGTGGGCGGCCAGCACGCCAAGGGCGTGGGATGTAGTGGCTCTCTCACAACTCGCTCCGCGGTGGCACTCAAATTGATGATATTTTGAGATCGGGCACTCACTCACCGACCGACGGCACTAAGAAGCAATACTAGTTAAGCAAGAAGTGCTGACCAAGAGGAGTGCAACCAGGAGCACACCTGATCGGCGTGAAGACGCCAATCCCGGCCGGAGATGAGGGCGAGCGGGGAAGTGTGGGTTCCCCGCACACTGCGCTGATGAAGCTTGATCCCTGTTTAAATTATACAACCACTACGCCTCACATAGGAGGGTGGACTTGGGGTGGGGATTTCAGTAGTACAATGCAAACACTACCTCCACGCAGGGAGGGGCGTTAAGCCAGCTTGGTGGGGAGGGGAGATTCGCTCGAATCGCGCCGACGGATCACCCGACCGAATCTGCCCGTGTCTTGAGCAGCAGGATAGGGGATCGGTGTAGCAGCTGATGTGCGCTCCTCCGGACTCAGAACTTGACGAGACTGGCGCTGGAACGACGCTGATAGACCTACGTACGCCTGTGAATTTTGGTGGGTGGTTCCCGCGTTGCCTCTGGTCAGAGTGGACCCCGGAACAGGTGCTCAGAGTTCAGGTTCAGGCTGGCCCAGATTGTTTCAGCTGCTTGTAGAAGGTACCACGATCACTCCCAAAGTCTGAATGAGGCGAGACCAAGTCGAGGACATCCATGGATGAGTATTCTTCGAGTAGAAACTGAGAACAGCACCAGAGGATGTCGGGGTGGTGAGGAGGAGTCCGTTGAGTGAGGTAGTGTTAGTGCAGGACCCAAATCGACTGTCTGCGCACCGGCGGGAGAAAAATTGGAAAGAACATTTCCTGATGCCGAACGGGATGCCGCTTGTTGGTGGTGGTGGATGACTCGTGGATGCAGCTCTCGGCCAAGTGGCGCCTCCATAAGTTGAAGGATGTGGCCGTGGGAGCTTCTACACTGCAGCTCAGGTCCAGGTTCTGGTCCTTGTTGCGCAGTTGGACGAGAACAGGCACCACGAACTGTAGCGAAGTCGGAATGAGACGATTCAAAAAAAAAAAAAATTCCGAAGGTGCCATGGCAAGCAAGCCGGTCAAGCGGACTTGCCAATATAGGCAATCCACTAGGTCTCCCAAGTCTCCCGCGAAGTAGAAGGTTTGTAAAGTGACATGAGGAGACCGGGTGGGAACAATTTGGGATTGATATCCCAATGGTGTTGATCTCAGGAGGGTGGGACTTTGCTTGAGCCATTGGAGTATGGACTCATCCATGGTGATGGTGTGCTGCTCTTGAGGACCCGAACTAGGAGGGGTGGGTGAGTTTTGTGGCTCCTCCTCCTCAACGGTGTGGGCTTGGATTTCCTCGAGGGTCGGGAGGGGGTCTAGGTCGATCTTACTTCCAAGGGAAGAGGTGTTTACTTCTAAGGGATCAGGTGTTTGGATCATGGATTTTAAAATCAATAATAAACACTAGGTCCAGTGCATGACAGATTCACATTTGGATATGTAGGTCCACCCCCATTCATCATCCATCTTATGCATGATAGGAGTCTACATGGAAGTCCAGGTCCTCCGGCATTCATTGCACCCATACCTGATAGAGCCACATTTGGACATACTGGTCCTCCCCTACTCTTCATCCACCTCATGCATGATAGGGCCATTTGTGGCTGCCCCGGTCCACCTAAGTGCATCAAGGTCCACATGATTTCTAAGCATGATAGGTCAATTCATGGATGCCCTGGTCCTCCTAAGTCTGTCAAAAACAACCTAACACTTGATAGGGCTGAATTTGGTTGTCCAGGCCCTCCCTTCATCCCTATAAGATCATCATTCATGACATTGCATGGTAACAATCGCAAACACAACAACAAGAGCTGCAAGGTTCTTAAGGAATTAGCCGATTCCCACTGTCGCCACCAAGAAATCCATGTCGGTGATTTTTTGATGATGAGGACTGAGATTGTCTCAAAGCTGAGGTCTCGTGGAGCAGGCTCCTTTCAGGTGTTGAGGCGCCTTGACACAAATGCTTATGTGTTGAACCTCCCTGAAGAGTACGGAGTAAGCCCCACTTTTAATGTGGCTGACCCGGTGCCCTACAAGGGTCCCACGGTGACACCTAGTGAGGAGATCCAGCCTATCCCACCCCTTGAGAGAGCCCCCACACCAACGAGAGCTCCATCTGGCCAGAGAAACCAGCGTGATCAAGTGGAGCGGATATTAGATGAACAGATCACTACCACACGGAGCAAGGCGTATGAGCGATATCTGGTTAGGTGGAAGAGACGGCCACCTTCGGTTGACGCCTAGGTGATTCGGGAGTATCTCCAGCAGCTGGATCCTGACCTATTGGAGCAGTACCACAGCAGGGAGGACCCTTACTCGACAGACTCGAGTTCTTTGCACCCCGGGAGTATGATGGGGACATCGCTTACCACTTCCCATTTCTCCATGGGTCCCGATGCTCGCCATTATGTTCATCTCAATTTTCTGAGTCTAGCTATGTAATTTTTACTTCTTTCTGAGTCTTAATCATGTAATTTTCTCTTTTATTGAGTCATGTACCTAAGTTAGTGAGTCATTTATCTAAGTCTAAGTGTCATTAGGTGGCCTAGTTGGTTAATGGGCCCACTTCAATGGGCTTGGCCCATGGGCTCCCCCTACCACCCCTTGGTCTTTTGTCATTAGTCTAAAAAGTGAGGACTTATGTAGAATTGTGGGATTCCTATAAATAGGACCCCAATCCCACTAGTTGAAGCTAATGAAGTATTGATAAAAGTTTGCCAAAGCATTTGTGCATCTCTCTCCCTCTCTCTCTAGCTCTATTTCTCTCTCTCTCTCTCTAAAGGGGGCGAACCCCATGCTCTCTCCTCCTCTCCCCAAATTTCGAAATTTACTCTCTCTCCTCCCTATTCACCTCTAATTAAGACCCCTCCCCCTTCCCCATACCTCTCATTTAATCCCCCTCCAACCCCTAGGTGGAATCCCCTTCTCCTAGGCACCTCTCCCTCCTCCCAAGCAACCTTTCCCCTTCCCCATACAACCTTTCATTTTCCCAAGGGAGAATCCCATCTCCCAAGCACCCATTCACATCCCCAAGACACCCCTTCCCATTCCCTAGACCAGAATTAAACCCTCCATTAACCACACATTCAAACCAAAGGAGAGATCTCTCCTCCCTCTCTCATTCCCAACCCAAATTCGCAGCTCCCCCTTCCTCCACTTGCTAGACCACCTCCCAGCCCCCTTTCTTCCCCTCCCACACCTTGTATCACCCCCTAACAGACCCCCACATAGTCAGGTGCCATCCCCACACCCATCCACCCCATTTCCCACCCCATCTACTCCGTCTCCCATCACCTTTCACCACCTTATCCATCTCAATTCACAGGCAGCAGTTGGAGCTCAACTTGCAGAGGCTGCTCCGGAGTCGTCCGATGTCCTCTGGAAGTACACCATACATCGCCGGAAAGGTCTACGAGTCTTCTTCGCAAGCGAGGTGGAATCGTCTCATTCCGACTTCGCTACAGTTCATGGTGCCTGTTCTCGTCCAACTGCGCAACAAGAACCAGAACCTGGACCTGAGCTGCAGTGCAGAAGATCCCACGGCCACATCCTTCAACTTCTGGAGGCGCCACTTGGCCGAGAGATGCATCCACAAGTCATACACCACCACCAATAAGCGTCATCCCGTTCCGCATCAGGAAGTGTTCTTTCCAATTTTTCTCACGCGGGTGCACAGACAGTCCATTTGGGTCCTGCCCCAACACTGCCTCACTCAACGGACTCCTCCTCACCACCCCGACATCCTCTGGTGCTGTTCTCAGTTTTTGCTCCAAGAATACTCATCCACGGACGTCCTAGACTTAGTCTCGCCTCATTCAGACTTCGGGAGTGATCGTGGTACCTTCTACAAGCAGCTGAAACAATCTGGGCCAGCCTGAACTTGAACTCTGAGCACCTGTTCCGGGGTCCACTCTGACTAGAGGCGACGCGGGAACCACCCACCAAAATTCACAGGCATACGTAGGTCTGTCAGCGTCGTTCCAGCGCCAGTCTTGTCAAGTTCTGAGTCCGGAGGAGCGCACAGCGGCTGCTACACCGATCCCCTATCCTGCTGCTCAAGACACGGGCAGATTCGGTCGGGTGATCCATCGGCGCGATTCGAGCGAATCTCCCCTCCCCGCCTGGCTTGCTTAACACCCCTCCCTGCGTGGAGGTAGTGTTTGCATTGTACTACTGAAACCCCACCCCAAGTACACCCTCCTGTGTGAGGCGTAGTGGTTGTATAATTTAAACAGGGATCAAGCTTCATCGGCGCAGTGTGCGGGGAACCCACACTTCCCCGCTCGCCCTCGTCTCTGGCCGGGATCGGCGTCTTCACGCCGATCAGGTGAGCTCCTGGTTGCACTCCTCTTGGTCAGCACTTCTTGCTTAACTAGTATTGCTTCTTAGTGCTGTCGGTCGGTGAGTGAGTGCCCGATCTCAAAATATCATCAATTTGAGTGCCACCGCGGAGCGAGTTGTGAGAGAGCCACTACATCCCACGCCCTTGGCGTGCTGGCCGCCCATAGAATTGGGGCATCCCAGGCCTTTAGGGGTTCAATCTCAAGCGAGCCAAACCTTGGAACAGCGAGGTCCCATCCCGGACCCTCTCCACCATCGTCGAGTTGCCTACGGGCACGAGTGTGCGCTACACGGGTGAGTCCGCTTGAGTGGGTTCGCCGATCGGTTCGATTGCTTGCAAATCTAGGTCCAAGGTGCATTGGTCAAGTGGCTGCCAGCCCCAAGGGGTTTTTGTCACATCAATAAAGGCTCAATATGACTCAGTCTAGACAAAAGACTTACGCCGATATTAGAAGAAGAGACCTCGAGTTCCAAATTGGAGATCACGTCTTTCTTAAGGTTTCCCCAGGACGAGGAATTCGAAGATTTGGTGTTAAGGGCAAGCTTACACCAAGATATATCGATCACTTTGAAGTGCTAGAAAGAGTTGGCGAGGTTGCCTACCAAATCGCCTTGCCACCATAACTATTCGAAGTGCATAATGTATTTCATATTTCTATGCTCAAGAAGTATGGTCATGATCTCTCTCACGTCATAGATCATGACAACCTGGTGATACAAAAGGATCTCACATTTGAACAAAAGCCTTTAAAAATCCTAGATTGCAAGGTTCGTGCACTAAGGAACAAGACGATTTCCATGGTAAAGGTAAAATGGAGTAGGTACTCAGAACAAGAAGCTACTTGGGAGACTGAAGAGTCTATGATGAAAAGATTCCCAGATTTATTCCAAAATTATAAGTATTCTACGCCCTCCGTGTCTATATGAAATTAAATTTGGGGACTAAATTCTTTTAAGTGGGTGAGGGTGTAGCAACCTAGATAAAATGTAGGAATAAAATTTCCCTAAATAAAAAAAACCCCAATTAAATGATCAAAGGACCCGAATCAATTATAAAAGCCCAAAGGATGAAGCCAAAAAACCCTTAACCTTTGAATGGGCCTCACGTACAAAAGATGGGCCTTAGGATGAATATATATATAAATGGGTGCATTCAAAAACACATATAGACCTTTTTCTCATGTTTGAACATGCAAGGCTTAGGGTTTTGAACTCCAACAGGATAGCGGCTGAAAATATAGAAATATAGAGATTAGCATAGAAGTTCTTGACTCATTAGGATTCTTTTCGTGGAAATTCTAAACTCATTAGGAAGCTTTAACCTCAAATCCTATATATATGACCCTCTCTCAAACAAGCTTCGGTTACTGCTATTACGATCGAAGGAACCCTACATCGTCGCCTTCCTCTGCACCATCTTGTCATCATGTGTGAAGGAGAAAGCCCTAGTTCTTCCTCCTGCTTGTTCCTCTAGGACTGTGGTACTCTTATCTTTTCCATTAGCAGACGTGAAGGGGGAACAACTTCTTCCTTCGCGTTCAGTTGCTGCTGTCTGCTTCTGTTGGAAGTACTGCATCCTTCTTCCTGCATGAAGGAGAAAGGCTGCATATTAGTCTCCTTCCTTCATCGATTCAAGCTGTAGTTGCTGCTTATTGCCTGCTACTACTCCTTGATCACGTTACGGTTACTGTTGCTACTCTTATATTCTTCCATCCCTTCGTTTAGATCAACTCAAAAGGTAGGTGTTCTCAAGATACGAAGCCCAACATGATAATCAAAGTAAATTCATGCATATAGGTCGTATAGCAGTGATTCCATGACATCTTTTTGAGTTTTACGAAGTTTTGTCTGAGTTCTATAAATAGTGACCAGGTCAAGGGCGCTTATTGAATGAACACCCGCATGAGCAGTCGTCAGTTTTCTTGAAATTGTGATAGTCACCAGGGCACAGTTAAATGAGCGACTTTAGCCCAGCCGCTAATTCTCTGGTATATTTAATAAATACCACCTGCTTAAAATTAAATATCTATCTAACCTGACGTTAAAATTATTGCATGAGCATGATCCTAGATTCCTGATATTTTTCATTATTTATTCATGTCTTTACTTTCCTAATTATGTAAACTCAAAGTTTATGAACAGTGCTATGTGTCTAAAAATGTACCTGCCCGATGCGTAGCATCAAACAAAGAATGAGCGACCCTCTTCCAGTCGCCTATTACTGATTGAGTGCCCTTCCACAAGGGCGCTGTTTTGCAGAAAAACTATCTAAATGGAAATTGTATGAAAAATCCTGAAATAGTGACAGACTGATAGGCGTTATTTAAAGATTGAGCGCACTTTCGCAAGGTCGCCAATTATAATGAATTTTATTGATATCTAAAAATTATTAGAATTAACACCTGTAGAAAGTGTCGTTAATTCTTATTATTTTCTTGCAAATATTATTGAATATAAGACTGAGCGACCTCTCGGACAATCGCTATTTTTGGAAGTAGCGACCTCTGATCAGGCGCCAATTCTTCTCTTTTAGTTTTATCACGTTTTATGGCCCATATCGCGGGTTTACTTGACACTCTCATCTCACATCCGTAGATGGAGTCCCTGTTTTTGTTTCTATCGGGTACACACTCAATTCTTGGTGATGATTGGACCCTCCATGGGATATTCCTTCTTTTAGAATGGTACTTTCTTCATTAAGACCTTTGTAAGTCTACGCTAGCCTTGGATTCCCTCAAGACAGCCGAGCAGGTTGTACCCTAAAAATCTTTGAACCCTTAATTGTCACGTCACTCTGAAGAAACGTGATGCTTTAGCCCTCATAGAGTGCTATTTCTGGCCTCTGTTGAGAAGTTTGGCTCTGTCAACAAAATAGCGACCATGACTTGGGTGCCAGAAGGAATTGGCGACCAGGCCAGTGGCATTATTTCACTGATTTAGCGACCTGAACATGGGCTCTATTTCCTCAAGCCTGTACCGTTCGCAGGAATTAGCGACCAGACAATGGGTGATATTTCTGTAATTGATGGCGATTGAGTGGGCGCCAATTACCCAGTTTCATGACATGTCTTGGTTTTCATGAGGTTTAACGATGTGGCATACCTTTTTCAAGTTCTGCCCTTTGTTGTGCCCCAGACTGTTTTGACGAAAATCTTGAATGAATATGTCATGAGTTCAATGTTTATGTAATTTGCATTGATATACAATTGATGAATGTGGAATGTGCGCTTTGAATGATTGAATGAATGTTTGATCAGTTTGAGGCTTTTTCAAGAAGAAAAAGTGTAAGTTGAATGTTGATCACAAGGCTTTGGTATCATAGTTGTTAATTGATGGATTAGAAAATTCAAATCTGCTGAATTATTTAGTTCATATGCAATGACATTGTTGTTTGAGAATGTCAATTGCTAACTTTGAGTTTGAGATGAATGGCAATTTGATAGTGCATGTTCTATGTGAAGTTAACACTCAAATCTTGAAGGCCATGGTAAGAATGAATGATTAATTGGATTTTAATGTGGATGGTTTGATTTGTGTTGAAATCTAGATTGTAAATGGGAATCTCATCTATCTGTGATTATATGATTGATTTTGAACCGTGTTTCATGATTCGTGGTCATTCAATGGGTTTTATTTACCTTTTTATCTGTCAGGAAAAGTGTCGACCCATGGGGTCGGCACTTATTTGGACGCTCTCTGCCTTGTGTTAAGTGATAAGAACACTGGCAAAAAGTGTCGACCCATGGGGTCGACACTTTCACCAGGGTTCTGTTAACTTAGCAAAGTCAGAACTCTCAAGAAAAAGTGTCAACCTAATGGGTCGACACATTCAGGTAAGTTCATAAATTCTGTGAAAACAGAACCTTCGTGAAAAAGTTTTGTTTGCGAGCCTTTTCGTTCCCCTTAGGTTATCGGGTATATAGCTCTTATTTCACGCGTCGATTAACCAATTAACTAACTGGTAGTTAACTGACCGATTGACTGCGCGGGCGTGCTAGTCACATACGTGAAAAATTTATCGTGCGCTCGTTCTGACTTGGTCAGACGAATGTGAGGTTCGGTCGGGACCAGCAGTCCGCCATACCATAAAGGCTATGGCATTAATTACATCCCCCACGAGGAGGGAACACCTTTGATTAATTACCGAGATAGTGGGTTGTCGAGGCCGGAATAAAGGATGCGACACTACAAACATGATGGAATCATGCAAGATGCATCTATCTGTCATGCAGGAGAGGCATGGTTTATTGAATTGGAAACCCCTGGGGCGTGGCGGAGGACGTAGGTCTGAAGACCACCATCGCGCATAGCGGAGACTTCCGATCGGGCGTAACCCGACCTTCCGTCAGCGCCATTTGATATACCCGAGGGCCGATGCAAACACGCATGCATGACGACGATGACCATGCTAAGTATGATGATAGAATTACGAAGATAAGCAAAACTCAGTCACATGTTTTATAAGCCCCGCCAACGGGGGAAAAGATGGCACAAGCATGATAGTAAGAGCAGAGTGATGACAGACATAATGGTGAAAACATGATAACAAAAAGATTTGGACTCGAAAGGCCCTCCTCTTATTCAATTTATTCCTAATTAGGGTTGATTAACTTCGACCGCGGGAAGCGAGGGTCGCTCGGGGGCGAGCCAGGGATTAGAGAGTGTAGCGATCAGAAACGGCGCCTGAAAGCGTAGGTAAAAGACTTAAAACGGCGTGGAAACCGTAGGTAAATGACTTAAAAAGGCATGAAAACCGTAGGTAAATGAAGAGTTTTAAAACGGTGTGGCCCGATTGGGGCGCGCCGGGAAGGGGCGCGCAGGGGAGGGCGCGCCGTTTTAAGGCGCACCGTTTTAAGGCGCGCCGTATATAAATGGCGTCGGCTTAGCCAATCTTGCGGAAACTGAGGTTTTGTTCATTTTTTCTTGGGTTTATTAAGATACTTTGGAAAACTTTGAGAGTTTATTTAAGTTATTTATTCAAAGGATCGACCCCGGGGCATCCGGGAGCCGAGTCACGGGCTCGCGCGAGGTTCACACTCGAGCGCGGCGATTGTTCCGAGTAGGACTCGTTTGAGCCAAAATTTCGGCAGCATCTCCCCATCCCGGAGGATTATTGGGGAGAAGCGGGGAGTACTCACGTAGCGGAGCAACCCCTGAAAGCCGGGTGGCACAACGGCGGCCGGCACACCCGAACGGAAAGGAAAACCCTGAGGCCTAGCCTGCTAGGGGCACCGAATCCGTGGGCGACAGTGAGCGAATGAGGTGACTCGTTATGGGAGCGAAAACCCCGAGGGCTAGCCTACGAGGGGCATGCGACCCGAGTCACCACAACTCTCGAATCGGGACGACCGATGGAGGGAAGGAAACCCCGAGGGCTAGCCTACAAGGGGAACACAACCCACGGCCACCACAAAGCCCATTAAGGACCGTGGATTTGAACTGTCGGGCTTAGCCCCGTTGCTGCGCACTCAATGGTCAGTAGGGACATTCATCATCAATGGACGAGCCCTCCGTCGGCCGAGTGGCTGATGTAGAAGACTGGGGGAATGTCCCCTTCCCCGGATACTGGAGTGATGCTACAGAGCATACTCCCGTTAAGGTATGAGCGGAGCAAAGAGAGCGGTGCAAGAGATTGTTTGACGACGACAAGTGGACAAACGAATTACTAGAAACATATTAGAACGGCGAAACCCGCGGGCTAAGCAAATTAATACCAGCATGCTATGTGATTAGCACGGAGGCCCGGGGAATGGATATATGTATATATATATTATATTCGGAAACAAACCAACAGGGGGGCTCGCCGCTGAATGAAAAAGAACGATTGAAGCGATCTTCCCCACCCATCTGGTCTATGAAGAAAAGCACAGGGGCGGTGAAGGGTTCGCTCCCTAGGCGGAGATGGACAGAGATACGCACACAAGTGCGTCTCCGATCACAGAACCCATGGCATATACGGTGCAGAGCCCGGCCATTACATTAGGATCAAAAGAGAAAACCCCGGGGAGGGGGGAAGAATGATTCATGTAGCCCGAGGGCATATCCAGCATCGGAGAAATCGATTATACGGGAGTACGTATGCCGGGGAAATCATTAGATGCACATTCGAGAAGGGATTAGAGAAGGCATAAAAGAGAGATACGGCATCAGCCACAATAGCATTTCATTCATCCCATGAACGACACAGATACATATGCACAACATGTATATTCCGGCACCGGCGTTGTCGCTCGGCCGCCGTTTACATTAATAGGGGAAGCTCATTACAGACAAAGAGAAGGGGCAGAGGCAATGGTGAGGGAGGGGAGGTCAGGCTCGTAGCATCGCCCCTCCCCTCTCTCACTTACATTGTATCAGGGGATGAAAACCAAAGAAGAAGAAAGGGGATCGACCGGGAGAAAACACGGGAACCCACCTAAACCCTTTCTTCAGAACAGAGTATCGGATCCCCTGGCTTCTCTTCTCCAGCTCCGGAGGTATTCAGAGGAACAGACGAGGAAGACGACGGTGAGAACCCTCGGTGGAAAACCCTACTTCTCCCCCAAGCTCTTCTCTTGGACGAACAGAACTCTCTCCTCGGATTGGCTCTCTTCTGTCTTTTTTTCTCCTTTTCGTTTCTGATTTCTCCTCTTTTCTGTGTGTTTTCCTTTTTCTTTTTTCGACGGCAGGCTATATAGCCATTTGTTAATCCGGTGCCCCGGGAAGGGGCGCGCCGGATTTGATGGCGTCGGAGAACACATCCCCGATCGGAATTGGCGCGTCGGCTTTGATGGCGCCGTATTAAGAGGCGCCGACATACCTTCACGCGCCGTTTTAACTTGTTTGCTCGGCGCGGCTCGGCCGATGGGTCCGGAGATTATTCCGGAGGCTCCCGTTGACTGTTCCTCTCGCCTTGGCCCCTGGAAAACCTTGACGGGGTGTCGACAAAGCTCTTGATATGACGAAAGGCCTTAATCAGAATTTCACGTGTGTCTGGCCTGAGCACACGGGTGTCCTACTCGTACAGCCTTCGGCACTGTGATTTGTGCTTCTGGTTGAGACGGACTCGTGCTCGCAGCTTCCTTGCGGGATGGTGTTGCATCCTGGATAATTCCTCCTTGAATGGCGATTAATCGGCCACTAACGGGCCCACTATGGCGAGAAGCCGAACCCGTGTCGGGTGATCGGGACCTTCTGCTGACAGAACCTTCGGCCCCTTGTCGTGGACGGCCTAGGACGTTCTTCCTCTTTAGGAGAGTCATTGGGTATGCCGTCGTCCTTGGTCGGGCGACGGATGCAGGGTAGCGGCACGTCGAGGTCGATGCCGGATCATTGGGTAGGCTTGATCACGCTGCCGGTTGGTTGTGGATTCATCTTGACTCTCCTGACGTGAAGTCCCCAGTGTTCACTTCAAGGTGGCTCGGGGCTCTGGCAGCTTGAGGAGCCTTCAGTAAGCTGATCTTCATCGGCTTCTGTGCTTCAGTGGGCCGTATCATTCATCTTTGTGGCTTGGTCGCCGCAGGATTATATTTTGAGTGCCAACAAATGCCCCCAGACGTAGGCAGTGCAAGTGAGGCAAGAGTGCAGCAAGGCCTACGGATGAGCTTCGTTCGGTGACGGAAGCTCGAATGGCACTTAATTCTGGCTTCGGAGGTTAATCCGACGTGGTAGGAAGCTTGAACGGCACCATTTAAAATGGCGTGGCCCTTACCTTGTTATTAAAACGGCGCCACTTAAAGCGGCGCGCCCTTTGACTGGAGGGTTAAAACGACGCCGGGTTCACCGGTGTGCAAACCGTTTAAAACGGCGCGCGTTGGGGCGCGCCGTTTTAACAATATGGAGCCCCCCTATATAAACTCCCCTTCTTCATTTTTTCTTCATCCCTGTTCATTTGCAAATCTTCTTTCTCTCTCCTCCCTTTCTCCTCCTCCCGCGGCGCCGAGTGGGCTCTGGGTTTTGAGCGAGCCGGTGAGTCGAGTCGTTGTTTCATTTGGGTTTTAAACCCGCTCTTCGAGCCCCGGGAGGCTCCTCGTAGGACTTGTCCTCGGAGCTAGATCCCTCGGGTGTCCCATTTGGCCTTGGCTTAGTGCCTCTGGCTGCTTTTAGGGGCTGCTCCCTTTGTGGACGGCTTCCACTTTTCTTTTGGCAAACCCCCGACCTGGGGAGACGCTGTCGAAATTTTGTCAAAAATATTGCTTCGATCAACTGATTTCTGACTTTGCTTGTTCTCTTCTGGATGTTGTTTTACAGATAATATGGCATCTGTCCCTTCTTCCTCTACATCCCGGGTCACCGTGACATGGGGGAATGTACATTCCCTTGATCGGGGGCCTCAACTGATAGCTATGGTAGCTGAGTCCTCGGACTCGAAGACCAACACCGTCGACACTGGCCGCCTGTTGATTCTTGACGGCAACCACTTCAAGTATGAGCAAGGGGATGGCGTCAGATTGGACCATCCCAAAGACAAGCACTTGATGGCATTCCTTGAGCACTTCAACCTTGGCGGGAAGCGCGATGTAATTCTCGTCCGTCGAGCCGAAGGAGCTCTACTGGTAGAGAGAGACAGTCTGACTGAGTCAGTTACTCACGGTATGCCTATATATATCCCAGGTGAGCCCAGGAAATGGGGGGCCGTGCTTGGAGTGCAGGAGTTATCTCTAGAGGCCGGGTTGCTGACAAGAGCACTGCAGTATACACCAGCCCGCTGGAATGAGACTGCCAGGCGCGTCGATAGGGAGAAGCCTGTGTATGGTTTATTCCTCACCCCGCTTCATTGGGGGTACCGAGATGAGCCTTTCCTTCTGGACTGCTTAGCGGTCCGATTCAAACACCAGATTTCAGTGGGGTGGTTTGGAGAACTCAAAGCCACCGACGCTCACGCCTTCAGACCGGGCGTCGTCGAATTTACAGATTTTGTATTGCGGCAATCTGCTCCCATCCTAGTTCATGCCGGTGTTTATCAGAGTGTATATGCTTCCCAGTACAGGTATCCGATCTCCCGAGGTTTGTGCTGCGTGATGATTGAAGTCTTCTGCCCAGAATACAACACTTTTTATACTGCAGAGGGTGAGACTTCAATGGATCTCTGGAGTCTTTCCCAGCTGAGCGGCTTGCCGATAGATGGGGTGCCGTATGAAGAAGTTTATTTTCTGGACTGGCTGAAAGACCAGATGGATGGCCAAGGTAAATATTTCACGGGTTTTGCCTATCGGTATTTGATGAAGGCATATCGCACCCTGCTGCGCCTGACACTTGACTCGCGGGAAGCGCGGAAGCCTAGTTAAAGAGACGCGTGCGGATGGTCACTTGGATTCAATATTTCTTTGGTGGGGAGCAGCAATATGAGGACTTCCCCATGGTAGTCCCGACAGCGGTGAAGCGGAAGAAGAGGGCTCGACGCAAGGCGACATACCCTGCTGTTTCAGGGAGAGGGCGGCAAGAGGGCCCGAATCCCACGGGAGTTGACGCAGTCACACATTGTGCTGCATATCTGACATATTGGCTTTGTTCATTCGCCCTCCCTCAAGGGGACGAGACGGTGATCAGGCCGGAGGCCATTTACCCTTCCTGTTTGATGGCTTGGGGAACAAAGCTGTCGTTGTGCCCGGTGGCCTTATGCCTTATATACAAGATGCTGGGGGATTTGCACAAGTCACGCATCCCTAGAAATTCACGGACAGTTGGTCCCATCCACTTCTTCAATGCCTGGGTCTGCACCTTGTTTCCTGAAGCAGCTCCCCGGTCGATGCAGTCGGATCATCCTTTGCCACGGATGATCGAATTTGCTAGTGTTGAGCCATCTTCACTGGCAGATCAGCTTTTTGCTATTCGGGGGAAGCTGACTACAGTTCCGACAGATTCCCCAGGAGTCATGCATTCTTGGAGCTTGGCTGCTAGCTTCAGTCCTCTCGTCAACAGGATGCGGCAATGCCGGTTGTTTGAGACGGAGGAATTCATTCACCAGCTTACCGGGGCCAAGAGCATGAGGCCAATCTTGGAACCAGAACTGATTGATTGGGCACTATCCATTCGCCCCAGTGTCCTTGTATTCAGAAAGAGCGGCTTACTGTGGTTGGAGCCATACTATCCCTTCCGCTTTGGCTGAAATTTTGGATACGACCAGTAGATTCCTTCTTCCTCAGCCCAGTTTAACCTCCCAAATAGACATCAGGCTAGTCAAACATCTACGGATGAAGCCTGCGCATGGTGGGCCTACTTCCATCGTCGGGAGGATGTATCATTCAGGGTGCCAACCCCGGCCCGTCTGCCCCGAGTGACTCCGGACTTCATCAAGTGGTGGAATGCACGGACGGGCTTCTATCGGAACTTTCGGAAAGACTATTGGGATAGTACCGAACGTCGTTTCTTAGATTCGTAGCGGGAGCTTGTTTTAGATGTTGATCCATCCTATTTGAAGAAGCTGAAGTCCTGGTCCAAAACCGAGGTGATGGCATATCTAGAGGCCAGGAAGACTGCGAAGGGTAGGTCATCTAAGGCCGACCCGAAGATGCCCGAGATCCAGAAGGATGACTATATGAAGACTCTCTGGGGGCTGTGCCGGGTTAGCAGTGACCGGATTGCTCTTCAGACGATCCCCCTTCCGGTGGAAGAACCTCTTCCTACAGTGGCAGGTTGACACCCAGAAGCTGACCGTTTTCATCCCTACCGGACCTTCATTAGGAGGGAAGATGTTGGGTTCGGTGCAAGTATTCAGAGGGGGGGTGAATTAATATACCCTTTAAAAAACTTTCGCCCAATTAGAATTCTAGTGCTCAGAACTGCGGAATAAAAACACTAAGACTAACTATAGGAAAACTACTCCAGTCATCTACTGAACTTGTAGACAAATATGAAGAGTGCTCCTAAGCAAACATCTAATGTGGGCAGCAATTAGACAAATCAAACATACACTCAATACCACTATCAAACATATAGTATGCGCAGCAGACAAATGAACTCTTATAGAACATCAAACCAAAGCGCACCTAAGCATTCATCTAGCGCCAATCAGATAGAAGAATTCAAACCACTACACAATGATTTTTAGGTGGTTCGATCCAGCAGACCTACATCCACCCCACACTCAAACCGAGTGTGGATTCCGCTGACTCATAGCGTGAACAGCTGGGCATCACAGCTTGCCATACAACCGCTGGGCAACACAGCTTGCCGTCCGAGGAATCCTCCTCGCCCGCTGAGCAACACAGCTTGCTGTTCAGTGGAATCCACCACTGCAACCGCTGGGGATTATAGCTTACCCATCCAGAGGCAGCACCTCTGCAAATGCTGACTAACAGCTTGAAGAAAGGATAAAATGGAAAACGAAAACAAGTAGCAACAGTAACTGAAAGCTGTAAATAATGAAAGCACAAATGTGGCTCCTAAGAGCTGGCTGGCCTGGATTTGATCCACGGTCAAGTGAATGCAGATCTCTCTCGATCTCACTATCTCTCCTCTACTTCTTTCTCTTCTTCTTCTCTCGATAGCTCTCTGTCTCTCTTTTCTCTCTTCTCTTCACACTCTGCTCTTTTCTTTTGTTCTTCTTTCTGTCTGGATCGTGGAAGCTCTCACTCTGCCTCTGCTTCAGTCGATCACGATCAGTCTCCTTCAGACAAAGGAGACTCCCTTATATAGCATCAGCAGATTAGGGCGGTCGTGTGCTCTCCACATCTCCCTCCAAGAAACCTCAGTCCATGTGGCAGCATTTCAGCACAGTGCTTCCACGTGTCACGATCAGGGAACCTCGTCCTTCCTTGGATCACGAGCCATGTCAGCAATCCCAGTACCAAATCCCTGTCACTCAGTCGAAATAAACGTATCAGTTCAAGTGTAAACTCTGTACACACTTTGAAGATGAAATGCATTGTATAGACTTTATAAGCAGCAATTGAATAAGTGTGTACATTGAGAACCGATGTATAGACATTATGAATCAGATCTGAAGTAGTGTATAGAGTTGCTGAAGTGTAAAGTAATGTATATACTTCACATAAGCAGAGCTATGGCATTGTATAGACTTCACGTTATGAAGCAATTGAATACACGTAGCTGAAGATTGCCAGTCGATGTATTGACTTGGCTGAAGCCAAACGTTGAAGTAATGTTCAGACATTGAATAACACAACGTGCAGCAGTGTACACACTTAGCCAGCAGACTAGTCGATGTACACACTTGCTCGTTGTTCAGTCTTCATGAACGATGTATGGATTTCAAGACTAATATGCACAATGTACAGTCTTTGCGAAGGTAGTGCATTGTATAGACTTCAGGTGTGAAGACATTGTGAATGCAAATGCAATGTTTAGACTTCAGATGAGAAGGCACTCGCTGTACATACTTGTTGAAGAGAATGCAATGTGCAGACTTTGACTCGATGTACAGACTTCACAACTGATGAATGCAATGCAATGCAATGTAATGTATAGACTATGCCTTAGAACGAATGTGCACACTTGAAGAGCAATGCATGCCGCTGCACAGACTTTGACTCAAATATGCATGTGAGACGCTAAATGAGACGCACTAGTGTATAGACTTATGCTGTGCAGACTTTGACTCAATTGTGCATATGAGACGCTGAATAAGATGGTCCACTGTCTAGACTTTACTGTGAATACATATGCCAATGTATATACTTGAAAGCTCGACCAGTGTACAGACTTGCCACCGACCAATGTATGGACTTGGCAAAGACGCTAATGAAGACGGTCCAATGTGCAGACTTAGCCGTTGAGACATAGGGAAAGATGGTCCACTGTCTAGACATGCGATGCCTTCGACAAATGCATGCTACAGTACAATGTATGGACTTAGACGAATGATGCATGAACAGTAGTGTATGGACTTGCATGAGATGCTCATTGAGACGATCAATGTACAGACTTCTAAATACTATAGACATTGTATAGACTTAGTGTAGTACATGCAGCACAAGATGCAATGTACAGACTTTGTCCACGAACATGTGCATGCATGAACGATGTATAGACTCTGAAATACAAGCAATGCAGCAATGTCTTGACTTTGGGCTTTACCCGGCAGTGTATAGACTTGTGCAGACAGAACACATGCATTCTCCAGATAATATACCAGTCACAGTCATATGCATTATCCACAGAGTATATCAGTTATAAACAATCATGTTGCTATCATTCAATGTGGTGACTCATTCATGTTGCTATCATCAAAACACCACATCATCAACAAAGCACAAGGGGCACAACAATCTCCCCCTTTTTGATGATGGCAACATGATGAGTCCCACTGACTCGTCAAACTATGGCAACATGATAGACTTGTGCAGACAGAACACATGCATTCTCCAGATAATATACCAGTCACAGTCATATGCATTATCCACAGAGTATATCAGTTATAAACAATCATGTTGCTATCATTCAATGTGGTGACTCATTCATGTTGCTATCATCAAAACACCACCTCATCAACAAAGCACAAGGGGCACAACAATCTCCCCCTTTTTGATGATGGCAACATGATGGAGACATCACCTCCCATGCCCACGTTCACAGCTCGTCTCCTCGCCCCGGTTGCATCCGGCATGGTCTAGTTATTTAGTTTTGAGTCCTATGTAATTTTTATTTGAGTCATTTGATGTATTTTCCCTTTTATTTGAGTCATGTTCCTAGGTCTTGTGTTTATTTCCTTAAGTTTGAGTGTCATTAGGTTGTCAAGTTAGCTATTGGGCCCAATTCATTAGGCTTGGTCCAAGGGCTCCCCCCTACCCCCTCGGTTATTTGTCATTGAGTCAATTGTGAGGGTCTTATTGTAAAATGTGGGTTGCCTATATATAGGGCCCCATTCCCCCCATTTCAAGGTAATGAATCAATGAATGAAAAACTTACCATTTTGAGAGTTCAAACTTCTTATCTAGTGGAGAGATTCCATTATTTGGGTGAGAGACCCTAGGGGAGAGATTCCCCACCCATCCCTCTCTTAATTTCTCTCTTTCACTCCCCTTTCTCTCTCCTCCACACCCAATTTCAAAAATTTTCTCTCTCCTCCACACCCAATTTCAAAAATTTTCTCTCTCCTCCCCAACTTCCCACAAGCCATCATTACTTCCCCCTAGTCCCAATAGACCCTCCACCAATCCACACCCCACCCTCCAACCCCCAACTACCCATCCCCTTCCCCAAGCAGCCCTCCACCTTCCCAAGGCACCTCTTCCCATCCCCAAGACCACCATTGATCACCCCACATTAAAGGAAATTCAAACTCACATTCCCTCCACCCACTTGTGCCCCCCTCACCTTCCCCCTTCTCCCTCCAAGCCCAAATTCGTAGCTCCTCCTCCCACCACCTGTTAGACCCCCTTCCAGACCCTATTCTTCCCCTCCCACACCTTGGAACACCCCCTCCTAGACCCTCTCACAGCCAAGGTTCTCCCCACACTCATCCACCTCCATTTCCCCTCCCATATACCCCATTTCCCCCCATCATCTTCAACCTCCAGTTTTCAGTTCGCAGGCAGCAGAAGAGTAGCAGTTTGTAGAGGCGATCCCGACCACATCCCAGTGAATCTGAAGGCCCAAGAGGTATCCACGGAAGCGTCTACCAGTCTTCTTCGTAACGGCGGTGGTTTTATCTCCATCCGAGCTCCGTGCTGCCCGGGAGATCCGTTCTCCCACAACTGCGCAGAGCTGCCCCTGCTGAGCACCTGAACCAGATTAGAAGCTTTACCAAGACGAACCTTGGAAGAATCAGGCCAAGAGTTCTGCTTCAAAGTTGTTTCTCGTCCTGTCTACTTTCAGAATCAAGAAGAGGAACTTCGATCGACATTCGTGGCCGAGAGTTATCAATTTTCTCCCTCGGGTACGCGGTTATGCTTCCCACAGTCTGCACCTACCTGTCACCATTGTTCAGAGTCCAATGGTCTTCTCAGGCATTGTTTGACTTCCCCGCCAGTTCTGCCGCGAAGAGGACTCGTCCACGATTCCAACAACTCTGGCGGTTCTTGATTCTGAGTCCGGGAGCTGTCGGGGCATCCTCTTCTTCTTGCTGTTGGAAACCTAAAGCTGTCAGTCTGAGAATCTGCCACCCGGTTCGAGCCTCCACCCAAACCAGCATCGGTGCCAGAAGAAATCAAAAACATTCTGAAGTCATCCTGATCTAGTTACAAAGATTTCCCCACTGGTCCCGTCATCAGCAAAAATCTGGAGAGGTCACAGAGGTTCGATCTTCGACTGCTGGTCCATAATTCCAGAAAGTGGACAGATTCGGCATCGGCTTCCTTTCATCACTTCTAGCTCGAATTTCCCTCCCCGCTTGGCCGGCTGAAGGCCCCTCCCTGTGAGGAGGTAGTGTTTGGATGTAATCATCATCTTCCCTTCCCCACGATTCCCCCCCTTGCATGGGGTGTAGTGTTGTAACAATTTGAGCAGGTCAAGCTACCCCGGCGCAGGCTTACAACTTGAAGGAAGAGCAGCTAGGGAATTCATTTTGAATTCCATCAGTCATGGTCAGCCAGGTTCGGCATATGCACTTCTTAATCTAGCCTCCATTGGATATGGAATGTGGGAAATATGGAAAGCAAGGAACACCATTAAATATGATCAGAAACATGTCAACAAAACCAGTTTCATTTATTACATCATGTCTCAAATCAGGGTGACTTGTTCGGCTGCTGCCCTAAAGGAAACTAAAATTTGCAACCAGAAATGCTTGGATCAATTGGGAATCATTTATAAAGCAACCAGTAAACATCAAATTAGAATTGTCAGATGGGTTTGCCCTCCTTGGCCTTCTATTAAATTGAATACTGATGGTGCCAATAAGTAGTCTGGAGATACTGGGGGAGGAGGTATAATCAGGGATTCTAGAGGCAAGACCATCCTTCTCTTTTCTCATTACTATGGTCATTCGGATAGTTTAATTGCAGAAGCCAGAGCTCTTCTTGATGGTATCAAGTATTTAAAGACAGTGACTTCTACTCCAGCCTTCATTGAATGTGACTCTCTTACTCTTGTCAGGATAATCAAAAAGGAAGTAAATTGTCCTTGGTCCATTCTTAGCTATGTCAGAGAACTATGGAGTGTCTTTTCTCAGCATGACTCTATATCGCATATTTTCAGAGAAGCCAACACTGCTGCAGATCTTCTTGCTTCTTTAGCTTGCACTACCAAATGTAATTCTTTTTATTCTTATAGTGAGCTCCCTTGCATTATAAAAGGTGCTGCTCGACTGGACTCACTAGGCTTGCCTAGTATCCGATTGATGTAACTCTTTATTTACCAATATTGGAATAAATTCGCCTCCTAGTGGTTGGATGGTGGAGTGGCTTTCTCCTTACCTCTGGTAAGGGGTGCACTCTCCCATTAACCCCTAGGTTAGGTTTTCTATTAAAAAAAAAAGCTACCCCGGCACGGCGTGTGGGGAACCCACGCTTCCCCGCTCGCCCACGTCTCCGAACGGGACCGGTTTCTTCAAACCGGTCAAGTAAGTGCTCCTAGCTCCATTTAGTGCTTGTTCTCCCACTAATATTAGTTCATAAACTCCGCTGGCTTTGAGAAGTGAGAGTCCGATCTTTAAGCACCATTGCTTTAAGAGATCACCGTGGGGTGAGGAGTGTAACCCGTACCCTTGGCACTTCGTCGGATACCTTGAATTGGGCAGCCATACCCTTGGGGAAGCAAACCTTGGCCTTGCTGGCCCTCTACCAGCAAGGGCCCAGCCCACACAACCTCCACTTGGCATTTCCAAGTTACCCCGGGTCTTGGGTGAGTGACGGGTGAGCGGCCGCCATTATCGGTCCATCTTGATTGCCAAATGTGCTTGCTTGTTAAGTCCTAGGTTGTGTCACATCAATTGGTATCAGAGCAAGTCATTGAATTGTCTCTACAAGTCAAGTCATAGGACATGCTTGCATTCTTGTCCGAACCGTGCATTGTCAAACCTATCATTGTTAACGTTGAGTCTTGGGTCACATGGCCCCTCTCCCAATCATATCCCATGCATGCTTACCTAATGGAGAGCCCGTAGAAATTGATTTCATTGACCTAGAATCTGAAAACTGGGTGTCCCCCGATATCATTACCTCTCTTTGTAGGACCGGACAAATTGTGCACAATGGAGACCAAGTCTTTATTGAATTCCATAAATGGTTCGGGAAGACTAAGTATTTGGATGGGGCTTGGTGTCAAAAGGGAACATTGGCAGGTCCATGTATAATCCTAGGTAAGAAATGGTTAGATGAAAGGAATGCCGACATCGACCCAACACGTCGGACTTGCCTAGTGCATCCGCCACACCTTTCGGGAACCTTTAAATTCAACAACCTTGTATTCTCCCACCCGCGGGAATCCCACCCTTGTTCACCACCCCGGGTGCACCATACTCCGGCCATCATCACCCCACCATCAAAGAACCTTCCTACTCCATTAGCTTTGGAAGAAGTAGTCCACCCACTTTACCACATGAAGACAAATACCTCTCGGGAACCTATCCCCTCCATGGAGAGCACCCATGTCCCAATTGAAGAGGAAGCCTCGCACGAGGATCTTCACCCTCCACCACCCCCTCTAGATAAGGTCGAATTCATCTTGGAAGAGTCCCTTATTAGTTGGCTAAAGAAGAGCCCAATAAGAGAGATCACGGCCCACGATTGCCTTCCCATAAAGGAAAACCTTCTCATAGTGCACATCTCCTCCTATCACACCATAATCCAAACATCCTACCAAGTGAAAACCTTAGAGGACCTTCTCAAGGTCTTAGCTTGGCAATATGAGTTGACCGGCTTGTTGACCCCCATGGCTCACCAATCTAGGAGCCTTGACCTCCTACACCTTTGTGTCGGGTCTATCACCTCGGTTTGCTCCATTGGTTGCTACACTAGCGACCTCCTTCTATTCCTCCCCACACCCGATGAGCCCAACCTTCTCCTCAATTTGGAGCTTCTTATATCGTGTGGAAAGTCAAGCCCTCCCCTCATGGCCGACCCACTCACAAAGAACTTCTGCCCAATTATCTCATTAGAGGAGGATGACCCACCACCACTTGAGGATCTTGAGGACATAGGGCCCCTCCCCCTCGATAACCCTTTTTATGATCCCTTTGATCCCTTCCAATGGGGGTCAAAGAAACCATGGGACCCAACCACCTTATCCACCACCCACCTTTCCCTATCCTAACCCACCATGTTTGATCAAATCCACCCCATCCTAGACCCGAGTTACACCTTGGGAGCCATGACCTTGGACCACATATCCCTAGGTAATAAGGTTGTGCCCCACCCCATGATGACCACCTTCTTAGATCCATTCGATCCTTTCCAATGGGAGTTCAAAGGTTGTCCCACACCTATACACATGGAAGTCAATTTTGGGAAAAGTATGCATGTGTCTAGGCTTTCCACACCCCTTGACATGAACACTATGTAGGGTCCATTCATTCATATCACCCACATGTCAAGTAGAAAGCATGAGTGGTCCAAATTCGGATGTAGTGGTCCACCTTCACTCATCATGAGTTGTAGGCATGATAGGAGTATTCATGGATGTCCGGGTCCCCCAGCATTTGTCACCCCCATGCACGACCGGATCACCTATGGATGCCCCGGTCCTCCCCATTCCATCAAAGTCTTCCTGGCGTCAAAGCATGATTGGTCTACTTTTGGTTACCCAGGTCCACCCATCACCCCTAGAATGTCAACATTCATAAAATTGCATGAAAGCCTTTGCAAGCACATAAGCAAGGAAAATGAGATCTATGAGAGGCAGGCTGACTCCCTTCGGCGTCACCAAGAATTCCACGTGGGTGACTTTGTGATGGTGAGGAAGGAGAGGCTCTCCCCTAGAGTCATCTCCAACTTGAGGCTACGTGGGGCTGGTCCCTTCCAGGTCCTGAGGCACATTGGTGCTAATGCCTGTGAGTTAGATCTCCTCGAGGAGTATGGAGTAAGTCCTACATTCAATGTAGCTGACCTAGTGCCATATAAGGGACCCACGGTGGTACCTAGTGAGGATATCGAGCCTATTCCCTCCGTTGAGAGAGCACACACCCGTGAGGAGAGTCCACCAGCCAAGAGAGCCCAGCGTGAGTGCATTGAATGAATATTGGATGAACATGCCACTACCACCAGGAGCAAGGTATACGAGCACTATCTCGGCAAGTGGATGGATCGGTCTCGTTCGGAAGACTTGAGGGCAGTACCACTTCTACACCCTCCAAGGAGGAAGGACACTTACTCGACAGAGTCGAGTTCTCCGCACCCCGGGAGTATGATGGGGACATCACCTCCCATGCCCACGTTCACAGCTCTTCTCCTTGCCCCGGTTGCATCCGGCATGGTCTAGTTATTTAGTTTTGAGTCTTATGTAATTTTTATTTGAGTCATTTGATGTATTTTCCCTTTTATTTGAGTCATGTTCCTAGGTCTTGTGTTTATTTCCCTAAGTTTGAGTGTCATTAGGTTGTCAAGTTAGCTATTGGACCCAATTCATTGGGCTTGGCCCAAGGGCTCCCCCCTACCCCCTCGGTTATTTGTCATTGAGTCAATTGTCAGGGTCTTATTGTAAAATGTGGGTTGCCTATATATAGGGCCCCATTCCCCCCATTTCAAGGTAATGAATCAATGAATGAAAAACTTGCCATTTTGAGAGTTCAAACTTCTTATCTAGTGGAGAGATTCTATTATTTGGGTGAGAGACCCTAGGGGAGAGATTTCCCACCTATCCCTCTCTTAATTTCTCTCTTTCACTCTCCTTTCTCTCTCCTCCACACCCAATTTCAAAAATTTTCTCTCTCCTCCCCTCCCAACCACCTCCACCCTCCCACCTACCTCCATTAACTCCTCTACAACTTCCCACAAGCCATCATTACTTCCCCCTAGTCCCAATAGACCCTCCACCAATCCACACCCCACCCTCCAACCCCCAACTACCCATCCCCTTCCCCAAGCAGCCCTCCACCTTCCCAAGGCACCTCTTCCCATCCCCAAGACCACCATTGATCACCCCACATTAAAGGAAATTCAAACTCACATTCCCTCCACCCACTTGTGCCCCCCTCACCTTCCCCCTTCTCCCTCCAAGCCCAAATTCGTAGCTCCTCCTCCCACCACCTGTTAGACCCCCTTCCAGACCCTATTCTTCCCCTCCCACACCTTGGAACACCCCCTCCTAGACCCTCTCACAGCCAGGGTTCTCCCCACACTCATCCACCTCCATTTCCCCTCCCATATACCCCATTTCCCCCCATCATCTTCAACCTCCAGTTTTCAATTTTCAGTTCGCAGGTAGCAGAAGAGTAGCAGCTTGCAGAGGCGACCCCGACCACATCCCAGCGAATCTGAAGGCCCAAGAGGTATCCACGGAAGCGTCTACCAGTCTTCTTCGTAACGGCGGTGGTTTCATCTCCATCCTAGCTCCGTGCTGCCCGAGAGATCCGTTCTCCCACAACTACGCAGAGCTGCCCCTGCTGAGGACCTGAACCAGATTAGAAGCTTTACCAAGATGAACTCTAGGAAGAATCAGGCCAAGAGTTCTTATTCAAAGTTGTTTCTCGTCCTATCTACTTTCAGAATCAAGAAGCAGAACTTCGATCGACATTCGTGGGCCAGAGTTATCAATTTTCTCCTTTAGGTACACGGTTCTGCTTCCCACAGTCTGCACCGACCTGTCACCATTATTCAGAGTCCACTGGTCTTCTCCAGCATTGTTTGACTTCCCCGCCAATTTTGCTACGAAAAGGACTCGTCCACGATTCCAAAAACTCTGGCGGTTCTTGATTCTGAGTCCGAGAGCTGTCGGGGCATCCTCTTTTTCCTGATGTTGGAAACCTAAAGCTGTAAGTCCGAGAATCTGCCACCCGGTACGAGCCTCCACCTAGACCAGCATTGGCACCAGAAGAAATCAAAAAAATTCTGAAGTCATCCTGATCCAGATACAAAGATTTCCCCACTAGTCCCGTCATCAGCAAAAATCTGGAGAGGTCACAGAGGTGCGATCTTCGACTGCTAGTCCATAATTCCAGAACGTGGATAGATTCGGCATCGGCTTCCTTTCATCACTTCTAGCTCGAATTTCCCTCCCCGCTTGGCCAGCTGAAGGCCCCTCCCTGTGAGGAGGTAGTGTTTGGATGTAATCATCATCTTCCCTTCCCCACGATTCCCCCCCTTGCATGGGGTGTAGTGTTGTAACAATTTGAGCAGGTCAAGCTACCCCGGCGCGGCGTGTGGGGAACCCACGCTTCCCCGCTCGCCCACGTCTCCGAACGGGACCGGTTTCTTCAAACCGGTCAAGTAAGTGCTCCACTCCTAGCTCCATTTAGTGCTTGTTCTCCCAAATATTAGTTCATAAACTCCGCTGGCTTTGATAAGTGAGAGTCCGATCTTTAAGCACCATCGCTTTAAGAGATCACCGTGGGGTGAGGAGTGTAACCCGTGCCCTTGGCACTTCATCGGATACCTTGAATTGGGCAGCCATACCCTTGGGGAAACAAACCTTGGCCTTGCTGGCCCTCTACCAGCAAGGGCCCAGCCCACACAACCTCCACTTGGCATTTCCAAGTTACCCCGGGTCTTGGGTGAGTGACGGGTGAGCGGCCGCCATTATCGGTGCATCTTGATTGCCAAATGTGCTTGCTTGTTAAGTCCTAGGTTGTGTCACATCACAACATGATGAGTCCCACTGACTCGTCAAACTATTCTCCCTCTTTGACATAATCAAAAAGAAGAGAAATGGTTTGAGAGACAAATTCAGCATACAAACACAACACATAAATTCAGAGAATGAGTCATGGTTCATTAAAATGAAGTTCTCTCTTATGACAATGAAACAACTCTCCCCCTATCAACATGCATGATTGACTACTCTCCCCTTAACTGTAGATAAACCATAACACCCCCTGAAGCACAGGAATGGACTCAGGTTATCTAATAAATCAATCTGAAATCTGCCATTACAAAGAATCTGAATTTTGGTGAAAAGACCATAGAATCAGAATTTGTTACAGAACAAGATGGAAGATTCCAACAGTGTGGAGAAGAGTACATCTCAGGAGTCAATCAACTGATAGTGTAGCGAAGTGGTGGGTTGAGAAATAGTCAAAGCGCAATACATCTCAAGGAATCAATCAATAGCAAGATGTTAATCAGGCTGACTGAAAAGAATCTGATCATGAGAGATTTTAAAGCATCCATCACAACAATAAGTCTTTAGAAGATTAGACTCTTCTATCATAAGGGGTTATGAATTTACAGCTTAACCAATCTGATTTAATTTTGATGTATACCAAATTTGCCAAATTAAACTCAATACTCATATCTGAATCCAAGTTTTAATAAAAGTGAACCAAATAGTCAGAAAACACTCAAAAACAATCATCTTTTATCTTACACATATGATCTCAATTGCACCTTTGAAAAATACACAGGTTAGTACTGAAGTTAAACACTTTTTCAAGAACATGAGTTGACAGGTTTTTCAAGATAGTTTTATTTGAAGCACATTATATTTTTCCTGAGCAATTTAAGTTGATCAACACTTTTTTACATGAGGCACAACAAGTCTTAGTTGAAGTGACCCAGTTACTCAGTGTGATAACTGTCATTGCCTCTCACTTTGAGAGCAGAGTTAGCAATATGAGTGTCTTTTTACATGAGAAGACACCTTTATCAGAGGCCAGACTCCCTAACTACTCAACACAAATAAGCTATTGCTCTGTCAGGTTTTGTTTCACTAAATTTTTATCAGAGATAACTATGGCACCTCATGACATGAGTTACTTTATTTCATTGATAAAGAACTCAGTTTCTCAATGACCGAGTCATTGCTCTGAATTCACAATTTTTTCATTTAGTCAACATTTTTCAAATTAATGTTTAACAACAATACACACTATATGCATCTTAACCAAAGAAGCCTTGAATTCAAATTTTCAGATATCTGATAAGAGAGTCTAAGGTTTACATGACACATGTGGTTAAAGTTTATTAAACCTTATCATTCAGATATTTTCAATTCATTTAACTACAAATCTGAGAATACATTAATCTTATATCAGTCTGATTCAGTGATAATTCTTAAACCTATATGATAGAAATTTCTACAATGTTCTCAGACTGAATTGCATGACATGCAGCTTAAGTTCCTCAGATCAGAAAAATAAGTTTAGCTGACCAACAAATCAATAGTAGAGCCAATTCAGTCACACAAGCTGAGAAGAATGTGAAAGGTGAGTATAGGCTGGTGCAAGAGTAAATCAGCAATAGAGAAGAGCATCAGAAGATATTTTATCATCAGACAGTAGCTGAGTCTGGAATACAGACTGATCAGCTATTTTAGAGATACCAGCAGAGAATTCAGTTGAATAGCGCATAGTCAAGAGAATGAATCAGGTTACTTAAACAAAGGGAGTTCATGAGGTGAAGAAGATATGAAATAGGAATGCTCCCCCTGTCTAAGTGCAATGAATTCCTTTTTAGATTTTTCAAAATTTTATGATATGCACTATCCTACATATGCAGTATGCAACAATTCTAACAAGGAGAGCATGATGATCAATCAACAACAAACAAGCTCCCCCTGACAAAATGCATGATATGCAATGAATCATTTCTTTTCAAATTTTATTTTCTTCAAATTTATGATATACAATACACTGCTCTATATGAAAACTAGAACCATGGTACTAGGCGGAGGACTCGGTCTAAGGACCACCTCACACATGGCAGTAGCATCCAGACATACTCCATATGCCCTTCAGCACTGTTCCATTTAATATACCATGATGGTCATGCAAATGACATATGCAGTGCAAAGTAATCTCATTTATTTAGTGCAAACAACAGTATGAGAAGAGCATCAAAAATCAACCAAGCAAAACAACAATTTCAGATAATGAAATTAAAACAGACAAATCAGCATTTTCAGATTATGAGATTTAAACAAAGTTCAGAACTGACCTGAAAGGTAGGATCGTGAGGTTTCCATTTGAGTGCCTTGGTCTGTTAACCCCTGTTTATTCTTTGACCCAAGACACACCTGTAACACTTTGATCATTTTGATCCTGTAGGGACCCAAATAGCTTTGGGTCCTGCATTTACCCTGATAGGTGTTCTAAATATTCTTTTTGCAGCATCATCATCAAATTCCATTAGAAAACAATCAGACATAGAGTGTCCAAAATTTCCACAATAAAAACATGAAGCCACAGACTTTTTGTTTTTATTCTTCATGTTAGCAGAAACATGATGCCCATGTGCATGCACATGAGTATGAAAATTATGTGTATGAGCATGAGTATTTCTTTTATTGACATGAAAAATTTTCTTTTCATACTCAGCCAGCCTACAGTTGGCAGCTTTGTGGCCTAGCTTACCACATTCAAAGCAGTAACAATTCTTTTTCATGAATTCAATTTTCTTCTTATCAACAGCATTGGGAGCAGGAAATTTTATAGATTTAGAATTAATTCTACTTCCCTGAGCATGCCAGCAGTCTTTGACTTTGTGGCCATGCCTCCCACATTCGAAGCACCTTGGGTGCTTACCTCTTGAGCCATTAAAACCCCATAAAGGCCTAAACCAACACTCAACAGCTTTATGACCACGTTTGTTACAATTATAACAAATGATGTGTTGGTTTGAAGCAGACATGTTTCTTTTGGGGTGGTGATGATTATTTGAAAAAAAATTTATCATGCATCATATCATCACTTTTCATCACACTGCAGTCATCCATATAATGACCATACCTACCACAATAGTAGCAAGTGGCATCAGATTTCTTAGGAGCATGGTTTCTATCATATGATTTCTTAGATGCATGCGAATGAGTACAAGAAGCATCAGATTCAGCAGAGCTAATAAATTTCAGAGTATAACCAGAATTATTCTTTACCTTATTTGTTTGACTTTTTCTTTTCAATTTCTGATTATTCGCAATAGGTTTTGTTTGCTTTTCAATTTTCTGAGCTTTGAACTGAAAGACAGGTTTTGAAGGTGACTTCTGATTTTTATTTTGTTTTAGGGATTGCCTTGAGGTACCAGCTACATTAGAACTATGCACAAAGGTAGTATATAGCTGGTTTCTGGTAGTTTCCTTAACATCAGGACTACAGCTTGTCCCCTTTCTTGGATTGTCATCCTTCATTTTCACAACAGTTTTTACTTTTCTTTCATTCTTAGCAGAATTGGATGCTAATTTTTCTAGATCCTGAATCTTGTTTTCCAAAGATGTTATGTGAAGCTCATAACTGGCTATCTCATGTTCACTGCAATTGACACATTCACTTAAGACTTTATTTGCAGTTTTATACTTCTCAATTTCTTGTTCCAAGTTGCTTAACTTTTCAGATTTTTCATTACAAACAGTTTTTCCCTTTTCTGTGGTGAGAAGTTTTTCAGACAAGCCAGTATTTAACCATTTCAATTTTTTAATTTCAGCTTTTAATTCAATGTTTTCTTTGGTCAGCTTCTTAACTTCAGCATCACATTTTTCATTAGTGGATATCAATTCCAGTTTCTCAATTAGTTCCTCTTCTCTTTCTTCCACTTTAATTTTCTCAGCAACCAAGTTTTTGTGATCCTCTTTAAGTGAGACTATTTGTTTGTTCAGCCATTCATTCTCACTATAAAGATCTTCATTACGTTCTCTTAGAGCTGAGCACATATGGCAGGTTAATTCAACAGAAGAAGAATGTGAAGCCTCCCCATTGATTTCATTTATTCTACCCATGAGATTTTCAATTTTCTTTTGAAATCCTTCATTCTCAAGTTTCAGTTTATCCAATTCAGAATTAACTTGACTCAGTTCTTGCATGTCTTTTATATGTTCATTTTTCTTCTCATTCAGCTGATTCTCAAGTTCTGATATCTTGTCCAGACATGTTTGATTTTCAAGTTTTAGAGAACCATTTTGTTCTTGAAAATTCTGAACATCTAACATACATGCATCATAAGATTGTTTCAGATCTGGACAATTTTTACAAGGAACTTTCAAAGTTATCTGATCACATTTCTTTTTCAATTTCTTATTCTCAGATTTCAATTGTTCACATCTATTATTAAGTTCCTCATTTATATTCCATAGGTCATCAATTGAAAGTTCTCCAGATTCAGAGCTTACCTCGGATGAAGTTTCATCATTAGCATTTCTCCGATCAGCCATCAAGCATTTGCTGTGATTCCTGATTAGCTTTAGTTTTTTCAAAATGTCTTTGGCAGACCTGCAAGAAGAAATGCATTCAATTAGAGATCTATCAATTGATTCTTTTAATAAAACTACAGCTCTATAAGAGTCTTTCAGCTTATCCTTCTTGGTCCATTTGGATTTATCATTCGACAGTTTATATGGACCGTGAGTTATTACCTTCCACAACTCAGGATCGGTTGTGCTTACATACCGATGCAACTTTTCTAGCCATGGGCCAAGGTCATCACCTCTGAATATCGGAGGATTAGCCATCAAAGCAGATAACAAGCAGACTCAAAGCACAAAGCAATCGACAAGAAAACACCACAACCAGATAAGCACGGCAAAGCACTAACTCAGTGAAACTAAACAACGAGCATAGAAAGCACACACTAAAATGCACCAAACACTAGCAGGATCCTCTGCAGATTGTTAGATCTGATAGATCAGAGACCCGCTTTGATACCAAGTGTTGGGTTCGGTGCAAGTATTCAGAGGGGGGGTGAATGAATATACCCTTTAAAAAACTTTTGCCCAATTAGAATTCTAGTGCTCAGAACTGCGGAATAAAAACACTAAGACTAACTATAGGAAAACTACTCCAGTCATCTACTGAACTTGTAGACAAATATGAAGAGTGCTCCTAAGCAAACATCTAATGTGGGCAGCAATTAGACAAATCAAACATACACTCAATACCACTGTCAAACATATAGTATGCGCAGCAGACAAATGAACTCTTATAGAACATCAAACCAAAGCGCACCTAAGCATTCATCTAGCGCCAATCAGATAGAAGAAATCAAACCACTACACAATGATTTTTAGGTGGTTCGGTCCAGCAGACCTACATCCACCCCACACTCAAACCGAGTGTGGATTCCGCTGACTCACAGCTTGAACAGCTGGGCATCACAGCTTGCCATACAACCGCTGGGCAACACAGCTTGCCGTCCGAGGAATCCTCCTCGCCTGCTGAGCAACACAGCTTGCTGTTCAGTGGAATCCACCACTGCAACCGCTGGGGATTACAGCTTACCCGTCCAGAGGCAGCACCTCTGCAAACGCTGACTAACAACTTGAAGAAAGGATAAAATGGAAAACGAAAACAAGTTGCAATAGCAACTGAAAGCTGTAAATAATGAAAGCACAAATGTGGCTCCTAAGAGCTGGCTGGCCTGGATTTGATCCACGGTCCAGTGAATGCAGATCTCTCTCGATCTCACTGTCTCTCCTCTACTTCTTTCTCTTCTTCTTCTCTCGATAGCTCTCTGTCTCTCTTTTCTCTCTTCTCTTCACACTCTGCTCTTTTCTTTTGTTCTTCTTTCTGTCTGGATCGTGGAAGCTCTCACTCTGCCTCTGCTTCAGTCGATCACGATCAGTCTCCTTCAGACAAAGGAGACTCCCTTATATAGCATCAGCAGATTAGGGCGGTCGTGTGCTCTCCACATCTCCCGCCAAGAAACCTCAGTCCACGTGGCAGCATTTCAACACAATGCTTCCACGTGTCACGATCAGGGAACCTCGTCCTTCCTTGGATCACGAGCCATGTCAGCAATCCCAGTACCAAATCCCTATCAGTCAGTCGAAATAAACGTATCAGTTCAAGTGTAAACTCTGTACACACTTTGAAGATGAAATGCATTGTATAGACTTTATAAGCAGCAATTGAATAAGTGTGTACATTGAGAACCGATGTATAGACATTATGAATCAGATCTGAAGTAGTGTATAGAGTTGCTGAAGTGTAAAGCAATGTATATACTCCACATAAGCAGAGCTATGGCATTGTATAGACTTCACGTTGTGAAGCAATTGAATACACGTAGCTGAAGACTACCAGTCGATGTATTGACTTGGCTGAAGCCAAACGTTGAAGCAATGTTCAGACATTGAATAACACAACGTGCAGCAGTGTACAAACTTAGCCAGCAGACTAGTCCGATGTACACACTTGCTCGTTATTCAGTCTTCATGAACGATGTATGGATTTCAAGACTAATATGCACAATCTACAGTCTTTGCGAAGGTAGTGCATTGTATAGACTTCAGGTGTGAAGACATTGTGAATGCAAATGCAATGTTTAGACTTCAGATGAGAAGGCACTCGCTGTACATACTTGCTGAAGAGAATGCAATGTGCAGACTTTGACTCGATGTACAGACTTCACAACTGATGAATGCAATGCAATGCAATGTAATGTATAGACTATGCCTTAGAACGAATGTGCACACTTGAAGAGCAATGCATGCCGCTGTACAGACTTTGACTCAAATATGCATGTGAGACGCTAAATGAGACGCACCAGTGTATAGACTTATGCTGTGCAGACTTTGACTCAATTGTGCATATGAGAAGCTGAATAAGACGGTCCACTGTCTAGACTTTACTGTGAATACATATGCCAATGTATATACTTGAAAGCTCGACCAGTGTACAGACTTGCCACCGACCAATGTATGGACTTGGCAAAGACGCTAATGAAGACAGTCCAATGCGCAGACTTAGCCGTTGAGACGTAGGGAAAGACGGTCCACTGTCTAGACATGCGATGCCTTCGGCAAATGCATGCTACAGTACAATGTATGGACTTAGACGAATGATGGATGAACAGTAGTGTATGGACTTGCATGAGACGCTCATTGAGACGATCAATGTACAGACTTCTAAATACTATAGACAATGTATAGACTTAGTGTAGTACATGCAGCACAAGATGCAATGTACATACTTTATCCACGAACATGTGCATGCATGAACGATGTATAGACTCTGAAATGCAAGCAATGCAGCAATGTCTAGACTTTGGGCTTTACCCGGCAGTATATAGACTTGTACAGACAGAACACATGCATTCTCCAGATAATATACCAGTCACAGTCATATGTATTATCCACAGAGTATATCAGTTATAAACAATCATGTTGCTATCATTCAATGTGGTGACTCATTCATGTTGCTATCATCAAAACACCACATCATCAACAAAGCACAAGGGGCACAACAGAAGACAAGCGGGCTGACTTGTACTCCCGCACCCCCTGGATATTCGCCCTGCTTCATTCTCACGGGCTTTCAATTTCTGGTCCATTAGAAGCCATCCGGGACCATCAGCTCCTCATATCTTTTAAGTATGTCGACGGCTGGGGATTTGACCACTTGGGCCTATATCATCACTTATCCTCCTGTGGCCATGAAGATTTGGCGCAGCTAGCGGAGAAAAGTGAGAAGGTTGGTGATGTGTGCTGGCTTATCCGCGAGGCGGCTTCCCGGGACAAGGTGCCCGCACTGCTTTACTGGTCACTTAGCCCTAGATACACAGGGCCGCCAGGTAATGCTTATTTTTCTTTCAGCCTTGAAGCTGCTTCTTTTATAGTCAGTATGCATCTTTCTCACCTTACGCACTTTTGCAGCTCACCTTTCTATGGAGGCGACCAGACATTATAGGAAGTTGATTTCCAAGGCGCAGAAGCCTTCATATTTTAATATCCCGGAGCCAGCTCCAACCACCACACCGCTGCCCCCTGGGGATTCGCGGAAGCGAACCAGGTCCCAGGTCAGGGAGGCTATCAGTAGGGCCAAGAAGGCCAAGAGGGCAGATTCTCGTGCTACCCGGGCGCGCCGGAGGAAAGCCGCTGAAGAGGAGCCCATAGCCACCCCTCCTCGGGTCCCATCATTCTCCGAGTTTGAGGCCGCTTGGATGCAAGGGCCTGAGGGCGAAGGTGACTTCTTGTTCCTGTATGGCTTGTTTGTTTATTTCTGCCACCTTGGCTGATCATCCTTCATTTATTAGCTGCTGGCACTACCTCCGCCGTTGTTGGTTTGGAGGCGGTGATCGGAGCCGCAGCTGAGGAGAGAGAGGAGGAAGCCCCCTCGGCCTCTGTTGAGGGTGACTTGCCTTCACCGACACCCCATCAAGAGATAGAAGGTAACTTGCAGCTTGCCCTATGGAGCTCAGTGGTCTATTATGCTTTCAGTCGGGTCTTGACTATTTATTGTCTTTTAACTCCAGTTGATGTCCGGCCAATGGTGCTCCCCGAGGTCGGTGCCATGGCAGGAGCTTTTACTGGCGAGCAGGGGCTTCCAAAGGACAAACCCCTGGATATTCAGCTAACGGGTGCTTCTGAGGCAGAGACCACCGAGGAGGTTCCAGCTAAAGGGCCTTCTCCTAGTAGCATGGTTCCCGCTCAGGTACTGGAGGTTCAAGAACAAGCAGAAGAATCATCCTCCTCTGAGCAAGTTGATTATGGCGGCAGCTCCGGCGATGACGAGGGGTTCCCGCCGGTTGACACCGAGGCCGAAAACACCGGGGCTTCTTCAGCTTATGAAAGTGACCTTTTAACATTCAGCCCTCCGAGACTACTGGGAGTCGAGCGTGGGCCATCATACCCGACCGCAGGAGAAGGGCCAGAATCTTCAGAGGCCACTTTTGGAGGCCTAAATATAGTGCCGGTTGAGGTAGGAAACGTTCCGATTCTCGCCTGTAGCACTTCTTTTTATTTCCAAGCCAACTGGCTGATGTACATGTATGTGATGCAGGCTGAGGTGGTACCGCCAGCTGTGATGGTCCGCATACCCCTTCCTGACGTGGGCATGAGCCACTCAGCCTTTCCACCTGTTGTGCGGCCCATCGCTCTACGGCTTCCACGGACTTATGCAGCTGCAGCGGCATCAGAGGAGCCCGACGTAACTGCCGAAGCTGGTGGCCTGACCGAGGTTGCAGGCGAAGAGTTATTGCTGAAGCCAAGTGGTCCCCCAGAAATAGAAGCGGGAGAAATTATTGCAGAAGAGGCCGATGCTATTAAAGCCTTATCTGTCGTAGAAAGCTCCCCTCCTTTAACGGCCGGTGAGACTGTTCAGGAGGAGCAAGTGCCCTCAGCTATTGAGACGGCCGTCATAACCTCACCTCAGAGGGCAGGCAAGGAAATTGCTATCGTGGAGAGCTCTTCGGCTGCTGTAGCTGCAATCGTCGGTCCAGGCGTCGGTGCCGTACAGACCATGCCATCGACATCCCTCGGGGTGGCCGATGACATCTGGGCCGAGATAGATAGCAGGGTGGACTTTCAGCTCCCTAAGACTTCGCCACTAGGCCTACAATTCTCTGGCGACATGGTATGGCAGTCTCTGGACAATCTCCAATGGGCCATGTCAGCTTCCCCGGGCCTGACCTATGTGCACCTGAGAAGCTTGGTAGACCACCTCTCCCGGTCGCTATTAGCATTCGGCTGCCCAATGGATGATTGGACTCCGCGAGTTGTAATGCTATTGAAGCACGCCAACAGGCGGGAGCTCCTCAGCCGAGAGGTGTCTGATCAGCTGATGGCTGTGAAGCTGGAGAGGGCAGATTGCCGCACCACCGCTACTTCATTGAGGGTGACCCTGGAACAGCTGAGAAATGTCACCGGCAATATCTCAGAATGCCGGCTGCTCCTCACGGCATGGATGGTAGAGTTGCGCGCTGAACTTGCTGAGGTTGAAGCCGAACTGCGGGAAGGTGAGCACCTAGAAGCCCAGACAACGGAAGAAGCCGATCTGGCCGAAGGATGACTTGTCTCGCTGGACGAGAGGCTATCGCAGCTGACAGCCACCGAAGCCCGGTTAGAGGAATTGACCCAATACCTCTCACTAGGCCTCTTGGAGTTGGCAGATATCTTTCGGCGTCCTTTGCCGTAGCCTTGCTTTCCTTTTTTTTTTTGAGTTCTGGTCCTTTTTGCCTTCGGAGCTTATGTATCCCCGGGGGATGGCCCGGGCACAAATGTATTCTGCCAATTCTCATTTAATGAAAACATCTTTCTTTGT
Organism: Amorphophallus konjac; assembly: GCA_022559845.1. Classification (NCBI taxonomy): domain Eukaryota; kingdom Viridiplantae; phylum Streptophyta; class Magnoliopsida; order Alismatales; family Araceae; genus Amorphophallus; species Amorphophallus konjac. The sequence goes on along the minus strand of JAHNEJ010001947.1, from coordinate 85,037 downwards.
CACCTTAATCGTGACTTTTCCTCCTTTCTTCTCTTTATTCTTCTGGCCGATCATCCGAACTTAGGGATACGCACTGATGGCGCAAGAGAGCGCTCACGCCTTCAGCGAAGCGGCGAGGTGTTCGCTCCACCGCAGCATAGCCGTTCCCAGAGCAGGACCTTTTGCCAGGGCGGGACATAGATAACATAGGCGGACGTGCCTAGTGAACTTTGCCAATGATGACGAAAAGTGTGTTATAACCATCGACATGGGTTAATCGACGTAATGATGCTTTGTTGATCAACGAGGGCGGAAGGCCCAGGTTAGAGGGTAGTCGACCGGGCTTATCGATGATGGCGAGGGTCGAAAGGGTAGCGACCGATCTTGCCGATGATGACAAGGGTCGAAAGGGTAGCGACCGATCTTGCCGATGGTGACAAGGGTCGAAAATGTAGACGGTCTTACCGATGGTGACAAGAACCGGAAAGGTAGCGACCGATCTTGCCAATGGAGATAAGGGTCGAAAATGCAGACGGTCTTGCCGATGGTGACAAGAACCGGAAAGGGTAGCGACCGATCTTGCCGATGGTGACAAGGGTCGAAAATGTAGACGGTCTTGCCGATGGTGACAAGAACCGGAAAGGATAGCGACCGACCTTGCCGATGGTGACAAGGGTCGAAAATGTAGACGGTCTTGCCGATGGTGACAAGAACCGGAAAGGGTAGCGACCGACCTTGCCGATGGTGACAAGGGTCGAAAATGTAGATGGTCTTGCCGATGGTGACAAGAACCGGAAAGGGTAGCGACCGACCTTGCCGATGGTGACAAGGGTCGAAAATGTAGACGGTCTTGCCGATGGTGACAAGAACCGAAAGGGTAGCGACCGACCTTGCTGATGGTGACAAGGGTCAAAAATGTAGACGGTCTTGCCGATGGTGATAAGAACTGGAAAGGGTAGCGACCGATCTTGCCGATGGCGACAAGGGTCGAAAATGTAGACGGTCTTGCCGATGGTGACAAGAACCGGAAAGGGTAGCGACCGATCTTGCCGATGGTGACAAGGGTCGAAAATGCAGATAACAAGGGTCGAAAATGCAGATGGTCTTGCCGATGGTGACAAGAATCGAAAAGGGTAGCGACCGATCTTGCTGATGGTGACAAGGGTCAAAAATGTAGACGGTCTTGCCGATGGTGACAAGAACCAGAATGGGTAGCGACCGATCTTGCCGATGGTGACCAGGGTCAAAAATGTAGACGGTCTTGCGGATGGTGACAAGAACCGGAAAGGGTAGCGATCGATCTTGCCGATGGTGACAAGGGTCAAAAATGCAGACGGTCTTGCCGATGGTGACAAGAATCGGAAAGGGTAGCGACCGATCTTGCCGATGGTGACAAGGGTCGAAAATGTAGACGGTCTTGCCGATGGTGACAAGAACCGGAAAGGGTAGCGATCGATCTTGCCGATGGTGACAAGGGTCGAAAATGTAGACAGTCTTGCCGATGGTGACAATAACTGGAAAGGGTAGCGACCGATCTTGCCGATGGTGACAAGGGTCGAAAGGGTAGACACTGGATGTGTATAAGTGGGATATCAGATGAAGACTCCGCCTCGACCTTGTGAAGGGTCTTCAGGACGGAGGATGGTTCATCACTATTCATCATTGATTTATAATTTTTTTCTTCTCTTTTTTTTATTCATATTACTGACCTAAACGCCCTTTCGGGTTTTCTCCGAAGCCAGCCCCCTCTTGCTTTTGCCCACGCGCCCTCTTGGGTTTTCACGTGGCGGGGTACCTGATTTTACCTGCGACGCCCTTTCGGGTTTTCGCCATAGCTGGGTTATAGCCATTTTTGCACTTGTCCTAATATTGGAGCAAGTCTGGCGGGGTATCTCTATTTTTAACCCCATTTTTCTTTTCTTTCTCTTTTTTTTGATTTCGAATTCAGAGTACGGCAGAACTGGACCGCAAGAATGCCAACCATCCTTGTCGATGATGACAAGGATTGGGCGTGGGTTTACTTCGTCAACATTGGTTAAATGTCGAAGCAAAGGCGGGATTATCAACAGGGACGGAAGGTCCAAGTTGGGGGTAGAGATCGACCGATCTCGCCGATGATGACGAGGGTCGAACATTGGTTTATTCATCAACATGGGTCACATGCCGAAGCAATGGTAGGATTATTAACAGGGACGGAAGGTCCAAGTTAAGGGTAGAGATCGACCGACCTCACCGATGATGACAAGGGTCGAGCATGGATCTATTCATCAGCATGGGTGACATGCCGAAGCAAAGATAGGGTTATTAACGAGGATAGAAAGTCCAAGTTAAGGGTAGAGATCGACCGACCTCGCAGATGATGACGAGGGTCAGGCGTGGGCTTGTTAAAGGATTTTCGGTGGGACTTTTGATGATCGTCCCTTGTGGAGTTTCATCAGGTGGAGGACAAAAGAGGAATTCTTTTTTTTAAATTACCACTTTACTGACTTAAGCGCCCTTTTGGGTTTTCGCTGAAGCCAGCCCCCTCTTGCTTTTTCCCACGAGCCCTCTCGGGTTTTCACGTGGCGGGGTACCCGATTTTGCCTGTAGCGCCCTTGCGGGTTTTTGCCACAGCTGGGTTATAGCCATTTTTGCACTTGTCCTAATACAGGAACAAGTCCGGCGGGGTATCTCTATTTTTAACCCCATTTTTGTTTTCTTTTATATATATATTTATTTTTTTGATATAAAAGGTGGTAGGTCGAAGTGTGATTTCCGACCTTTGGCTGATAGTAGACAGCTGTTGGCCAGCTTACCGGGCCCTGTGCTGAGCGGAGCGGTATATTCGTTAGCAAGGGCTGAATGCTAACACAAAGGAATGATCTTTCGCCAATTCGAGCATGAAGCCCGTAATGGCAATATGGTGTATCTTTTTGAGATCTCGACCAGGGCGGAGTGCCACTAGGCCAAGGAAAGGTAGCTCGATCAGGGCGGAATGCCAGTAGACCAAAGAAAGGTCGCTCGGCTAGGGTGGACTGCCACTAAACCAAGATAAGGGTAGCTCGGCTAGGGCGAAGTGCCGCTAGACCGAGGAATGGTAGTTCGATCAGGGAGGAGTGCCACTAGACCAAGATAAGGGTAGCTCGGTTAGGGCGCAGTGCCATCGAACCAAGATAAGGGTAGCTTGGGTAGGGCGGAGTGCCACTAGACCAAGGAATAGTAGCTTGGCTAGGGCGGAGTGCCACTAGACCAAGATAAGGGTAGCTTGGCTAGGGCGGAGTGCCACTAAACTAAAATAAAGGGTAGCTCGGCTAGGGCGGAGTGCCACTGAACCAAGGTGAGGTTAGCCTGATCAGGGCAGAATGCCACTAGACCAAGATAACGGTAGCTCTGCTAGGGCGGAGTGTCACTAACCAAGGAAAGGTAGCTCGATCCGGGCGGAGTGCCACTAGACCAAGATGAGGGTAGCCTGGCTAGGGCGGAGCGCCACTAGACCAAGGAAAGGTAGCTCGATCCGGGCGGAGTGCCACAAGACCAAGATGAGGGTAGCCTGGCTAGGGCGGAGTGCCACTTGACCAAGGAAAGGTAGCTTGATCCGGGTGGAGTGCCACTAGACCAAGATGAGGGTAGCCTGGCTAGGGCGGAGCGCCACTAGACCAAGATAAAGGTAGCTCGGCTAGGACGGAGTGTCACTAACAAAGGAAAGGTAGCTCGATCAAGGCGGAGTGCCACTAGACTAAGATGAGGGTAGTCTGGCTAGGGCGGAGCGCCACTAGACCAAGGAAAGGTAGCTCGATCCGGGCGGAGTGCCACTAGACCAAGATAAGGGTACCTTGGCTAGGGCGGAGTGCCACTAGACCAATGAATGGTAGCTTGGCTAGGGCGGAGTGCCACTAGACCAAGATGAGGGTAGCCTGGCTAGGGCGGAGCGCCACTAGACCAAGGAAAGGTAGCTCGGCTAGGGCGGAGTGTCACTAACCAAGGAAAGGTAGCTCGATCACGGCGGAGTGCCACTAGACCAAGATAAGAATAGCTTGGCTAGGGCGGAGTGCCACTAGACCAAGGAATGGTAGCTTGGCTAGGGCGGAGTGCCACTAGACAAAGATGAGGGTAGCCTGGCTAGGGCGGAGCGCCACTAGACCAAGGAAAGGTAGCTCGGCTAGGGCAGAGTGTCACTAACCAAGGAAAGTTAGCTCGATCAGGGCGGAGTGCCACTAGACCAAGATGAGGGTAGTCTGGCTAGGGCGGAGCGCCACTAGACCAAGGAAAGGTAGCTCGATCCGGGCAGAGTGTCACTAGACCAAGATAAGGGTAGCTTGGCTAGGGCGGAGTGCCACTAGACCAAGGAATGGTAGCCTGGCTAGGGTGGAGTGCCACTAGACCAAGATAAGGGTAGCTCGGTTAGGGCGGAGTGCCACCGAACCGAGATAAGGGTATTCCGACCGATCACTCGGGGAATGTCGGTTACGCTGCATGATATAGCTTTATATGCTTTCCGTTGAGGGGAGAGAACTGGATGACTCCTTTGTGGTCTACCAGGACTTAGGCACCCCCTTCGTATACTCGGCGGATGATATACGGTCCGATCCAGTTTTAGACCAACTTCCCTTTGGGGTTGGAGGCCATCACTTCTCTTCTTTTGACCATCACCAGGTTTCCTTTCTTGAATTCTCGTCCCTTGACCAGCTTGTCAAAAGCATGGGCCATGCGACCTTGGTAGAGTTGGATGTTTTGTTGTGCCCGGAGGCATTTTCCTTCGAGCTCAGCGAGCTCTTCTAATCTTCTTTCTGCATTGGTTTGTTCACCGTCGACTAGTCCATGCTGGATGGCAACTCGCAGCGAAGGAACTTCCAGTTCAATTGGCACCACAGCCTCTGACCCATAGACGAGGGAGAAAGGTGAATAGCCGGTTGGGGTCTTGTAGACAGTGCGATAGGCCCAGAGTGCTTCGTACATCCTTTCTTCCCAATTTTTTTTTTTAGACTTGACAGTCTTTGCCAGTAATGTGCATAGTGTTTTGTTGAAGGCTTCTGCAAGTCCATTGGCTTGAGGGTTGTAGGGGGACGATGTCCTCCAGTCGATCTTATATTTGTCGGCCAGCCGATAAACCTTCTGGTTCCTAAAATGGTTGCCATTATCAGAGATGATTCGGCTGGGGATCCCAAACCGGAATATTACATTCTGCCAGAAGAATCTTACAACTAGCTCTCCCGTCACATCTCTTAGTGCTACCGCCTCTGCCCATCTGGAGAAGTAGTCTGTAGCTGCTAAGATATATCTGCACCCTGAGGAAGATGCTGGTAGCGGTCCTACCACGTCCGTGCCCCACTGAGCAAACCGCCAACTTGGTAGGGTCGGATGTAATGGCACTGGAGGTCTTCTTGCCACGTTAGCGTGTTCTTGACACTTCTGACAAGCTTTGGCAAACTTGCAGCAATCATCAAATATAGTGGGCCAATAGTAGCCTAGTTTCTTTATCTCAATTTTCATCTTTGGGCCAGCCTGGTGTGCTCCAGCTGATCCCGCGTGCACTTCTTGCATCACCTGGCCCGCTTCTGCCGAAGACAAGCAACGAAGTAGGACTTTCCTTCGGGCATCTGCCATTATTCGGAACAGGGTTCCGCTTCTCATCTCGTAAGAGTCCTTGACCCTCAGGAGCTTCATTCTTTGTTCTTTTTCTTTTGGAAGCTGCTGGTGTTGAAACCACCGCAGGAGATGTTCTCACCAATCGGGCTGCTGAACTTTTCGACGACTGACACCTCGATCTCTTGTTCGTCGGCTAAGACTTCTGTTACGCTGGGGACCTGCCGGCGGTTGATCACTGTTATATTCAGGCTTGTGTCTAGCGGAACTGCCAAAGAACTGGCCAGCTTAGCGAGGGCGTCTGCCTGAGCATTACGGCCTCGGTTGATGTGCTTAATGCTGATGAAGTAGAATCTTGACATCAGATGGGTTGCCAGCTGGTGATAGGGGAGAAGCTCTTACTTTCGCACATCGAACTCTTCCTCCAGCTGTTTTATAACTAGCAGGGAGTCCCCGAATGCTTCCAGCATCTGAATTCCCATGGACAGAGCGATCTGTAACCCGATTATCAGGGCTTCATATTCCACTTCATTATTTGTGCAATGCTTGTTTATGGAGCAGGATGTGTGCACCACTTCTCATTCTGGGGATTTCAGGACTATGCCTGCTCCTGCCCTGACTCCGGCTGATCCAGTGGCAGAAGTGTCAATTCTAGAAGCGCCATCAAAATATAGCAGCCATAGGGAGGGCTGCACCTGAACGGCTTCCAGGGTTTCATCTTCAGGAAGCTCCGGCTCCAACGGGCAGTCCCCGGGTACCGGGTGCTCAGCGAAGAAGTCTGCAATAGCTTGACCCTTGATGGCCTTGCGCGGTACATAGGAGATGTCAAACTCCATAAGGATTACCGCCCATTTGCCCAGGCGACCCTTGAGGGCCGGTGATGGGGACATCAACGACAGCCCTCTCACATTGTGTTTACATTTACGTCCTTTTGTATTTGTATGAATACCCTCGTGATATATGGGTACACAATTGTAGGTCTTAGTGAGTTTATTTGCAAAAGGCCATTGGGTTTCTTTGCAAAAGTGCATGTAGGCCCTGCAGGGGCCCCCTCCCTCCTCCTTATTGGTCCACTCGGACTCCCGGGCCCAAGGTGGCTGGTCCATGGTCCAACTTTGGACTTGGACCTAGATTTAAATAAAGAAGACAAATCCAAATAGCCTTCTTTAAGGGGGGGGGGGCGAACCATGTATTATATTGGGATTTATTGTGGTTGTTCAAACCACATCCCAGCCCTTCACTCATCAACCCTTGATCCAAGGTCTAGAATTAGTTAGAGACCTAGTCTATATAATGTTGTATTTTTCATGAGAAATTGAATGGAAAAAATCAGAATTTTATGTGTAAGCCTTGGAGCTTGGTGCGCCCCTTGCCTCTCCCCTGCTGTTCTTCCTTCCCCAACCCCAGATCTAGAGTGTATCCCTCTTCTATCATCCCCTCTCAACCTCCGGTGATCGTCTGTGCCGCCGCCGTTCGTGCCGCCTTCGAGCCGCCGTGGAATCGTCATCAAGTTTCTGTCCTGCTGGATAGAGGTGTGGTTCGTGAATTCCTGAAGCCAGCCACGAGTTCTGATCGATTTGAAATTTTGAGGGTTGGTTCCTATCTTCTAGCCCCTTCTCCACAAAAAAATTAGGTTCAAAATCCACCGTTTCATATTTTTACCTTTTCATTCATCTCTCAATCTCAGATCTGTTCTGTCACTGTCTATAGTGACAGTAGCCCTGCATTTCATGTCTTAGGTCCACTTTTTGATTTATTTTGGTTCGCCCAATTTTACTGGAGGTTACACCTATCCACCCCTTAATCCATAATTTTTCTCAGTTTTTGGTTCGTCCATTTCATATTTTCTAAAAATCATTCTCATTCCCAACTACAGTTCTGTCCCCCTGTTCCCAGATCCGACCACCAGTCACCCCAAAAATCATAGTAAATCACCACCACCTCCAAATCAAATTCCAAAAATAGTCCCCGTTCCACGGTTTGATCCCCTACAACTTTGAAGAAGATCTAAAGAGCTAAATCGGAGGTTTACTAGGCGGTCAACGGTGGTTCTCAGACAAGTATCCTGCAAATCTGAGGTTTCGGTTACTGTACAACAGGGGCTTGTAAATTCATTAAAGTTCTGTTCCGACCAGATCCAGCAGATCTCTCTGGGTCTAGATTGAAGCATTTGAAGAGAGCTTTCCAACGATAGCTCACGTGTCCCGATCCGACGTCGGGATTGATCGCAGCGGCCGTTTTCACCGGAGCGCGCGCTATAAAACAGCAACCACCAGTCCGTGGACAGCAAACCCGACGGGTGCCGATCGGAACCGCCCGACCCCCGGGTGACGTTCCGGTGTGCCGCCAGCCCAGGGAACACTTCCCTAAGTGTCCACACTACAGAGGCACCACCGGGTCCCACACGGCCCCTCCAGACAGCACGTGGGCCCCACGGTCGTGATCACGCGTGTAGCCGAATCAACACACGAAGCTGCCCGTCATCCCGAATTCGGCCCTCCCGGACCCATTGTGTCGCCCTTTACCTCCCTGTGTGGAGTGGGCATATTTCCATTGCTGTAATATTCATGTATTAACTGTCCCGGGATAACGAGTTCGGCCGGGCCCGTTGTCCCCACGCCGAGCGCGTGGAGGTATCGCATTCGCTCCCTTACTTGGCATTTTGCTTAATTTTCATATATGCTTGCTTATGCCACTGCTAGAGAGCATGATAGGGTAATTAGCTCGCGTTCTATTTATATCACCGCTGCTGCGAGAGAGAGTGTTACCATCCCGTGACCCGATCCGGGCACGAGTGAGAGCCGACCACCCTAGCTCACAGCCGGTTTCTCAACCGCGCACATCCGACGCTTCCCTCGTTAAGGGGCAGTCACGAGCTTGTCGTGTCCGCGGCCTCGTCCCGCATCAATTTGGTATCAGAGTGAGTTGAGTCTAGGGTGTCAAAAAAAAAAGAGTGTCATTTACGTCTAATCATTAGTCGGTCTAAGTCGTGTTTAGGGTCATCATTGTTTTAAAACAAACAAAAAAGAGTCTTTTCGCATTTGCATCCCTTTACTCGGTATATCAAAAGGTGTTGTCCGAACGTTAGGCTACGCCTATTGGGAAGACCGCACACTTGCGCGAGTGATCTTCGGATCGATTAACTCCGCCACGTGCCGAGTTTTGGTTACGTCTAGGTGCATCATATTAGTGTGTGTTTGCTTTAGTCGGCGTCGTCTAGTCGATGTGTTTGCATGCCCACTCGTCGAGGTACTCAATACTCACCCCCACCACCACCAATGGCGGAATCCCGAGTCTATAGTTTCGATGAGGTGGCCACTATGTTCCGAACTCTGATGGGAAAAATGGATGGGTTGAGTGAGCGCATGGATGAGTTAAGCACTCGAGTGGATAGGATGGAAGAAGCGAGTACCCGAGTGAATGGCCTAGGCACCCGCCTAGAAGAGAGGATGAAAGTTGTAGAGGATAGGGCCGCTGGGTCGAACCAGTCCGTTTAAGGATTGGTCGGGAGAGTCACCGCACTAGAGAGAGGCCCTACCGAGGCACCACCGATTGCCCCAGTCCAGGCACCCGTCCCACCTACAGAAGGTCAACCGGAGCCGGTTCATCAAACCGCGACTCCAAGGGTTCACGGGGTAGCTAATAGGAGGCATGAAGTCCCCGAGGTGCATGACTACGAGTCCGATAATGAGCACTTGGGACATGGTCGTGATTATCGCCATACATGGCGTACCCACGACCAAGATATGGATGAACGGGCCATTCGGACTGTTCGGGCCGACCCTCCCACCTTTGACGGGTCCTTAGACCCGAAGGTCTACCTTGATTGGGAGGCTGGTATGGACCGATATTTTGAGTGGTTCGAGATGTCGGACCAACGAAAAGTCAAGTATGCCAGGATGAAACTTTTAGGCCAAGCCCAAACCTATTGGAGAAACATGGAGAACCTATTATTTCATCGTCAAGAACCCCCGATCGATACATGGACAGATATGAGGGAGAAGCTTAGGAAGAAGTACCTCCCTACCTCCTACCGCCAGCGTCTTATAGAGAGGTGGCAAAGTCTCACCCAAGGAGACCGGTCCGTCTCTGATTACATCGCCGAATTTGATGAATACTACTTACGATGTGATGCCACGGAGGAGGATTCCCTTACCATCTCACGGTTCCGGCGTGGCCTACGCCCACACCTACGGTATGAGCTTCTCCGCCGCAAGGTGGACAAGCTGGAGGATGCTTATCAAGTTGCTCTCGAGATGGAGCAATTCGAGGGTGAGTTCGAGTCTATTCCCCGGTGGAGCCCCGCTCCTCCCCGTAGTGATTCCCGTGGCTCCTTAGGTTCATACCCGAGGGGACCCATGACTCATCCACAGGAGCCCGCCCATCAGGAGCACTTTGCTTCTAGACCGCGACCTCCCCCACCACGGGATCTACCTCCACCCCATCCACCGGAACCCGTTGCCTGTCCCCCAGCTCCTATAGCCCGTCCTCTGGCACCGGCACCCCCTCCACTATTGTCCAAGGCACCGACACCTCCCCCATTGCTGCCTACACCCCCTACCCGACGGGATGATAAGGGTAAGGCCCCTCTTTTCCGGGAGAGTAGTCGATCACGAGTGTAGTGTTTCCACTGTCATGGATTTGGCCACATTGCCAGTGAGTGTCCCGCTCACGCTACCCTAGCCTTAGGTGTTGGAGGATCCGTACCTCCTGAGCCTGAGTGTGTTGATTATGAGGCCGATGAGGCACTAGCCGAGGAGTACTATGCCTTGGGGGGGGAAGAGTGGGAGAGCTCTCCTGCCGCCCAGGATGCGGCCACCTAGTGGGATTGATGCTACCACCTTAGTCTCGAGTCATATATGAGTCGGTATATTTTCCTTGTGTGGTTTGTTTTGTGTGGTTTGTTTGCATGGTTTGTGTGTCGTTTGTTTGTCTGCATGTGACTTGTGCAAGCTCGTTGTCGTTCTCTTATGAGTAAGAGGTGATTGGACTCACTTGATGAGTATGGGATCGGTTCTACTTCTATACCCGGATCAGTCACCTATAGGGACTCAGCGGTGATTCCTAGTGAGTCTTCGAGCTGCTTCCTTCCTTTTTTGAGAGTGCCCCTTCGGAGTGACCACCTTTAGCCCATAGTAGTTCGCATATCGAGTATATATGGAATGAGCAGGTGACGACTTGGAGTGGAGCATACCCGCGCTACTTGGCATGGTGACGGATCCGCCGGAGTACCGGAGCAGCCATACCCTTACTCGACGGGGTCGAGTTCCTCCCACCAGGGGAGAATTGATGGGGACATCAACGACAGCCCGCTCACATTGTGTTTACATTTACGTCCTTTTGTATTTGTATGAATACCCTCGTGATATATGGGTACACAATTGTAGGTCTTAGTGGGTTTATTTACAAAAGGCCATTGGGTTTCTTTGCAAAAGTGCATGTAGGCCCTACAGGTGCCCCCTCCCTCCTCCTTATTGGTCCACTTGGACTCCCGGGCCCAAGGTGGCTGGTCCATGGTCCAACTTTGGACTTGGACCTAGATTTAAATAAAGAAGACAAATCCAAATAGCCTTCTTTAAGGGGGGGGCGAACCATGTATTATATTGGGATTTATTGTGGTTGTTCAAACCACATCCCAGCCCTTCACTCATCAACCCTTGATCCAAGGGTCTAGAATTAGTTAGAGACCTAGTCTACATAATGTTGTATTTTTCATGAGAAATTGAATGGAAAAAATCAGAATTTTATGTGTAAGCCTTGGAGCTTGGTGCGCCCCTTGCCTCTCCCCTGCTGTTCTTCCTTCCCCAACCACAGATCTAGAGTGTATCCCTCTTCTATCATCCCCTCTCAACCTCCGGTGATCGTCTGTGTCGCCGCCGCCGCCGTTCGCGCCGCCTTCGAGCCGCCGTGGAATCGTCATCAAGTTTCTGTCCTGCTGGATAGAGGTGTGGTTCGTGAATTCCTGAAGCCAGCCACGAGTTCTGATCGATTTAAAATTTTGAGGGTTGGTTCCTATCTTCTAGCCCCTTCTCCACAAAAAAATTAGGTTCAAAATCCACCGTTTCATATTTTTACCTTTTCGTTCATCTCTCAATCTCAGATCTGTTCTGTCACTGTCTACAGTGACAGTAGCCCTGAGTTTCATGTCTTAGGTCCACTTTTTGATTTATTTTGGTTCGTCCAATTTTATTGTAGGTTACACCCATCCGCCCCTTCATCCACAATATTTCTCAATTTTTGGTTCGTCTATTTCCTATTTTCTAAAAATCGTTCTCAGTCCCAGCTACAGTTCTGTCCCCCTGTTCCCAGATCCAACCACCAGTCACCCCAAAAATCATAGTAAATCACCACCACCTCCAAATCAAATTCCAAAAATATTCCCCATTCCGTGGTTTGATCCCCTACAACTTTGAAAAAGAGCTCAAGAGCTGAATCGGAGGTTTACTTGGCGGTCAACGGTGGTTCTCAGACAAGTACCCTGCAAATCTGAGGTTTCGGTTACTGTACAATAGGGGCTTGTAAATTCATTAAAGTTCTGATCCGACCAGATCCAGCATATCTCTCTGGGTCTAGATTGAAGAATTTGAAGAGAGCTTTCCAACGATAGCTCACGCGTCCCGATCCGACGTCGGGATTGATCGCAGCGGCCGTTTTTGTCGGAGCGCGCGCTGCAAAATAGCAACCACCAGTCCGTGGACAGCAAACCCGACGGGTGCCGATCGGAACCGCCCGACCCCCGGGCGACGTTCCGGTGTGCCGCCAGCCCAGGGAACACTTCCCTAAGTGTCCACACTACAGCGGCACCACCGGGTCCCACACGGCCCCTCCAGATAGCATGTGGGCCCCACGGTCGTGATCACGCGTGTAGCAGAATCAACACACGAAGCTGCCCGTCATCCCGAATTTGGCCCTCCCGGGCCCATTGTGTCGCCCTTTACCTCCCTGCGTGGAGTGGGCATATTTCCATTGCTGTAATATTCATGTATTAACTGTCTCGGGAGCACGAGTTCGGTCGGGCCCGTCGTCCCCACGCCGAGCGCGTGGAGGTATCGCATTCGCTCCCTTACTTGGCATTTTGCTTAATTTTCATATATGCTTGCTTATGCCACTGCTAGAGAGCATGATAGGGTAATTAGCTCGCTTTCTATTTATATCACCACTGCTGCGAGAGAGAGCATTACCGTCCCGTGACCCGATCCGGGCACGAGTGAGAGCCGACCACCCTAGCTCACAGTCGGTTTCTCAACCGCGCACATCCGACGCTTCCCTCGTTAAGGGGCAGTCACGAGCTTGTCATGTCCGTGGCCTCGTCCCGCATCAGCCGGCTGGGACATGATATATTTCAGGGGATCCTCTTTGGATACCAAGCTGATTTCATGCGACAACAGATAGTGTCAGAGCTTCTTAACTGCGAAGACCAGTGCCAAACAGACCTTCTCAATATAAGTGTATTTTTCTTCAGTTCTGACCAGTCTCCGACTGAGGTAATAGAGAGCTTGCTCTTTTCCTTCTTCATTATTCTGGGCCAGCATTGCCCCCAGGGAGTTATGTGTAGCTGCTATATACAGTATCAATGGCCGTCCTTTCACTGGTGCGCCCAGCACTAGAGGAGTCTTCAGATAGTCTTTCAGCTTGTTGAAGGTTGTCTGGCAATCTTCATCCCAATAAAAGGGGACATCTTTCATCATCAACTTGTGGAAAGGCTGGCATCGCCCTGATAAATTGGAGATGAACCGCCGGATATAAGCCAGGCAGCCCTGTAATGACCTCATCTCGGAGATATTCCTTGGTGGAGGTAACTCCTGAATTGCTTTGATCTTTGCGGGGTCTATCTTGATCCCCCTATATCGGACAATGAAGCCCAAGAACTTTCTGCTCTATACTCCGAACGCACATTTCATGGGGTTCATTTTCAGCTCATGCTGCCTCAGCCTCTGAAAGATAATCCGGAGGTCTTGCAGATGATCTTCTTTTCTTCTGGTTTTGACCACCAGGTCATCTATGTAGCACTCGACCTTGTGGTAGAGCAATTCATCAAAGATTTTGGTCATTGCGCGCTGATAGGTTGCGCTAGCATTCTTTAGTCCGAACGGCATCCTCTTATAATGATAAATGCCTTTAGGGGTTCGGAAAGCAGTATGGACCCGGTCATGCTCCGCAATCCAAATCTGATTGTAACCGGACGACCCGTCCATGAATGACAGGGCCTCATGGCCGTTCGTAGCATCTATCATGACTTCGGTTATTGGCACCGGAAAGTCATCTTTAGGACAGGCTTTATTTAGATCTCGGAAGTCGACACACATCCGGATCTGTCCATTCTTCTTCTTTACGGGGATGATATTTACCAGCCCTGTAGTGTACTAATTTTCTTCAACAAATCCCACGTCAATGAGCTTGTCGACCTCAGCACAAATTTGGGTGATGAGTTCTGGCCTCATGCGCCGCGGTGGTTGCTTCACTGGCTCGGCCTCAAGGCTAATTGCCAGCTCATGTTGTGAGACAGCGGGGCTCAGACCCGACATTTCTTTGTAAGTCTAGGCGAAGCAATCCCGGTAGTCTAGTAGTAGCTGGATGTATAGCTGCCGTTCTTTTGAGGATAGTTGGGTGCTGAGGAAGGTAGGCCTAGGGTCCTTTTCATTTCCCAAGTTGACTTCTCTTAGTTCATCGACTGTGGCTTGGCCTCCATCTTCTATCTCCGGAGGTGCCGGTTGGAGGTCAACGAAGTCTGGAATACCATCTTGAGGGTCGAGTACTTCGATCTCCTCATCGGACACCACCAGAGTTTTTTGAATTTTCTCTATTTCTGGCACCAGCGGCTGCGCGGATTGTTCTTTTAGCAAATCCTCTACCATCACAGCTTCCAAGGGTGAGAGAGCAGCTTCAGTGTTTGTAGATAAGGTTGCAGCCGCGGCGGGCTGGTAGCTATTTATTGCCGGGCTTGGACAGCACCCTGATTTTGTAGCAGAAGTTGAGGAGGTCTCACCTTCTGAGGCAGTCGTATCTTCTATAGAAGTGACTTTTCCCTTTTTGGTGGCTGGTTCCCCTTGATCGGAGTCAACCGAGGTTTCCCCGATTGGGAGAAGGGATGTTGAAGTTATCATCAGTAGGACTCTGTTGGAGGGAGAAACTCATGTTTCCTCAATATCTTTGGCTTCACTGCTGCTAGCCATGTCCAATTTGGCTTGAAGGGCCATTTCTTCAGGGTAGAACTGCTCCTAGCATCGGCAGGGGGCCGAGGCCTCTATTTCTTGATTTTCGGAGTGAGCCAGTTCAATATGTTCAGCTTCCGCAGGGTATTCATCAAAAGCTGCCCCCAGTGGGCTATCTTCAGCAGGATAGAAGGCGGAGATGGTGTCCACCTCGTATCACCCACTGTAATAATATTCTTCCAGGGTGAAACCCAACCCCGGTTGTTGAGAGACACGTCTCATTTCCTTGTCCAGATTTGCGGGATACCACATCTGCTGGAAAGCTTCCTTGCACTTTTGAGACTGATCGGAGGGAATGTGTTGCTTTTGAAACATCCTGGCCATCCGATCAGTTGTAAATGCCAGACCCTGGATGGGAACCGGCGGGTTGCTTAGATCTTCGGGGAGGCTACAGTCTGTGTCTTCCCGAGTAGGATGCTCCTCAGCTATATAGAACAAGCTGTTGGGTCCATCTTTCTGTGTCACCTACCAAGTCTTGAAAGGCTCGACAGTGGGGTCATCGAGGCCGAGGACTGGCTTGATGAGGCCGGTCGGGACTCCGATGTAATCGTGCTGCCGATTGACCTGCACTTCATTAGCTTCAGGGTAGAATGCTGGGGGTGTTACTCTGCCGACATCCCCTGAAGCTGTGATGTGGGAGACCACCTTTGGCTTGACATATCCGCGTGGCGGTGGTGGGTACCAACTGTCGCCGGATCTATTCTTAGATGCCCCCACAGGGGTCTTAGCTTCAGAAATCCTCCCGGGAGGCCCCGTATATAAGTTGGCGTCCGCCAAGTGACATTCAAACACCTCGAATGGGTGGAGGTCAGCAAATATCCTCTCCTCCTTCCCCTGGAGGCTGTATTTGATGCATTGGTGGAGCGTGGAGGGCACCACCATATTTTCATGCAGCCATGGGCGGCCCAGCAGCACCTTGTAAGAGGTGCGGGAGTCAATGACATGGAACTGCACTGCTGTAGTAAAATCTGCCAGGGTCAGTGTAAACTCTGCCACTCCCATTGACACTTCACATTTTTTATTGAAGCCGGTGATACGCATATCCCTGACTTTCTCGAGATGCACATTAAAGTGGTGCCTCTTATATATTCTGTATGGCAGGATGTTGACCGCTGCACCGGGATCAACCAGTATTCTGTTCAGCTCCCTTCCATTTAGGTGTCCCTTCATATATAGCGGCCTATTGTGGCTGGCGGTAGGTAGCAGCATGTCTTGTGGAGAGAATGTCATGCTGGCTTCTGGTACAGCTTCAGCTATGCAGGTTTCGAAATGAGCTGGCGTCTGCAGTGCAGTGATGATCGCCTGTCGAGTTTCTTCACTCAGAGAAGGATCTCCCAGATTGTAAATCGGGCAGGGAGCTTCTTGAGTAGCTTCATTATTCGGCTCCCAGCTCAGACATTGGAGAGCTTCATCTCTTCAGCCCACCTGGGCTTGGGGAGGTTTTGATTTGCGAGCCCTGACGGACCTGCTTCATCTTCCTCAGATTCGGCGCCCTTCTGGCTGGTACCGACTTCTGGGTCTTCTTTGTTAGTTGCTGTAGGGCAAGCTCCATCTGCATTTGCATCTTCAGTAGATTGTGCGAGCTGCGGGTGAATGGTCCCGGGTGTAGGGTTAGCCTCCTGACAAGGCTGCTTCCCCTTGGACATCTTCATGAATTCAAGAAATGAAGGGACCCCTTTGCCCCCAGTCTTGTTGTATAAGCCTGACGGAGGAGGGATTTGGGCTCCCCTGACCTCCGGCGGAGGTGTCTTGTAGGGCTGCTCGCCCCTGAACATGATGTTGTGATTGGGTGGCGGCTGGCGCCCCCATTTTTGGCCTGACCGGGTGGCATGTGCAGCAGTTGCGGCCTCGGCCTTGCCTCCCCCAGCATGGGGTGTGAAACAGATTTCCTCTTCTTCCTCCTCTCCGGGTAGGTTGAAGAGTGCTTATAGGGTATTGCAGGAGACAACTTGCACTTTATTGGCCCCAACGGCCTTTCTTTTCTTCTTCTTTTGTTTCTTCTTCTTTGTTTCCGCGGGCGGATGCCCCCAGAATAGACTGCCCTCTCCGTTGAGCATCTCTTCAGCTTCCTCCTTTTGTTCAAGTGAGAGCTGCTCTAATTCTTTCCACGGGACATGGTCCCGCACCAGTAGAGGTTTCAGTTCGGGCTGCACATATTCATCTAGCCCTTCAATGAGGTTTTGCAGTCGAAGCACCCCAGGATTGGTTTCCTTAATCACTGGTAGCGGAGTTTGTCTTCTCCGATTATGTGTATGTATCCTGATAGCTGTAGGTGGAGTGACCCATGCGGGTGTTGCCACTGGCGGAGCAGGCCGGGGTGTAACATCATGGATATGTGCCCTCTCTTTCGGGCGGGGTGCCCTCTTCTTTTGTGCTTTACAGGGGCCTACTGCCATCCCTGTATTCTTTCGCAGGCTCCAAGAAATGAGCTTCGTAGGTGCTCCATGTGCTTGCTTCAGAGATCTCCTCGGGCAATGCCTGGTAGAGGGAGATCATGTTGACCGCTGCCCTCCTCCGAGGGGCTTCATGTGGCTGAGGAGGGTCCACTTTGTACTCTCCTAGCTCAATTTCATTCTTCTTCACCATCCCTTCGATGATGTCTTTGAAAACATAGCAATCTTCGATTGGATGTCCCAACATCTGGTGGTAGGGGCAGAATCTTGGACTGTCTTTTCTTTTCAGGTCCTCCGGTCTTCTCGGCTCAGGCAGGGTGATCATGCTGTATTCTGTTACCCAGTCGAACAGAACTTGGGTCTTGTCTTTTGGAAAGGAATAAGCCTTCTTCATCTTGTCCCTCAGCGACGGACCTTCTTTGCCATCTAGGGCTTCTGCAGGCTGTGGGGTGACTCCCTTCTTGCCTTCACTTTTCTGTTGTTCGAACGCCTTTATGTCAAGAGCGTTCGCTTCTTTAGGCGAGGAGCGCCGGTCTACTGCCTTGCCCTTCTGGGTTGTGTTGGCAGCAGATGTAGGGGCAGGTCTGGCCAGGAAAGCTTCCACTTCGGCCACGACATTATTTAGTCGGTCGAACGACCGTATTTCCATTCCGATCATTCTCTCCAGAACCTCCCTTCTGAGATTCTGTTTGCATATTTGCACAGCGTCCTCCTGATGCGGGGGCCGCTTGCACCTCATTCCGAGGTTTCTCCACCTCTTGATATAATCGAGGGCTATCTCATCGGCCCTCTGCCTTGTTGAATAGTGTTCGGCCACTGTGACCTCCCTCTCTGTGACATGGAACCTTTCTCTGAACTTTCTCTGCATATCCGACCAGTCATTGATCGACCCGGCTGAGAGGCTAGAGTACCATTCAAATGCGAGCCCTGTCAGCGAGGACCCGAAGAACTTCAACAAATATGACTCATCAGTAGCCAGATCACCCATGACGGTCATGTAATATGCAATGTGCTCCTTCGAGGACCCCTTCCCGTTAAATTTGTCGAACTTAGGCGGCTTGTTGACGCCCGGGGGAAGTCGTTTAGCCGCGTGGTGTTGCGGGTAGGGCACCCGATAGGCATCAAATGCAACATAGTCACCTTCACTTTTCTCTGCGAGCTTCAGCTCGATCATCCTTTCCACCATCATCCGGTTCATGACCGTGGGGTCAACTGGCTCCGGATAGAAGTGCGCTGGCTGCAGGTACGGGGTGACCAAGGTGGTCACCTGTGGAGGACGAAGCAGCTGAGGTGTCTGGTGCCCTTGAGGGAGCACTGGAGGTAGCAGCGGCTGGAGCTGTGGTGGCCGTTGTTGCATTGTCGCCATGCTTGGCTCTGACGACTGGGGCAGTGTGTAGAGTGGTGGAGGGCCATCACGACGGACTGCTCCCCAAGATGATTCACCCTGGACTTCGGGTGGCTTGGAAGCTGAGGATTGTTCAGTTTTCTCCATCAGCTGCTTCTTCAGCAAGTCTATCTCTTGCCGATATTTCTGCAGTAGCATCAAGACTGATGGGTCTATAGTGGTTGTAGCGGGGGTAACTTCTGCTGTCTCCCCGGATGTACCCTCGGGTAGGATGTCGAGGGGGACGTCGTCCTCTTCCTCTGCCGTCACCACATTAGCTGTCAAGACGGGGGCCTTGTCATCCCACTGGTGGTAGACCTGGGGCTGTTTCCCTTTAGTCATCATCAGGAGTTCCCTCGTTGCTTCTGTTCTGCGAGTACTCGGCCCCGACCGTGCGGCCAATTGAGCCAATTCTCGAGGGTCTTCGGGAAGCTCCCCATATCGGCTGAATATACCAGCCATGTTGCAGGCGAAGACCTGCATCCTTTTCCTTTGTCGATGGACCCTCCTTTTAGCTTGATGTGGGAAGGTCAGTCTTTCGAACACAGAAACTCTTCTTCTTTCTTCCCGCTCGGGGATAGCTTCATCAGCTTCGATCTCGAAGCCGTTATCATATCCATTGTCGTCGACTGACGACACCATCATTCTTTCTCCCATACCTTCTCATCTACCATTGATGGGCAGTAATCTTCATCAACGGCTGCTTGCATCAGTCACTGTTGACCAAGAGAGGGGTTGCCTAACCCTCGAAAATAGTTTCTGACCAAACATGTCATCACTTATTGTCCCTGCTCTTGATGTAACACGGAGGATGATTGTCGACCTCTAGCAGGAGGGATATAGGCTAGCTGAGCCTATCTGCAGGTTGTTGGAATCTTCGTCCCGTGGCTGGGACGTTGGCTTGACGGGCAGCAGCCCGGAAACTTCTGCGGCGCGGAGGATCCGTAACCACTTCTTCTTCCTTCTTCGGGGGCAAACCCCTTTCTCTTCTCTCTTTCGCTTCGTCATTCACAGGATGGCGGTGGATGGGTGTCAGCTGGCGGGCAGGTTGGGTCCGCTTGGGAACCCACACCTGTTTGAACTTCCTCGGCCTGGGGGCCGAGCTTCCTTGGCCATAGTGGCCGGTTTCTTCTCTTTCTGCCCTCCTTCCAGCGAGGGCCTGGTATGTATTATGGACAGGGATGGCGGGGATGACTCGGTCCGGGGCCACCCGTGCAATGCGTCCATTAAGGAAGACGCGCATGCCGCCGACCATCATGGACTTCCCGGACTGAGATAGAGTCCCGGTGATCACAGCAGCACTTCTGTGGGCCTGGCGACGCTGACGTCCTCCAGGGTGTTTGTTGACGATATTGGGGCGGGTCCCACGTATGACGTGGTGCACCAGACAGCTAGCGGCCGGGGCCGGATTCTTGGGCAAGTTGTTGCAGCAGGGAACCTTCAGAGGCTCCACTTTCTCCACAGCTTCATTGACAGATTCTGGGGCTTCGACCTCCAGCATATCAACAAAGGCCAACCCCAAGAAGTTGGGGAAGCCAACAACGGCAGGGAAGCTGCCGAATTCCATGGGCACCGCCAGGTACCCTTGTGCATGTCCAGCGACGATCGAAGGACCGAAGCCAACGCCAGTTATCCCATTTGTTGCCATCGTGCGCCTATAAAGACAAACAAGCCAAGGATCAGTAGCCTTTGAGAGGGCCTTGAAGCCCAGATATCCCGGCAAAGAGATGAAAGGTGACACTGGTCCCACCGGGCGTGCCAGACTTGTTTGCGAGCCCTTTCATTCCCCTCAGGTTATCGGGTATATAGCTCTTATTTCACGCGTCGATCAACCAATTAACTAACTGGTAGTTAACTGACCGATTGACTGCGCGGGCGTGCCAGTCACATACGTGACAAATTTATCGTGCGCTCGTTCTGACTTGGTCAGACGAATGTGAGGTTCGATCGGGACCAGCAGTCACCATACCATAAAGGCTATGGCGTTAATTACATCCCCCACGAGAGAGAACACCTTTGATTAATTGTCGAGATAGTGGGCTGTCGAGGCCGGAATAAAGGATGCGACACTACAAACATGATGGAATCATGCAAGATGCATCTATCTGTCATGCAGGAGAGGCATGGTTTATTGAATTGGAAACCCCTGGGGCGTGGCGGAGGACGTAGGTCCGAAGACCACCATCGCGCATAGCGGAGACTTCCGATCGGGCGTAACCCGACCTTCCGTCAGCGCCATTTGATATACCCGAGGGCCGATGCAAACACGCATGCATGACGACGATGACCATGCTAAGCATGATGACAGAATTATGAAGATAAGCATAACTCAGTCACATGTTTATTAAGCCCCGCGAACGGGGGAAAAGATGGCACAAGCATGATAGTAAGAGCAGAGTGATGACAGACATAATGGTGAAAACATAATGACAAAAACGATTTGGACTCGAAAGGCCCTCCTCTTATTGAATTTATTCCTAATTAGGGTTGATTAACTTCGACCGCGGGAAGCGAGGGTCGCTCGGGGGCGAGCTAGGGATTAGAGAGTGTAGCGATCAGAAACGGCGCCTGAAAGCGTAGGTAAAAGACTTAAAACGGCGTGGAAACCGTAGGTAAATGACTTAAAAAGGCATGGAAACCGTAGGTAAGCGAAGAGTTTTAAAACGGCGTGGCCCGATTGGGGCGCGCCGGGAAGAGGCGCGCCGGGAAGGGGCGCGCCGGGGAGGGCGCGCCGTTTTAAGGCGCGCCGGGGAGGGCGCGCCGTTTTAAGGCGCGCCGTTTTAAGGCGCGCCATATATAAACGGCGTCGGCTTAGCCAATCTTGCGGAAATCGAGGTTTTGTTCATTTTTTCTTGGGTTTATTAAGATACTTTGGAAAACTTTGAGAGTTTATTTAAGTTATTTATTCAAAGGATCGACCCCGGGGCATCCGGGAGCCGAGTCACGGGCTCGCGCGAGGTTCACACTCGAGCGCGGCGATTGTTCCGAGTAGGACTCGTTCGAGCCAAAATTTCGGCAGCATCTCCCCATCCCGGAGGATTATTGGGGAGAAGCGGGGAGTACTCACGTAGCGGAGAAACCCCTGAAAGCCGGGTGGCACAACGGCGGCCGGCAAACCCGAACGGAAAGGAAAACCCCGAGGCCTAGCCTGCTAGGGGCACCGAATCCGTGGGTGACAGTGAGCGAATGAGGTGACTTGTTATGGGAGAGAAAACCTCGAGGTCTAGCCTACGAGGGGCACGCGACCCGAGTCACCATAACTCTCAAATCGGGACGACCGATGGAGGGAAGGAAACCCCGAGGGCTAGCCTACAAGGGGAACACAACCCATGACCACCACAAAGCCCATTAAGGACCATGGATTTGAACTGCAGGGCTTAGCCCCGTTGCTGCACACTCAATGATCAGTAGGGACATTCGTCATCAATGGACGAGCCCTCCGTCGGCCGAGTGGCTAATGTAGAAGACTGGGCGAATGTCCCCCTCCCCGGATACTGGAGTGATGCTACAGAGCATACTCCCATTAAGGTATGAGCGGAGCGAAGAGAGCGGAGCAAGAGATTGTTTGACGACGACAAGTGGACAAACGAATTACTAGAAACATATTAGAACGGCGAAACCCGCGGGCTAAGCAAGTTAATACCAGCATGCTATGTGATTAGCACGGAGGCCCGGGGAATGGATATATGTATATATATATCATATTCGGAAACAAACCAACAGGGGGGCTCGCCGCTAAATGAAAAAGAACGATTGAAGCGATCTTCCCCACCCATCTGGCCTATGAAGAAAAGCACAGGGGCGGTGAAGGGTTCGCTCCCTAGGCGGAGATGGACAGAGATACGCACACAAGTGCGTCTCCGATAACAGAACCCATGGCATATACGGTGCAGAGCCCGGCCATTACATTAGGATCAAAAGAGAAAACCCCGGGGAGGGGGGAAGAATGATTCATGTAGCCCGAGGGCATATCCAGCATCGGGGAAATCGATTATACGGGAGTACGTATGCCGGGGAAATCATTAGATGCACATTCGAGAAGGGATTAGAGAGGGCATAAAAGAGACATACGGCATCAGCCACAATAGCATTTCATTCATCCCATAAACGACACAGATACATATGCACATCATGTATATTCCGGCACCGGCGTTGTCGCTCGGCCGCCGTTTACATTAATAGGGGAAGCTCATTACAGACGAAGAGAAGGGGCAGAGGTAATGGTGAGGGAGGGGAGGTCAGGCTCGTATCATCGCCCCTCCCCTCTCTCACTTACATTGTATGAGGGGAAGAAAACCAAAGAAGAAGAAAGGGGATCGACCGGGAGAAAACACGGGAACCCACCTAAACCCTTTCTTCAGAACAGAGTATCGGATCCCCCGGCTTCTCTTCTCCGGCTCTGGAGGTATTCGGAGGAACAGACGAGGAAGACGACGGCGAGAACCCTCGGTGGAAAATCGTACTTCTCCCCCAAGCTCTTCTCTCGGACGAACAGAACTCTCTCCTTGGATTGGCTCTCTTCTGTCTTTTTTTCTCCTTTTCGTTTCTGATTTCTCTTCTTTTCCGTGTGTTTCCTCCTTTTCTTTTTTAGAAGGCAGGCTATATAGCCTTTTGTTGATCCGGCACCCCGGGAAGGGGCGCGCCGGATTTGATGGCGCCGGGGAACACATCCCCGATCGGAATTGGCGCGCCGATTTTGATGGCGCCGTATTAAGAGGCGCCGACATCCCTTCACGCGCCGTTTTAACTTGTTTGCTCAGCTCGGCTCGGCCGATGGGTCCGGAGATGATTCCGGAGGCTCCCGTTGACTGTTCTGTTGGGTTCGGTGCAGTATTCAGAGGGGGGGTGAATGAATATTTTCCTTTAAAAGTTTCGCCCAATTAAAATACAAGTGCTCAGAACTACAGAATAAAAGCACTAAGACTAACTAAGAAAAACTACTCCAGTCATCTGTTGAACCTGAAAACAAATATGAAGAGTGCTCCAAAGCAAACGTCTAATGTGGGCAACAATTAAACAAATCAAACTAACATTTAAAACCGTTGTCAGGCAGGTAGTGTGCGCATCAATGAAATGAACACTTATAGAACATCAAACCAAAGCGAACCTAAGCATTCATCTAGCGCCAAACACACAAGAAATCAAACCACTATGCAAGAGGGTTTTTAGGTGGTTCGATCCAGCAGACCTACATCCACCCCACACTCAAACCGAGTGTGGATTCCGCTGACTCACAGCTTGAACAGCTGGGCATCACAGCTTGCCATACAACCGCTGGGCAACACAGCTTGCCGTCCAGTGGAATCCTCCACTGCCCGCTGAGCAACACAGCTTGCTGTCCAGAGGATGCACCTCTGCAAACCGCTGGGGATTACAGCTTACCCGTCCAGAGGAATCCACCTCTGCAACATCCGCTGACTAACAGCTTGAAGAAGATGTAAAATAGAAAACAGAAAATAGAACAAGACAGCAATCGGAAAGCTGTAAACAATGAAGCACAATGTGGCTCTTAAAGAGCTGGATGGCCTGGATTTGATCCACGGTCCATCAAGAACAGATCTCCCTCGATCTCACTCTCTTTCTTCACTCTCTCTCTTTCTCTTTTTCTTTTCTTCTGCTGGATCGTGGAAGCTCTCTCTTCTTTTTCTCTTTTTCTTCTCTCAGCTTCTGCTCTCTGCTTTTTCTTCTCTTCTTCTTCTGCTCTTCTTTCACTCTCTACTCTTCCCTTTTTCTTCTTCTTCTCTTTTGCTGGATCGAAGGGCTTTCTGCTCTCCAGGCTTCTTCTTCGATCAGCCTCCATCTGAAGACGAAGGCTCCAATATATACCAGCAGCAGTAGGGAGATAGGGCGTGTGCTTCCTACGCCTTCCATCCAGAAGATTCCTCCTTGGATCACGTGCTCAGCACCACCTCGGATCACGTGTCAGGTGCCAGCTTCGGGTCACGTGCCCATTCATCAGTACGCTCAGCAACTGGAGTTAGATGGCGTCAACCCACTTGCTCCAAGGAGTTGACGCACCCTTCAGAGATCTTCAACCCTTTTTAACTGCTGCGTCGACGCTTCCAACCCGTGGCGTTGACGCATTGATGCATTCCAGTGAGCAGGTCTTCAGCAGATAGACGTGCTGCGTTGACGCTCTCAGCATGCTGCGTTGACGCATGGAGCTGCAGCGTCGATGCTGCCAATGTACTCCAGAGGCTGCAATAAGGGATACTTGAACTGCTGCGTCCACGCTACTTGATCAATGCGTTGACGCATTAGTGTGTTCCAGCAGCGGAAATTGGATGGCTTCAGCCCTCTTGCTTTAAGGGGTTCATTATCCTCTTCAGTCCCTGTCAGACAGATGAAACAAAGTCATCAGTTCTAAGTTTATGCATTGCATTGTATAGACTTTGCTGTGAAGGTAAAGGCTAAAGCAACGTACAGACTTTATGATACTTAGATGAAAAACAGGCGAAAGCAATGTAAAGTGTGCACAACGCAGTGTATAGACTTAATGAATACAAAGGCTTCATAACCGAATGTTCAGACTTTGCCTAAGAAACGTAGGGAAAAGACCCCAGTGTATAGACTTTGCCTTGTACGAAGGTAAGTGATGAGTGTATAGACTTTCACGATGTGCAGACTTGGAAACGTGAAAGCTACAGTGAAGGAGTGTACACACTTGACCAATTCAAAGGCGAGTCGAGTGTACAGACTTAATGCGTTGACGCTGTAACATGAGCCAGTGAAATGCATTGACGCTGTACAGACTTTGCCTAAGACAATGCATGAACTGACGTTGTATATACTTAGCCAATGCAATGCACTATGAATGTATGGACTTACATGAGATGCTCATTGAGACGCTCAATGTATACACTTCAAGCCCAGTGTATAGACTCTCAGCCATGAACAAAGCGTGAAGCACACTAATGCAGGAATGTATAGACTTGAAAGTCTATGTGCATGACAAAACCAATGTATAGACTCTGAAATGCAAGCGATGCAGCAATGCCTAGACATTGGGCTTTACCCTGCAGTGTATAGACTTTGCTACCCAACCAATCAATGTTCTGATGGGTCGACGCATCAGCAAGGGTGGGTCGACCCACTACTGTTCAGACTGTAGATACATGCAGAGACATGATATCTGACAGAATGCAATGCATATATATAAAGAACAAATGCCATCAATGCTAAACATCATCATTCATGTTGCTATCATATGCAGAATGCTCAAGAATAAGAATGCACAGAAATACACTTTGTTTATTGCAATCATCAAAACACAATAACATTACTATCATCAAAATACAATATCAAATGCACCCACTGTCTTGCTATCATCAAAACCAAATAGCATTGCTGTCATCAAAGCAACATAGCACATGCTTGTGCCTAAGAGGCACAACATTCTCCCCCTTTTTGATGATGGCAACACAATGTGACAGTGAGTCACACACAAGATTTTCTCCCCCTTTGACATGATCAAAAAGAGAAAAACAGTAAAAACAAGAGTGCAAAGTGCATTATGCATGTAAATTCCTCTAGAACATTCTCCCCCTGAATGTAAGACTCCCATGAATTATTTCTCCTCCTAAATAATAGCTCCCCCTTTGAGAAGGAATATGAACAGATAAACAAGGTAGAGAAGGTAGGAGGGTCACTTGACAACAGCTGAATCATAGGTTCAGAAAGGAAACATGATTATAAACAACTGTTAAAGTATAAGAATCAGCAACATACAATTTTGACAAAAATTCAGGTTTAACAGTGATAAACCTAGAGTAAAACATCTGACCCCTAAAAAAGAGTTTATAGATTCCATTTATAGCAATGAATCTAGGGCACATGGTATTAATAGATAAGTCAGAAATAATACCCTTTTGTGATTAAACATGGAAGATCAAGAATGGCAGTTTGAATATGTATTGAAAATAATTTTCACTCATTGCTTTTGATTTTTCGAAGGGTTACAACAGTTTGATTTTTACTTTTAAATTTTTCAGAACCTGAACTAAGTAAATAGATCAGTGGCATTTATGCTGTTGACATTGGGTGTACACCTTGATCAGAGGCAGGTACCCCTAGTTACTTGGCATAAACTACTAGACCTATTTCAGATCAGAACCCACAAAGGATAGTCTTCACTTTTGACATTAAGGGTACACCTTGATTGGAGGCCAGTACCCTCAGTTACTTGGTGAGGACTCCCCCTATAGATTTGACCCTATGAACAGAGATATTCTGAATCACCTCATGACATGTGAATTCTCCTGCTTCTTTGGAGGAGTTCACAGTTTCTCAGTGCAATCAGTCATTGCTCTGTCACTGTGTTCAGTTCTTAACATTAATGATCTCATTTACTGTTGCCCTTAATTCTTTTAGAGTGAATGTTTTTAAAAAATCAGTACACACTCTTATTAGCCTGTTCTAGACATATCCAGTTCAACACATTTAGGCATTACAAAAACTTTTTCTATTTTAGCCATGAGACAAAGATTAAGAGCTATAAAAGTTTTCTTTTGTCTCAAATTCTGAAGTGCAGACACTTAACTCTCCAATTTATAAAGGTTAAACCTTTAGTTCCTTTCATTTTGTAAGAGTGATTCTTATAAGTGAACAATTGCAATAATCACAATTCAATGTACTAAACCAGATGCAAAGTTGTTGTTCAGTGAAAATGATGGGGAAAAGATAGCAATTGGCAATATGGTTCAATGAGCAACTGATGTCGAAGAATATGAATCATTTGAATGAGAACACTGAGAAGTGAATAGGATTCAATGAATTGAATAGAACTCTCAGCTCCCCCTGACATCATGATGCAAGAGATATGCTATGCAACATACTGTCCTACATGCAGACTATGCACCAAGGATACATGAGACAAGTATGCAATCAATTCAGGTTTATGCATCCAAGTCATAAGCATTTTCATCCTTTTTCAGATTTTTCAACATATGATGCAGTGCATTGTTCTACATGAAGACGGGACCCATGGTACTCGGCGGAGAACCTGATCTCAAAGACCATCTCACACATGGTAGAAACCTCCAGGTAGATTTCCTTGCCTTTTAGTAACATACCATTTTATATACCAGGGTTAAGCAAATGATAATGCAGTGCAAAGCAGCCCTATTATGCATAGAAAAATATGCAGTCTACGACAATAGGCAAATGACAATCATGCAAATCAGTTCTATATGCATTGAACAACTTCAAAGTCAGTCATGCAAATAATGTATGCAGACATTAGACACAGGCAATGACTCTATACACTGAAGAACTATTCACAATCAGCAAGTTATGCATTCAACAACAAGCATGCAGTCCATTTACACAGTGCAATAATCAGTGAGAGAAGAGCATCAGATATATGCAAGTTAAACCTCAGTAGCTGAGTCTGGAATGCAGACTGATCAGCTAGACATGAAGAGAATATCAGACATCAAACGAACAGTTCAACAATTTCAGATATCAAACAGACAAGTCAGCATTTTCAGATGATGAAATTTAAAAACAAGTTCAGAACTAACCTGAGATGTAGAATCCTGGGACTTCCTTTTTGAGTGCCTTGGCTAAATTACCCCTTTTATTTCTCTCACCAAGGCACACCTGCAACATATCAATCAATATGATTTTGCAGGGACCCAAGCAGTCTTGGGTCCTGCACTACCCCTATCAGGTGTTCTAAACATTCTTTTTGCAACATTATCATCAAATTTCATAAAAGAACAATCAGACATAGAATGTCTAAAATTTTCACAATAATGATATGAAACAACAGATTGTCTGGTCCTATGATGCTTATCAAAAGAAGCATGAGACCTATGAGATTGAGCATGAGTTGTTCTGTTGTTTACATGAACATTCTGTTTCTTATTCTTCTTCATCCAGCATTCAGCAAATTTGTGACTTGATTTACCACAATTAGAGCATGAAAAGTTCACAAGTCGTTTTGCAGAGAATTTAAAAACTTTGTTATTAACATGACTTACTTGGGCATGCCAACAGTCCTTGACTGTATGGCCATGCCTCCCACATTCGAAGCATTTAAGATGCTTGCTTCTAGATTCATTTTTACCCCAATGATTTCCTGACAAGCACTCAATAGCCTTGTGCCCAGGCTTATTGCAAGTGAAACAAATGATATGCTGATTAAATTTGAGTTTGTTTCTTTTGTGCTCATGATGATTTGGGGTGTATCTGGCATGCATTCTGTCATCAGATTTCAAAGCATAGCACTCATTCATTAAATGACCATACCTACCACAATAATAGCATGAAGCATTAGATTTCTTGAAGGCATGGTTTCTTCCAGATAGATTCCTAGAATGCATTATTTTATTTGCATGCTCATCCTCATTTAATATTCTGCAATCATCCATGATATGCCCATGCTTACCACAGTAATAGCAAGAAGCATCAAATTTCCTAGGGGCATGGTTTCTATCAGATGAATTCACAGATGCATGTGAATGAGTACAAGAAGTATGAGCATTTTGCATTGACCCATCAGATTCAGCAGAGCTAAAAAATTTCAGAGTATAACGAGAATTATTCTTTGCTTTCTTTGTTTGACTTTTCTTTTTCAATTTCTGATTATTATCAACAGGTTTTGTTTGCTTTTCAGATTTCTGAGCTCTGAACTGAAAGACAGATTTTGAAGGTGACTTCTGATTTTCATTTTGTTTTGGGGATTACTTTGAAGTACCAGCTACATCAGTGCTTTGGACAAAAGTGGTATATAGCTGGTTTTTAGTGATTTTCTTAACATCAGAACACCAATTTGTTCCCCCTTCTGAGTTGTCATCCTTCCTCTTCCCAACAGTTTTCATTTTTCCTTTAATCTTTGCAGACTCAATAGCTGAATTTTCTAGATTATGAATTTTATCTTCCAAGCTAGCAATGTGAAGTTCATAACTGGCTATTTCATGTTCACTGCAATTAACACATTCGCTTAGAACTTGGTTTGCAGTTTTATACTTCTCAATTTCTTGTTCTAGACTGTTCAAAATTTCTGAATTTTCATCATAGACAGCCTTTCCTTTTTCTGTAGTGAGAAGTCTTTCAGACAAGCCAGTGTTCAACCACTTCAATTTTTCAACTTCAGCTTTTAATTCAGTGTTTTCTTCCTCAAGATTTTTATCCTGAATTTCATTGTTAGCACATCTCTCTCTTCCAGACATTAGTTCCAGTTTTTCAATTAATTCTTGCTTTAAGGGGTTCATTAGCCTCTTCAGTCCCTATCAGACAGATGAAACGAAGTCATCAGTTCTAAGTTTATGCATTGCATTGTATAGACTTTGCTGTGAAGGTAAAGGCTAAAGCAACGTATAGACTTTATGATACTTGATGAAAAACAGGTGAAAGCAATGTAAAGTGTGCACAACGCAGTGTATAGACTTAATGAATACAAAGGCTTCATAACCGAATGTTCAGACTTTGCCTAAGAAACGTAGGGAAAAGACCCCAGTGTATAGACTTTGCCTTGTACGAAGGTAAGTGATGAGTGTATAGACTTTCACGATGTGTAGACTTGGAAACGTGAAAGCTACAGTGAAGGAGTGTACACACTTGACCAATTCAAAGGCGAGTCGAGTGTACAGACTTAATGCGTTGACACTGTAACATGAGCCAGTGAAATGCGTTGACGCTGTACAGACTTTGCCTAAGACAATGCATGAACTGACGTTGTATATACTTAGCCAATGCAATGCACTATGAATGTATGGACTTACATGAGATGCTCATTGAGACGCTCAATGTATACACTTCAAGCCCAGTGTATAGACTCTCAGCCATTTTCAAAGCGTGAAGCACACTAATGCAGGAATGTATAGACTTGGAAGTCTATGTGCATGACAAAACCAATGTATAGACTCTGAAATGCAAGCGATGCAGCAATGCCTAGACATTGGGCTTTACCCCTGCAGTGTATAGACTTTGCTACCTAACCAATCAATGTTCTGATGGGTCGACGCATCAGCAAGGGTGGGTCGACCCACTACTGTTCAGACTGTAGATACATGCAGAGACATGATATCTGACAGAATGCAATGCATATATATAAAGAACAAATACCATCAATGCTAAACATCATCATTCATGTTGCTATCATATGCAGAATGCTCAAGAATAAGAATGCACAGAAATGCACTTTGTTTATTGCAATCATCAAAACACAATAACATTGCTATCATCAAAATACAATATCAAATGCACTCCATGTCTTGCTATCATCAAAACCAAATAGCATTGCTATCATCAAAGCAACATAGCACATGCTTGTGCCTAAGAGGCACAACATGTTCCTCTCGCCTTGACCCTTGGAAAACCTTGAAGGGGTGTCGACAAAGCTCTTGATATGACGAAAGGCCTTAATCAGAACTTCGCGTGTGTCTGGCCCGAGCACACGGGTGTCCTGCTCGTACAGCCTTCGGCACTGTGATTTGTGCTTCTGGTTGAGACGGACTCGTGCTCGCAGCTTCCTTGCGGGATGGTGTTGCATCCTGGATAATTCCGCCTTGAATGGCGATCAATCGGCCACTAACGGGCCCACTATGGCGAGAAGCCGAACCCGTGTCGGGTGATCGGGACCTTCTGCTGACAGAACCTTCGGCCCCTTGTCGTGGACGGCCGAGGACGTTCTTCCTCTTTAGGAGAGTCATTGGGTATGCCATCGTCCTTGGTCGGGCGACGGATGCAGGGTAGCGGCACGTCGAGGTCGATGCCGGATCATTGGGCAGGCTTGATCGCGCTGCCGGTTGGTTGTGGATTCATCTTGACTCTCCTGAGGTGAAGTCCCCGGTGTTCACTTCAAGGTGGCTCGGGGCTCTGGCAGCTTGAGGAGCCTTCAGTAAGCTGATTTTCATCGGCTTATGTGCTTCAGTGGGCCGTATCATTCGTCTTTGCGGCTTGGTCGCCGCAGGATTATATTTTGAGTGCCAACAGATGCAAGGTATGATGGAACGCATGTCGAGTACATGCAAGTGGGAGAAATTGCCGAATGTTCAAACCAGGGAAGACTAGGTGTAGTTCGCTGCATCCTCGTACACCCACAGGAGGACGACTGGCGTCGAACCTCCATCTTCCAAACCTACATCTTGGTCAAATCTCAACCCTGCAAGGTGATCTTTGACAACGGGAGCTGTATCAATGCAGTCTCTTCAGTCTTTGTCTCCCGTCTAGGTCTACCTACCCATCCTCATCCGAGGCCATACAACGTGGATTGAGTTGACGACACGTCTATCCCAGTCACCACTACGTGTGTCATTCCCATCCAGTTCCAGTCCTACCAAGGACAAATCCTATGTGATGTAGTGCCTATGAAGGTCGGGAGCATCATCCTAGGACGGCCATGGATCTACGATGTAGACCTTACTACATTCGGTCGGTCCAATCAGTGTTCCTTCTCCCACAATGTAAAGAGGATTCAGTTGTGCCCGACACCCCCAAAGGTGGCCACGGGAAAGAGTCCTACCTCCACACCCGCTGCATCCCCCAAAATTTAAGAGAATGCCCCAACTCCCACTAAAGGGAAGCTTCTCATTCCCTCCTCTCCTACACCTGTCATATCCATCCCTAAGGCCCCTAAGGTTGACCATGACCCGATTAGGCGCCTTAACTTCATAGGTGTTCGTGAGATGACTAGAGAGGTTGCCGAGGGTGCCCCTGTTTGGGCTGTTGTCGTCACCATTACTCCTGAGGAGTCCCAAGTCTCCATCCCACCTGAAGTCTAGGCACTCCTACAGGACTTCCAAGATATCTTCCCGGAAGACTTGCCTTCAACACTCCCTCCCATACGTGATGTTCAACACGCCATTGATCTTGTCCCAGGGTCCACCCTACCCAACCTTCCCCACTATAGATTAAACCCCAGGGAGCATGCTGAGCTCCAACGAATTATTGAGGACCTTATTAAAAAAGGCTTCCTCAGGGTGAGCAAGAGCCCCTGTGTTGTTCCTGCCTTGCTCACACCAAAGAAAGATGGCACATGGCGGATATATGTTGACAGCCGCGCCATCAATAAGATCACTGTCAAGTATAGATTTCTCATTCCTCGTCTTGATGACATGCTTGACATGATGAGTGGAGCCACAATCTTTTCCAAGATTGACTTGAAAAGTGGCTACCACCAGGTCCGGATTCGACCAGGGGATGAGTGGAAGACAGCCTTCAAAACAAAAGAAGGTCTGTATGAGTGGCTTGTCATACCGTTTGGGCTATCCAACACCCCAAGCACTTTCATGAGGCTTATGACAGAAGCCCTTCGTCCTCTCATTGGTCGCTTTGTTGTCGTCTACTTTGACGACATTCTCATCTATAGCCACAACCCTCAGGATCACATCCACCATTTGAGGGAAGTTTGCGAGACTTTGAGGAGAGAAACCATGTTTGTCAACCTTACTAAATGTGAATTCATGACAGACCGGGTCACTTTTCTCGGATTTGTGGTTTCAAGTCATGAAGTGTCTGTGGACCAATCCAAGGTCCGAGCCATAGTAGACTGGCCAGAGCCCCAGAATGTCCATGATGTTCGAAGTTTCCATGGGCTAGCCACTTTCTACAGACGCTTCATTCAGGGTTTTAGCACCATTATGGCACCCATTACGGATTGTATCTGTAAGGGGAATTTTGAGTGGACCAAAGCCGCCTCCCAGGCTTTTCGTGTCATAAAGGAGCTCATGACTAAAGTCCCTGTCCTCCGCCTGCCAGACTTTTCTAAAGTCTTCGAGATATCATGTGATGCATCTGGCGTAGGAATAGGAGGAGTGCTCAGCCAGGAAAGTCACCCCGTGGCTTATTTCAGTGAGAAGCTTTCTGATGCAAAGCTTCGTTACTCCACCTATGATAAAGAGTTTTATGCCGTGGTCCAAGCCCTCAAACACTAGAGACACTATCTCTTACCTCAAGAGTTTGTCTTATATTCGGACCATGAGGCTCTGAAATTCCTTAGCTCTCATAAGGGCTTAAACCCTAGGCATGGTCGGTGGGTAGAATTCCTCCAGCCTTTCACATTTGTCCTAAAACATAAGGCTGGCAAGGAAAATAAGGTGGCCGACGCCTTGAGTCGAAGAGTCTCCCTTCTTTTCACTGTTCGGGTAGAGGTCACGGGATTTGACCGCATGAAGGAACTCTATGGAGAGTGTCCTGATTTTGGCCCTGCCTACTCTGCTCTGTCCGTTGGACCCTCGACAGCCTTTTCTGACTATCTACTCCAGGATGGTTTTCTATTTCGAGGGCAGCAACTCTGTGTCCCGAGGACTTCTGTTCGGGACTTCCTGATTTGGGAAATACATGCTGGAGGTCTTGCTGGTCACTTTGGCTGCAACAAGACCATCCATTCTGTGGAGGAGCACTTCTATTGGCCTGGCCTGAAGAGAGATGT
This sequence comes from Amorphophallus konjac, assembly GCA_022559845.1. Taxonomy (NCBI): domain Eukaryota; kingdom Viridiplantae; phylum Streptophyta; class Magnoliopsida; order Alismatales; family Araceae; genus Amorphophallus; species Amorphophallus konjac. The sequence continues at coordinate 51,131 of JAHNEJ010001947.1, read as the reverse complement.
GGCCAAGATTGTAGCCCAGTGTAGGACATGCATGATGGTCAAACAGGTCAAATAGAACACTGGTCTCTACACTCCTCTCCCCGTTCCTGATCGACCATGGGTTGATGTGAGTATGTATTTTATCCTTGGTTTACCTCACACTGCTCACAAGTATGATTCCATCTTTGTTGTCGTTGATAGGTTCTCTAAGATGGCCCACTTCATTGCATGTTCCAAAACATCTGATGCATCTAGAGTAGCCCATTTATTCTTTGATGAAGTCGTGCGTCTGCATGGTCTCCCTCAAACCATCGTGTCTGACCGAGATGTCCGGTTCACTAGCTATTTTTGGAAGACACTTTGGCACCTAGTTGGCACCAAACTAAAATTTTTCACTGCCTATCACCCCCAAACTGATGGGTAAACCGAGGTCGTCAATAGGAGTTTAGGAAATCTGTTGAGATGTCTTGTAGGGGAACATTCCGGCACTTGGGATCTTCTTTTATCCAGAGCCGAATTTGCATACAACAGCTCCATCAATAGATCCATAGGTCTGAGTCCATTTGAGGTCGTGCATGGCTACAAACATAGGAAACCTGTGGATCTCATTCCCCTTCCCCTCGAGTCTAGAACATCCAAGTCAGCTGAGGAATTTGCACAACATGTCACAAGTCTGCATGAGTCAATTAGCAAGCAAATAAACCTCAGTAATGAAACTTACAAACGCTTGGCTGATTCGCATAGGCGTCACTATGAATTCCAAGAAGGTGACATGGTTATGGTACGGGTTCGACCCAAACGACTCCCCTCGGGAGCCGTTAAAAAGTTGCAAGCCCGTAGTGATGGACCCTTTCCAATTCTGCGGAAGATTGGCTCCAATGCTTATGTTGTGGACTTACCTCCCAAATATGGGATTAACTCGACTTTTAATGTGACAGACCAAGTAGCCTATAAGGAACCCACAACGATTTCTAGTGACTCTTTCGAGCCTTCTCCTCCCATTGAGAGTGAGCCCACCTCTGTGCGTCCCACAGCCTTGAGAGTACCGTGCGAGCACATTGAGAGGATACTGGATGAGCAGGTGACCACTACACGAAGTAGGGTGTACCAGCACTACCTTGTCCGCTGGCGGGACCGTCCACCTTCTGATGATTCCTGGATCAGCCGGGAAGATCTCCAGCGCCTCGATCCAGATCTGCTGGAGCACTACCACAGCAGTGTCCCCCCTTACTCGACGGAGTCGAGTTCCAGCCGCCCCGGGAGGGTCGGTGGGGACACCGGGCCCACTACTGGGTCCAATGCTCAGAGTCAACGCCGCACCGCCACTGCACCGAGCTTATGGCTCGACGACTCGTTTGAAGACTCGGCGTCCTGAGCATAATATTTATTTGTGTGTATTTGTACGTATTTGTGTATTGTGTGTAAAATACATGTATTAGTATATGTATTTTTACTTTCATCTTATTAGGCTAAGTCATAGTCAATAAACATGTGTGTTTTGTGTATTTTATTTGGTTAAAACCCCCCAAGTCAAAAGTTAGGTAGGTGAGTTTGGTTTATTAGGCTAAGGACATATATGCTATTTGTAAAGCTTATGGGTGTAATTGTTATAGCCTCCTCCTAAAATAGGAGGCTAAGGGTGTGTTACGAGATATGAAAGTTTATATGAAAGAACATCTTGTTGGTGTATTTTACCCCTTCTTGTGCTTCCCTTCCCTCATCCTCTCTGTGAGTGTGAGTGTGTCACCCGGTGTGAGACCGTCCGGCGTGAGGCCGAGCTGCGTGAGATAGCAAGTTATCTGTTCCCGTCCGTGTCGTCGGGAGTTGCCGTCGATCCATTTCCACGTCGCCGCCGCGTCAGGGTGGGTGCCACAAGTGGTGGTCTTGGGACACCCTACTATGGGGGCTTTATAAGTGATGAGTGTGGTGGCACCTATCTAATAGTGAATCTGCTCCTAGTGGAGGTAAGGATGTAGGGCAGGTTTTGAAACTTCATGTCGGAGGAGGCAGCACAGGTGGTGGTGAAGGTGGAGGCCATCATAGAGGTGGCGAGGCGATTTGAGCTTGTTGATGAGGGGATGGCCACTGGGTGGGTTGCCAACATTAGATCTCTCTCTCTCTCTCTCTCTCTCTCTCTCTCTCTCTCTCTCTCTCTCTCTCTCTCTCTCTCTCTCTCTCTCTCTGATCAACCCACCCCGTTCGCCTGACCTTTAGTGCCATCACCGTCGTCTGCCCCACCTTGGGCACCATAAACAGTAAAAATAAAAACAGAGCATGATTAAAACTAGAATAATATTAAAATTAGGAAGAATTGGAAGATGTGGAAGAAGAGACAGTTGCAGAGTTTGAAGAGAGGAAGAACTTTGGTGAAGAGAGCAAAGGGAGAAAACATGCAGAGGAGGATGAAAATTGAGGAAGAACGGAGAGATGAACAGTAGAAAATGTGAAAACTTGAGCTTTGAAGATTGAAGTATAACTAAAAAATTAAGCAAAACTAGCTAGAGAGAAAGAATAAGAAATTGAATAACTTTAAAAATTGAACAACTTTGATGAAAAAAGCAAGATGAAAAGAGGAGCAGAAGAGAGAGAAAATAGGGAAAGAACATAGAGATGCATAGATGAACAGTAAAATGGAAAAGGCAAAACTTTGAAAAACTGGAAATACCTTAAAAATGAGAGAGATCTAGTTAAAGGCGAAGAAGAAGAAGTTGAAGAACTTTGGAAAATGAACAACTTTGATGAAGACAGCAAGACGAAAAGAAGAATAGAAAGGCATAAAAGTAGGCTAAGATCTCCGGCCAGTTGCTCTTGGGCGGGTATTTATAGTGCACAGGGCTTCCTTGGGCTGGTTTCTTAATTGGACAAAGATCCTCCTACTTTCTCTCCAATAATTTCTCCACAAGATAATTTCATAAATATTCTTTTTTATTTCTCCCTTCACACAAATAAGGCATGACGACTTGCTTTGACTTGGTCAACAAGAGGAGGGAAAGGAGGCTGCGCCCTAAGACATCCATTGCCCTGGTTCTATGACAAATTCGCCCCTTTGCCGCTAGCCACTCCCGACATAGATCATCGACAGCACCTTGATCGTGCACTCCCTCCCCCTCTTGATTAACTTCTCAACATCCTCCACTAAAGCCCACATTGCGGCCACATTCCTCTGCACCTCTGTTACACCCTCTATTACGAGCTCGCTGCCCAATTGGTGGCCCTCCTGGGGGGAGGGGACTCGAGGCAACACAATGTCATAGAGGATGTGGGGGCCTAGCCGAGCAAGTGCTGGCGTCTTTCTCCATGTCGTTCTCAATGCTGGATTTCTCGGCGAGCCGTTGACTACAACAGACAACCTACCATGATCCGACTATAAGGGCAACAAGGGCTCCACCTAGAGGAGGAAGTCCCACAAGCGAGGGATGGAATTCCAGTTTTGAATCCTTTATTAAAGAAAGAATATTTTAGTCATAAGATGATTAATTAATGAGAACAATAAAATCTATAGAATATTCATCTTCTCGTCTGTTAACAGAAGTTAAAACCAATGATGTAACTGTTAATATATTTCTTATCATGATATTTTTGCCATTTAAACTTTAAGGATAATTTATATGCCAAAACCCCAAATATGAAATTGCCACATTATTGATAGAAATTAAAATTCTTATTACCCAGTCAAAAGAGATCCCGATAAATATCAGTAAAAAATCTCAAAGGCATGAGGGCAAGAACAAATAGTCCTCGCTTAACAAAAATATTAAATTTAATCTTTTCCGTTACGATTATTGCTAGCATTCAGGCAAGCGTCTCCTACCAGCGTGGCATTCATCCTGCTCACCCACATTAATTGTTCCATATTGAAATCAACTTAGCTTCGATGTCAGTTACGGGGCAAAAAAAAAATGCTGCAGTGCCACTCTACCTGCTATCCAGTTTCCTGCAATTTTGTTGTTTGATTTGAAAATAGGATTGTGGGGGAAAAAAACGGAGCTTAAAATCAGAGCTCCAGACTTCGGGAACCCTAAACTTAAGTTCAGGATGAACCTCATCTCAGTTGTCCATTCATGAGATCAAATAGTCAAGATAAGACTGGAAAGTCAGGTAACAAAAAGTGGGAGATGGTAGCATGGCTCGGCTCAAAATATATACGCTCCTGTGCACATAGGTCATGGTTAGCTTGGCTCAAAACAGTCTCATTCTCAACAGTAGGAAGGAAGGATCTAGACTCAGCTACCTAGCTGCTATATGCATAAAAGTTTCCAGCGTTTGAACCACAGGCAGCTCACCATGTGAGATATATATATATATATATATATCCGGCATATCCTACAAAATATGATCAAACCATGCAATTCAATATCGAGAGAGAGAGAGAGAGAGAAAAGCTGACATCTATACTTCCAAAGCCGGAACATTTAATTCTAAACCCGAATTAAAAGGAGAGGGTTGAGCCCCACACCAGTGGCATTTACGTTGATGCCCTGAAGATACAATACAATACACATGCACGCACATTTTCAAGAAACTCAATACTTCAGCCTTTTCGCTGGGCCTTGGTCAATTATAGGATCTGGAGGACGCTGTGATTCAGCAGCTTGTTGGTCTTCCGGTCCCTTCTCAGGCTCTGAAGATGCTGGAGGGATGTAGCCCTCTGGGAATGGAGGCGGAGGAGGAGCGGGGGGAAGCTGCAAGTTTAAAATTTTCAGTATTTCAGTTGAGCATCTATTGAGGTTGGGGGGGGGGGGATCAAACTAGATCAAACCCAAAATTTCCGTGGCCTAAGTAGCAATCGATCTTGCATTTTTGAAATAAAAAGAGATACCAAGGACAATTAGATTGACTGTGGTCCGTCTCAGAGCAGAGGAAAGCCCAAATGAATATCTGCTACTATCAACAAGATTAATAGATGTCTTGTGGTTAGGTGCAGCTGTTTTGCTACTTTCTGAGACCACTCTGTTCTAGCATCCTGTTTAGCACAAAGTTTTGTGTCTAACTGGGGAAATAGGCTACACTCCTGAACTCTATACCAGCATTTTTATTTTAGCCTTGGTTTGGTAACTGAATAAACTTAGAAAAGAAATTTTCACTTTTGTAACATAAAACAGAATAGGATCCAAAATCCACTTAAATAGTGATAAGCACTAGGACCTGCATTCGTGTAAATTCCAAGAACACAAACTCTAGCCCTTTTTTTTGGATGACTGTTAGGGTGTCTTGATCTGCATGTAATCGGAGTCGGAGTTGGACTCTAGGACTGGTAGAGTCTAACTACGACTCGGGGTTGAGTGTGGTTGGGACTTCGGATAGGATTAGGAGATAGTCCTAAAAGGTTTAGAAGGCTGTTGGGAGTCTTCTATAAATACGGCTGTAATCCCAGATGTGACATAGAGATGGAAGGCGTCGGGTGTTCCGTGGACACCAGGGGAAAAGTGTAGTTCTTTTTCATAGTGGAAAAGGGCGGTTCCTCCAAATTGCTCTTTTGTTCTCTCTCGTGGTGTGTGCTTGTGTGTGTGTGTTCGTCGTCTTGCCAGTGTCCCGATCCGAACAAACTGGTATCAGAGTTGGGCTGCAGGATTGAGAGGTGACATTCACGGGGTGCACCGACACCAAGGAGAACTTAGAGAGGTTCTAGTGGTGGTCACGACGCTAGTGAGGTCGTGGGCATGACGGTGGTGACGTTATACGGCCGGTGGCTGTGTAGGGCAGGCGACACAGCAGTGCGGCGGTGGCAGCAGTCCTTCTGGGGCCGCGGGCAGCGGTACAGTAGGACCACCCCGTGCAAGTGGTGAGCAGTTGGCGGCCACAGGTGGAGGCAGCGGCGGCTGCTTCACAGGACTCCGACAGCGGCGCACCAATGCGCTGATGGTGGTGCGGGCCGCACACGTCTGCAGCAAGGGTGATCTGGCCGCGGCAGACCTTGGCGGTGCTGGCATCTGTGCATGGCAGCGAACAGAAGGGGGCAGTAGCGCGCCAATCGTGGTGGCCGTTGGAGCAGCGGCAGGTCCCCATTGGGGCCAGAGGAGGCGGTGGTCGCTAGCAGGGAGGCCACCATCGGCGTAGGCGTCGGAGAGGCGGCTCCAGCCGGAAGCGCAGGACAGCAACAGCAGCAGCCGCTGTAGCAGGAGCTGGTCTCAGGGCGGCTGTGCAGAGCGGCAATCAGCGGCAGGACCCGGCAGAGCAGTGGCCAACGGCAGATTCCCATGGGGAGGACGTCGGCAGTGGCGGTCGCCGGTATCCTGGCGGCAGTGACGGCAGCCGGAGGTGACCGGTGGTTGTGGCCAATGGCCTAGTGAGTTTCTCCCCTAGGCGGCTAGGGTTCTTTCCCCCCATCGTGAAGGAGGGAAGGGTGAGGAGAGAGAAACCAATATAAAATAGGACTCTTAAGTTGGATCCAAGGTCATTGGGTCCAAATCAAGTATAGTGGATCCGATACACCTGTTGGATCTAGGTCCAGGTGGAGTTTGGGTTTGAAAATGGTTCCGTCCGTACCCATTTAAGAGATCCATCTCACTAGATTGACAAGTGGGCGATATGACGACTAGGATTAGTTTGATCAGATCAGAGGCAATCAAAGGCGGAATTGGGTGATCTAGGAGTCCATCCCTAGGTTTTTAGGCGCTCTGGACATGCTAGACGTGTGGATTAAGTAAATTCTGCTTTGATTGGGAGGTTTGTGCAAGAGAGTGTGGAGATCGATGTAGATCAGGGTGATCAGAGAGATCAAGGCTGATACGGAGCGCCGATGGAGGACACTGGGAGCACAAATCAGAAGGTAGCAGGGAAGGCTACGAGCTTCTCCATATAACTTTTTAATGGCTACAATGATTTTACGCTATGGCAGTAGTGTGTGAAGAACAATTTGATGCGGGAAGGACTGGTGAAAGCTCTCAATGACAAGACTGAAAAATTGGAGAAGATATCAGCTGAGGCATGGCAGGAGATGTGGGACTTGGCGAATAGCACGATACAACTGTTCTTGGCAGATAACACACTCCGAGAGGTGATTGGTTTGGATGATCTGGCAACAGTCTAGAAAAGGTTGGAGAACAGGTGTAAGCCCAAGTTATTGACAAACCGGTTGTTTCTCAAAAGAAAACACTATGGCCTGAAGATGGAGGAGGGAGCACGACTGGGGGCTCATCTGGACGAATACAACAAGATTTTGATGGAAGTGCTTACCCTAGACATGAAGATTGATGAAGAGGACAAGGCACTTCTCTTGTTAGCATCGTTGCTACATCATATGATAATATTGTGACTACACTGCTATTTGGGAAAGATATTCTTAAGTTAGATGATGCAATCACTTCATTGCTCATGAACGAGTCACGACAGAAGAGTGGCGACGATCAGGTATCAAGTGATGGTCATCTTTTGGTTGTAGGTGAAGGTCGAGGGAGATCGGATGAGAGACAGAGGTCCAGAAAAAGCAGGGGTCGTTCCAAGTCACGGATTCCTCAGACGTGTAACTACTATGACCAAGAAGGTCATATAAAGAGGGATTGTCCAATGCGAGGATGCGAAGCTACGAAAGGAGAAGGAAGAGATATCATCTGTTGGGGCAATTGCAGAGGATATCAAGAGAGATAGTCTTCAATACGGCATCTGCAAGTGAGAGAGATTCAGATTGGATTTTAAATTCTGGTTGCTCAGTTCACGTGTGTTCAGACAGAGTAGTTTAGCACATATCAGGCATGTGATGGTGGCTCGGTCCAGTTGGCAAATGGCATGAAGTGCACATTTGTCAGAGTGGGATCAGTATGGGTTCACATATTTGATGGAGTGGTGCGTACACTAACGGAAGTCCAACATGTGCCAAATATGAAGAAGAACTTGATCTCGCTAGGAGTGTAGGATTCAAGAGGTTATCGATGCACTCTTGAATGTGGAGCTATCAGAGTATGCGAAGGAGCACAAGTTGTACTGTGGGGATAGATGGTGAATGGCATGCACAGGCTCGTAGGGAGGGTCGGCACAGGCGTGGCTCGAGCGAGTGTGTCCCAGGCGAGTAGTATGGATCAGCGGAAGACTCGATCTGCTGATGGTGGAGCGTGGAGGAAGCAGGTCACTTTCGCTTCATATATCGATGGTGGTCGTGATCTCTCATGTCAATTGAGAGAGGTGAGGTCATATCGAGGTGTGTAGCAATACCGAGCTGTGTGAGGCACTCGACTGGGGGGCGGGCATTTGAGTATAGGATGTTGGGGATGACGGACAGGTTGCGAATTTGACACTGGGTTGATCCTCAAGTGGCTTGTGGATTCAAGCCAAGGTGGAGATTTCTTAAGATGTCTTGATCCGCATGTAATCAGAGTCAGAGTTGGACTCTAGGATTGGTAAAGTCTATCTAGGACTCTGGGTTGAGTCTAGTTAGGACTTTGGATATGATTAGGAGGTAGTCCTCATAGGTTTAGAAGACTGCTTGGAGTCTTCTATAAATACGGCTGTAATCCCAGGGGTGGCATAGAGACGGAAGGCGTCGGGAGTTCTATAGCCACCAAGGGGATGGTGTAATTCTTTTTCATAGTAGAAAAAGGGCGGTTCCTCCAAATTGCTCTCTTGTTCTCTCTCGTGGTGCCTGCTTGTGTGTGTGTGTTCGTCGTCTTGCCAGTGTCCCGATCCTAACAATGACCAGAGGAAACCTACCCCTACCACCAACCTCAGCGTGGACCCCACCACTTGTACATCATGGGGTCCACTTGCTAGGGTAAGGGGCAGGTTTGGTAAAACTCTCGAGCGGTGCTACCCAGACCCGAGCTAGGGACCCGTGGATGCAGACACTATGGCAAAGGCACATTGTGCTTAGTGGTCGAGAGGAATTGAACGTATGACCTTATTTTTACCAACAAAGTGTGGAACCGTTCAACCCACTCCTTGGTTCCATAGACCCTAGCCTTTATCCACATTAGAATAAGAAAAAACTTCCTCGTAAAGAGATATTCCATATCTGCTTACACTTTCATGCTCCAATCAATCTTCAGCTAAAAGACGTCATTTATGACAATTTACTAATTTCTAATTCTTACTCATCTCTTAGCCAAATAATTTTGTTATTGAAGAATGAGAATCCCTTGTTCAACATAGAATAATATTCAATGTCAAATATGTACTCTTGCTCTAATTTTCTTATCCCATTCCCAAACCAAGGCTTAATGAATTCTAGCTTCGCCCCATTAAAGAAAAGATTTTTTTTTAAGTGAGTGGTGCCATTGAATATATTAAAATAGAAGAGAGGGATTTACAAGTGTAATATGTCTGCTTACAAAAGAGCCATGTACACAAGGCCACATCAAGGTCATGTGTCACACACTAGCCCCCCAACAAACTCCCCAATCCTTCCTGGAACCGATGCCTCCCTTCTGAAAAATCTGCTATTTCTCTCCCCCCAGATGGCCCACAATGTGGCGTGGAGAATGAGCCACCAGATGCACCTATCACCCTTGAGGGACCACTCCCTCTGCCACTCCCTCAACAACTGGCAAATAGACACTATGGGCTGCAAGATACACTGAACTTTTTTCAACACATAGAGCCAAACCTCTCCCATTAAAGAAAAGATATCTGGATGGTCATGCTTATCAGTTTCAAAATGCTCCCATGAAGTGTGTATTCATCTAATGTTTTAGGCAAACCTAATCTATCTAACTTTCACAGTTGTTAATATATGAGCCCAGGGGTGAAGTTGCACATTGCAAGTGCAGCTGCTACACTAGATAAATTAGAAGTCAAAGTTTATGTCAGCAGCACAACTGGAAGGAATGTTCTTGACAGAGATATGTAAATAATTATAAAATGGCAGAAATAGCACAAATAATATATGATAGGTGTTCCAACGCGGAATAAAAATAGATGGAATTAGGTAAATAAAGATGCATGTATTTTGCTAATAAGAGGAAATATGTGATAAATTGCTCCTTTGGTTTATTAGCGTGTGCACTATTAATTCCACGCTTTGTGGTTTATCAAACAATTAGGGTTCGGGTGTTGGACCTTTCTCCACCAACTGTAGTTGGTGTTAATTTATAAAATCTGAACACCTTTGATTAATTGTCAAAGAATCCCTTGAACATCTAACAATATCCGTTGTGACATTGTGGGTTTGATCTAATGGACATGATCTTGGGGATCACTCATTAGAAATATACGCTTGCAGGAAAATTGAGAACTTTCATTCCTTGAATATGTGTAATACACATTAAAAGTGGTCTTTTAAGACCCTGCATTCGGCCCGATCATTTAATTGGACCTTTGAATTTACATAGGATCCCAATCGGACCGTTGAATCTGCTTTTGGTCAAAATCTGACTGTTGAATTTACTTTTGATTTGGATTTGTTCGGGATAGAGACCTGACAGTTGGATTTGAACCCGGTCAAGATCTAACCTAAATTTGACTTTGATAAAGATCGGATCATTGGATTTGTTTCTAATCTAGATCTAACCATTAGATTTGACTTTGGTCACAATCGAACCGTTGGATTTGAATCTGGTCAAGATTTAACCATTAGATTTAACTTTGATCAACATCAGATCGTTGGAGTTCCTAATTCAGATCTAGCCGTTAGATTTGACTTTCGTCACGATCGGTCCATCGGATCACCATATGATCACAATCAGACCGTCGGATTTGAATTTGATCAAGATCGACTGTCAGATCAGTTTGTGATCAAGATTTGGTTGTTGGACTGGAATATCATGATCTGGCCTTTGGATCGAAATGTCATCACAATTCGCCTTGTGCCTTCGATTACCATGCACATGAAGATTTAGGAAAATACATAGGGGCATACGTGCAAATCCACACATAATAGGGGTATGTACGCAATTTCTACTTTTTCTAGAAAACACCCAGAACAGGGACATTTACACAATTTCTACTTTTTAGAAAACACGCTGAACAGGGTCATTTACATAATTTCTGACATTTAGAAAACTACCCAAAACAAGGGCACTTACACATTTTCTGATTTTCAGATTTACACACTGCGTGTGGGCGGATATATTCACAATACCTTGTCTTCTTTTCTTTTAAAGCACACACGAATCGCAAGTCTTCTTCTTCGGCACATTCAACACTTGTGTCCCTCTTTTGGAATTACCCCAAGCCCTCCTATTTATAGGGCTTTGAGACCTCTTGCCCGGAGGAGATAAACACCACAATCCCCCCGGGTAACATTGATTACCCCCCAAGCCCCCCCTCCCCCCCCCAGGTAAACATTGATTGGACCTCAAGTCCCGCACGGGTAAGAAAGGAGCAGAGATAAGGAAACTGCGGCCTCTTCTTTGCACGCAGAGAGAGAGAGAAGGTAGAGAAGGTGTGCAGCAGGAGAGAGAAGGTGGCAGCTGGAGATGATGCGCCCCACTCTCCCCCTCTGACCTCCTCCGGTAAGGAAGGATGAGAGAGGAGGGGGTGATCCTATGTGCACAGGAGAGAAGGTGAGGAGAAAGAAAGAGAAGGAAGAGAGAGGAGGTGGCGGCTGGAGGTGGTGGGCTCCACTCTCACCCTCTCACCTCCCCGGGTAAGAAAGGAGCAGAAAAAAGGAGGTTGCGGCCTTCCTGTTCTGTCCGGTAGGAGAGAGAAAGGAGGTAGAAAAGGAAAGGAGAGAAAAGGTGGGAGTAAAAGGAGGAGAGAGAAGGTGGGAGTTGCAACACCCCCCTTGTTCTACCCGACAGGAGAGAAAAAGTAGAGAGAAAGATGAGAGAGAAGGTGTGGCCGGTGGTTCCTTGTGCAGGAGAGAGGGGAAGGGAAAGAGGAGAGAGGTGGGGATTTGCTGATTCCCTGCACAGGAGAGAGAAGAAGGGGGGAAAGAGGAGAGAAGGGGGAACCTGCTGGTTCCCTGCATGAGACAAGGTGGGAACCTGCTGGTTCCCTGCACAGAAGAGAGGAGGGGGGAAAGAGGAGAAAGAAGGCGGGAGCCGCAGTCCTCCTTACCCGGTCAGATTTGAGCAGCTATAAAAGCAAGGCGCTAGGATTTTTTTTTAATTGACTTTTTCCACTGACTAGGCTGCAGCCCATGTGGAGCGTTTGTGCTTTTGTCTCTTTTCTTGACATGGCCGACTTACTGCAGGAGGATTCCGATCTGCCAGGACCACGATCTGGAACGTTGCGAGCGACTCAAGGGTGTGCAGAAAATTCACACTGCGGAAATCTCATGACAGGTATATTATTTTTGCCTCCCGCCACACGTTCTGATGCAATTCCGTGCATGCAAAACATGCAATGTTTGCACGTGAATTTCCGTACACCGGAATGTATCGGATTTATGTATCATTTATACACATAAGACGCTGATTTTATACCAGTTTTTGTGCCAGTTTTAGAGTTAGCATTTGTTTATTTATGCATCGGCCCGAGGGAATTTTCCAGGTTCAACAATAGGGAAACAAAAATAACATGAAAATTGCATGATGCTTTTTAACTTGCTTCTAAGACGGTTGCCTAGGCGACCAGGCACCATCTCGTCTTTCTCCCCCAACCCCCTCCCTAGAATAGGGAGCAAGGTGCCCGCCTAGGCAACTAGGTGCGCCAAGGCGCCCTACCTGAGTGACTTTGGCATCTTGGATTGGGCATAGCCTGTAACACTCCCCATCCCCAACCCCCCCCCCCAATAATTTTTTGGGCCGGAAGGCTCCACGATGTGAGGCGGGGTCATAGGTAGATCGAGATCCACACTCCTCCAACACCCCTCTCTCTAGTGTGTGCCCCTCTCCCTCTCTCCTCCCTCTCTCTCTCTCTCAAATTTTAATATTAAAATCTATAATTTTTTCATGCATCTTATTCATAATTTGTATATTGGGGATATGTATTTTTTATATTTTGGACTTTTAAATAGGTGCCAAGATGTCGCCTGGGCAATGCCTAAGCGGACACCTCCGCCAAAGCGCTTAGGCTCCCCATGAATGCCTTCGGTCGCCTTGTCCCCTTGACAACAATGTTTCTGACAAAGTCAGAATGAGCCACTGCAAGGAATTAATGTTAATTGAACGATATGTGGGAAAGAAAGTAAAGGAGGAAATGGACGACCCTAAACCATGAATGTGCCCAACAACATGGTCCGTATGGAAACAATACAAAAACTTCCCAAAATTTTGTATTGGTGTTCATCATCTTTATGATCATAAACCTACCTCACTAACCTAGTTGGCTATCTAAGGATTTAAAGATGTGGCAAAAGCTTTTGGGCCAGTTGCTGCTCCCTGTCAACCATCCAAAAGGTGGTGCCAATTCCCGAGCCATGCTAACTTTAGCAAGGAAAGACCGTAAAAATCCCATGTAGCTAGAAGGCATGCAAAAACAATTATTCTGTTGTGAATTTAAGCTCATGGCACCAGCAGCAACCATTAAAGGTTCTGGTAAACATTAGAAAGCATGTTTGACCGGATTGTTGATCATCTCTAGAAAACTACCAACCAAGGAATTCTGGATCAAATTAGGCATCTAATCAGGTGTGCCTATCTCCAATCCTGAGGAAAGATTGGATCAAGCCTGATCAACCAATCCTGAGAAAAGAAAACTGATCAAGTAAAAACTAATAAAATTTTAGTCTTTTTAAAGAAAAAAGTATTCTTAAATAAAAAGTGTTCAAGTAAAAAAAACTTTTACAAACATAAAAAGCTTATTCTATGGACATATATTTTAAAAGCAATTTATACAAAGCGTTATTTTTTAAAAAAATCTTTTCTCTCCCCATTCCTCCAATCTATGCTAATCTACCATTCTTCTCACTTTTCACTTCCAAAACTGCTAGAAAAGAATAAATATGGAAGAGAGGAGGAGAAAGGACAATATCACAACTTCCTCAAGGATAGTAGATAGTGGCAACATCGGCAGTATGACTTTTTTCTGCTAAGTGCTTCATTTTTTCTTTCTTTTACTTGTCCTGTCAAAAGGGAATGGGGGGATTACAGCAGGCTTGACCATGATTGGATCATATAGGTCTATAAAAACCTGCTTAGGCTAAAATAGACCAGTTCGGACCCCTTTTTTGGCCCTAGCTGACCTCCTTTTGATCTAACTTGGTCTTTTGCTTTTTTCTCAAATAAAATAGGAGGACTGATTTTTGGGTGGCCAAAATCAGATTCTCTGCTCGTATCCTGATCACCCAATCCAATCAACCAAAAGTGCAAGTTAAAACACAAACCCTGTTCAATAGTTCCAAGGGATAACCACAGGATAGTCTCCTGTTTTGTTCCAAAGGAGAAACTAAATTGAATGCACCACTTTCCAAAATCCTAAATTGGATGTTCCACTCAGATAATGTGGTTCACTCATTCTACAGTATAAATTAACCAAGCATGGAAGAATATGGACAAAACCAAACTGTTTTGCTGGAGAACAGCACTTAATTCACTGCGATCCTGTAATGCATTGTGAAGAGGGTAAAAGAAAAAGCTTTTTACATATTTCCCCCCATAAAGATTGCTTTTGCCAAATATACCATTCATTTGACCTATTGTCAAGAATACCCTCCAAATAGCTCGATGCTAAGGTTATAACCCCTGCGGTTCCTGGCCATCAACGAGAGGTGAATATTGCGTGAAATATACCACGGAAACCATAATACCCAAAATATCGAGAGAGAGAGAGAGAGAGAGAGAGAGATCCCAGTGGCCCCTCCCCCCTCTCCCCCACCCTCCGGCGACCCCCCACCCTCTTGCAAAACAACCCCCCCCCCACCCTCTCCTTGCTAGCAGCCCCCCCTCCTGGCAGCCCTCTCCCCCACCCCTGTGAGACCCCCCGACCCTTCGGTGAAAAACCCCCCTCTCCCGCGGCGGCCCCTCTCCCTAATCCTTGTGCGACCCCCCTCCTGCGGCGGCCCCTCTCCCCCACCCCTGTGCGACCCCACAGCCTCCAGCAAACCCCGCCTCCCAACCTCTCCCGCAGCGGCCCCTCTCCCCCACACCCGGCAGCCCTCGCCCCACCCGTGTGAGCCCCCCACCCTCCGGCGAACCCCGGCAACGTCCCCTATCCCCCCTCTCCCCCCCACCGCTATGCCCCCCCACCCCTGGCGGCCCCTCTCCCCCACCCCTGGCGGCCCCGCACCCTCTGTGAACCCCCCCTCCCCCCTGCTCGTAGCCCCCCCCCTCAAGCGAGGGCTTCCATCCGAGGGGAGAAAGAGAGAGAGAGAGAGAGAGAACTCGAGGGTAGGTTAGTAATTCCACCTTTTAACCCATATGATTTGCAGTATCGCCCGGTTCCGCTACGTACCAAGCGGTACGTCTCGATACGGGACCCGACTAGTCCGATACCAGCCGGTACCGGTACAAGTACCTATTAAAAAACTTCAAAAAAATAGTTTTTTTGAAATTGAATCGGGGCCAGGTTTGCCTGGTTTGTTCCATCGAGACCACCGATTAAGGGCCTCCCTCAACTCACGGGCTGCACTTTGCAGTCCCGTGAGTTGAGAGCCCAAGCCTTCCCCCCTTCCTCGATTCGCAGGCCCATGGCAATGTCGGTTTCGGTGTCGGTTTTGGCCGGGTCCAAAATCGAAACCGTTTTGATTTCGATTTCGGTCCGAAACCAAATAAATTATTATTTTTTTGTCAAATTGCAAGGTTTTGGTTTTGGCCCGGTTTCGGCCCGGTTTCGACCGGGTAGTTTCGGATGGTTTCGGTCCGAAACTGAAATGTTTCGGCCGAAACTACCATCCATGCACCCCTCCCCCAGCTGCACATGATTGAGTCAATTTCTCAATTACTAAGTATCAATTTTCACTACATCAATACCTCAATTTTTCAATATATGTGTTAGATTGTGTTCAATCATGTTGGATTTTACATTCTATTAACTTTTCCTTTTTTATGATTTTTTATATTTTTCCAATTTTTAAACCCATATATGTACACTAATATGGGGGGGACCAACTGTTGGGCGGTACCGTACCAGTACCGCTACTGCAAATCTTGGTTTAACCTAAGTTAAACCAACGGGAGTTACAACAAGTGTACAACCACAATATTTCAAGCTATTTGGAGGGCAGTCTTCATAATAGGTCTAAATGAGGGGTATATTTGACAATAGCAATCTTTACAGGGGTATATGTGCAAAAATCCCAAAAGAAAATTATATTTTCTATTAATGCTGAAGAAAGAGTTGAGCATATATTCACACATGTGATATTGTGAATATTGTCCGGAGGATCCTTAACAAATGCACAAGGGAACATGGGGAACCCAGAGATACTCATGAACTCTTGAAGGGATGGAGAAGGTACACTCCAGTAAGAGCAGAAGAAAAGACAGAGGATAAGATTCCACTGTTTGGAACATGGGGAGAACGAAAAATGAGAAGTTTGGAGAGGATGTCTGCAGTGTCTCGTGTTCAAAAGAGAACAGTCAAACAGATAGAAAACTGGATGGTAACTACTGGTTCAGATAGTTTAAGAGGTTTTGTTCTATCAACCAGAATTAAAAGTTAGAGAAGATGTGTTGAGTAATGCCAATAGTTTTTTAAAATTTCTGCTCATATTTTCTCCGTAATCCTTTTCTGGTTTCTAGTTTTCCCACACTATGATTGCTATCACCTTGATGGTGGAACTCAGTAAGACACAGCAAATATAGTATCTCAGGTGTAACAGCTATTTATATTTCTGAGTAATTATGGCATCGCCACCTTCCAAAGAATATATTAGTAACACAAGATCTACACAAAATATCAAGAATACAATGCTTTAACTAAACATGATTAAGGGCTATGGAGTTCTGATGCAGCATCATTTTTTCTGCACATTTTCTTTTTTGAAGGTCCAAGACTATCACACCAGATTTCAAACTTGGCAGCCATTTAACAGCATTTCTGATATACGTTGATAATAGTCCTTTCACATTCCTTCATATTTTGCAGATTGCATAAGTATTAAGCACAAAAAACCTTCAACATTTTGCTACATAAATAGTATGAACAAACTGGAATACTATAACCTTTCAGTTTTAGATAGGAAGAAACAACCACAGATGTATCACAGACACGAACTAGGCCACTAGGGACTTTCAAATCCTCTTCCTGCAAACTAAAAGATGTCTAGATTACAAGCACCATACTGCCAGGATGATGCAGCTAGCAAACATTTGCATATCCTTTGAAAGCCAAGGTTCAGTTTATTCATGGTGCCTTTTCCAGCAGGAAAAAACTTGAAATAAATGCTTAACTTTAATACCTTGCGTTGCAATTGTGCAAGAATGTGATCTACTCGCATAACTTCCTTAAAGTCAATTGCCTCTTTTGTAGCCTTCGGTTCTAAGCTGGCACTTTCATCATCAGCATCAACTGCAACCAAATGGCATCAGAAGTTTCTTGATCTGACTAGAGCATATAGAATAAGGAAAGATAGTTTTACAGCAATTTTTAAAACCATTTGCAATTGAAAGTAATATAACGTTAAGAAAAAAAAACAGGGATTAAAGCTATTAAAGTATCAACTTCTTGAAGAACTCATAAGCACATATGTCTGTTGATCTCCGGCAGGCCACTGCCATGTCAATTCTAGGGAGTTTTTTTTAAGTTTCAAATGCCTGCAAAATTATATAAGCATCTTAATACTATGGTAAATAGAGTTCATCTTTTTGGTCATCATATTTGATACAAACTCCATGATAACAAATAGAATCCAATGCAGGACCTAAGAATTGATGGACAGAACCGAGTACTGATTTACAACACAAGAGAGAGAGAGGGAGGAGGGAATGATAGTCTTTGAAGTAGTTTATGTAAACCCAATTGGCCTGGATATCTCTCATAGCTAATATCAAGGTTGGAAGATATAGTTTGGATGGACGAATGGGTTTCTTTTCAATTAAAATATAACTCAACCATATGCTGATATGCAACAAGAAAAATATTCTATAACTGGTTGAAAGAATATCATATAAACTGAATATCCACATACAAAATTAGTGAGATACTGCAGGCACTGGAAATTAGACACTATGTACCATATCCAATCTTCTCCAATTTTGAGGCAGCTGTTGTGAAAGCCTTTGAAATATGATAAATGGCTCGTCCCTGCAACAAATAGTGCATGATCACAAAAAAGGAAGGCAACTTTATAACTGAAACTCAGATGAGAAAAAGTAACGAAGAAAACAGTAAAATACACTAGTTTTACCCCTGTTGTAATACGTCTTTTTTTTATAATTTGTTAGTTTTCTATTTCAAAACCAGGTTTAGCTGAGTTTAGTTAAATACTTAAATTTGGCGGAGCTCAATTAAATGTCACCTTTGTTTTCCTTCAAATATTTTGGATTCTCCTAACCAACCCGTAAGCCAGCATTTATGACATCCTTCTAATGAAGGAACACCCTAGATTTCCCACCTTTACATGATGTCCTGTGAAGAAAAATAATAGCAATGAAACAAAAAGAAAAAAGAGTGGTGACTTGTGCAGCATCTTGGATGAGATTAATTTTTTGTTTTGCATTTAAGGTTTACACCATAAGAAAGACATGATTATGGCTCACACTCATATTCATGACAATGGGTTATGAACAATCGATAGCATTGAAGAATTGTTTATAAATGAAGACATCAAATATTAAAATGCACATGCCAAAGAGGTGCAAATGTAGACAGCTAGTTTCACCTTCACCAGCCACTAGGAATGGATTGGTCCAATTCAGACACATCCTTAAACGAGTTGTCCATGCAATCCCAGTCCAAGCCAATCTGTGAGATCCAAGGTTTGCCATATTGGGTTTTGGCTTTGCCCCTCAAGGGTCGGAGAGATCTCAGTGAAATCTCGGGAGATCGGAGCAATGCAGAAACATAAGTACGCATACGTGTATGATAAGAATCAACAAATGTTATATAGGATCAAGACATTTTCTTGGAAGGCTGAAGAGAAGAGATCTCAAAGAGATGGGGAATAGTGGCCAAAAATCGTAATGATTTTATACTTCCTAAAAAATGCCATTCATCCATTCATATGATTATTTTTTTTTTGAAAGTGGGTAGTACCACAATTGTATTAACACAAAAAGAGTAAGAGATATACAAGTATGGTCAAGCAGCTCCAAAAAAATCCCTATGCAAATAGGTCACACTAAGATGGTGCAGACCTCACTAGCCCCCCAACAAAACAAAAAGGGGGGGTTGAGAGAATTCACATTACAAATCAACTCCGCCCATTCCCTCACTCTAGCACAAATAAAAGAAACAAGAGACTTCTCGGCTCTAGCCTCTCTTCTAAAATTCCTTGTTCCGTTCACCCCACAAGAACCAAAGAGTGGCATGAAGAATTATCCACCACACAACTACATCTCCTCTTGGGGGCCAAGATCTACCCCAACTGTCGATGAGATGACAAACCTCCATATGACGGGCAATGTGGCATCCGGTCCTCGAGGCCAACACATCCCACACTTCTTGCGAGTACGAGTAGCCTACAAACAGGCAATCCAAGTTCTCACTATCCTGCCCACACAAGCAACATGTTGACTGGATGCTGGGAGAAAAAGAGCCAGTCGGTCGCGAGTAGGGAGCCTTCCGTGGAAAATCCTCCAAATGAGGATCTTCACCTTCAGTGGGCTCCTAGGGCTCCAAATCTGCGAGGCAAGACTGTGACGTAACCCTCCATCCGAGATAAAAGTGTAGACAGACCGAACCAAGAAAGACCCTTCCGTACTCCACCTCCGAGACCACACATCCTCCGTAAGGGAATGCGGGGCAAAGTCAAGGAGGCGAAGAAGGAGATCTTGGAACTCCTCCATCTCTGCGGGTCTGAGATCCTGAAAGTCGACACCCAGGTGCCCCCAGAATGCTGAGGGTCAAAGGCGCGGTCTACTAATCCCAAAGGGTCAGCAGTGACAACAAAGAGATTGGGGAAAGACACCTCCAAAGAGAGCTCACAACACCATTTGTCCTTCCAGAAAAGACATATGTTGTCTTTCCCTAGTCGGACCCGAACGCTAGAGGAAATGATGTCTCTATAAGTCAAAATGTCACGCCAGATGGAGAGGTTTGGGATGTGGGTGGAGTGTCCAAGACGCTGACAAAGTTCGCCCACAATCCACCATCCCTTGTCCCCAATCTCTATAACCACTTGCACAAGAGGGCCAAGTTAAAACCACCCACATCCTTGATCCCCAACCACCCTTGTACCCTGCTGGCAGCCACCCTCCTCCACCTAATGTCATGCCAGCCCCTGCAACTCTCCCCACTCTCTTGCCAAAAGAATCTCTGTTGAATGGACTCAATCCTCTACAACACCGTCTTCGAGATTCGGAACACTGAAAGAAAGTAGATAGGTAGGTTGTCCAATACTAATCTGCAAACATAGTTGTCAAGGCGACAAGACGACCAAGGCGAGCTTGGGGTCCTCGAGTGCCTAAGCGCTTAGGCGCCTGCCTAAGCGGCGCTTAGGCGTCAAGTTCATAAAAAATATTATCATTAATATACACATAATTTTTATATATAAATTAATCATGATTATTACAAATATGGGAAACAACACTAGTATGAATATAGAAATAAAAATTAATAGAAATGACATTGCAATAAAATATCAAAATTTATTTTGAGATAAAATTAACCATTAAGACATACAAAATTCTAATTAAAATTTAAAATACTTTATTAACAAATTAACCCCATTATTAATTGAAAGGGGGGAAGGCAGGATAGAGAGAGAGGGACTAAGAGAGATAGTTGCGAACTGTGTGTGTGAGAGAGAGAGAGAGGAGGAGGAAGGGTGGAGGGAAGAGAGAGAAGGGGGCAAGGGGAGAGAAGAGATAGACAGACAGAGAGAGGGGGTAGGATAGAGAGAGTGTGGGTCTCATTGTGAGTGTGAGAGAGAAATAGAGAGAGAGAGTTAGAGTGTGAAGTCCGAACTCGCCATCGTGCGCCCTCGCACGCGGATCGACCTGCGTGGTTAGGTCGCGGGGTTCGACCTGACCGGTCAGGTCACGGGATTCGATCTGACCGGTCAGGTCGCGGGGGTCAAGGGGGCAGCGTCCCTTGCGGGGGTTTCCGGGGGCGGAGCCCCCGGAAGAAATTTCTATTTATAAGAGGGGAGAAGAGAGAGACGAAGGTAGCAGGGGGGCGCCTAGGCGCCGCTTTGGGCGCCTAGGCCGCCCAAGCGGCGCCTTTTTCAGGGGCAACAAGGCGTGGGGGCGCCTTGCTCCCAAAAAATCGCCTGCCCGCCTAGGCGCCGCTTAAGCAGCGCCTAGGCGGGCGCCTTAACAACTATGTCTCGACTAATCTGCCCCCATAAGACAGTAGTCTAGCCTTCCAAGTCGCCAATCTAGCTTCATACCTCTGTATAATAAGGAGCCAATCAACACACCGCAGGGCACCTAGGGATAGAGGAAGGCCCAGGTATGAGATGGGGAATGTACCAATCCGACAACCCAAGATGAGCGCCGCCCGCAGAAGAGACATATCATCTATATTAACCCCAACAAGCAAGCTCTCATTGAACTTAACCTTCAAGCTAGTGATCTCCTCCAACAACTCCAAGAGAAGTCTAGCCACGCACAGGTGCTGCTCACCCTCTGCCAGGAACAAAATAGTATCATCGGCATACTACAGGTGGATGACTGCGAGACCCCCTCTGACCACTTGGAAACCTCTAATGAAATGAGCAGCCTCTACCCTCTGCCATACCTTGCTAAGTACATGAGCCATTAGAACAATTAGGAGGGGAGATATAGGGTCTCCCTGCCGGAGCCCTCTGCCACTATAAAAATAAGTAGACGGCTTCCCATTGACTAGCACAACAAAGGAAGCAGATAAAATACAACCTCAGATCCAGCCAATCCACTTATCCCCAAATCCCATCTTCTTCAACACCTCGAGCAAGCAAAGCCAATTGACTCTATCATAAGCCTTCTCAAAATCTAACTTCAAGACCAGACCTTTCCTCTTCTGAGTCTTCATGGCATGCAAGCACTCGTGGGCCACCAAAAAATTATCCTATATATGCCTCCCCCTGATGAAGGCTCTCTGATAGCAGCTGACTAGCCTATCCATGACTATATCTAGTCTCCTTGCTAGCAGTTTGGTGATGATCTTATATGTACTGTTCAGCAAGCTAATGGGCCTGAAGTCCTTGAAATCCTGAGCTCCCTGCTTCTTAGGGATAAGGACAAGGAGGGTTTAAATAATACCCCCAAGTGTGTCCTCTCCTCCTGAAACTCCTTAATAGCTGCCACCAAGTCATGACTGATGACATCCCAACAGTGCTGGAAGAAGGCTAATGGGAAGTCGTCTGGTCCTGGAGCTCTGTCCCCTGCAATAAAGAAAATAACCTGGCGAACCTCCTCCTCTGTAAAGCTCTGAGAGAGATCCTCCCTCTCCTCAAGAGAAAGGCACGGTAGAAGATCATCTGCTGACGAGGGTCTGATGTGATCCTCCTCATAAAATAGCCTAGAGAAGTAATCCCTGGCCAAACCCCTTATTACACAATATTATAAGAACAACACAAAAACATATTTACACAAA
Source organism: Amorphophallus konjac (assembly GCA_022559845.1). Taxonomy (NCBI): domain Eukaryota; kingdom Viridiplantae; phylum Streptophyta; class Magnoliopsida; order Alismatales; family Araceae; genus Amorphophallus; species Amorphophallus konjac. Next base: position 28,721 of record JAHNEJ010001947.1, on the reverse strand, counting down.
TAAGAATTGCCGTTTTGGATCTCAATGCCATCTCAACATATTAGAGAGCTCCTCCTCCGTCATCTTCATATCTTCATCCACCTCCTCTTCTTTCTTGTCTTTTTTTCCTCCTCCTTTATCCTATTCCCCCCCTCTTCCTCCTCCTCTATCTCCCTCTTGTTCTTGATCACGGCAAAAATTCTTCTCGGAATCCTTGGAGAGACAGAGACCTCAGAGGGATCTCGGGCATCTCATAAGAGATGGCAAACCATGAGAAGATCCCAGTCAAGGATCATGTGATGATGGATCAGGAGGCCAATAATAGATCTAGATTGGCTGATCCAATCCAATTTTTGATCCACTAGGATATACAAATTTATATTTCCGTTTCCACAGCCCTCCTCTTTCAATTCCTTTTATGGCTGATCAGAAACAATGTACTTTGTTTTATGTCATACACTCAAATAAAATCGGCATTCATGTTCTACTGAATTTTCTCTTCACACTAAGAACATATGTTTAGTTCCCTAACGACGCTTCCAAGTGCCCAGTATCCTTCTCAAAGGAAGTATCCTACAATTAACAGGAGATGTGTTGATATATGTGTATATACAACAAGATTGGTTAATAATTCGTTTCATCTTCTTTCTCATAGAGTACACAGGAACACCGGTTATTCTTGAATACAAAAATAGCTTAGTTTTCCTTCAGTGCGTCAGTACATTCACTTTACCAGCATTCTAATCACACTGCCCACCATTAGACAAAAAAAAAAAGATTCTCTGTTGCGCATGGTAGGTGACGCAGGAGAGAGTGATACTATGCTCTACCAACCTTTATGTGAAACAATCAATATGTGACTAGATACTTTAAATGGGGAAGGCAAAAGAATCATTTAAAAAAGAAATGAGACAGAAAAAGTAAGTCAAGGGCAGCTTAAGCCATGAATCACCTAAACAAACAGCCAGAAACGAAACAGGATCTCACAATTCGCGCGGCGAAAACATTGCAAAGTTGCGGAGCTTGGTAGATGGAACCGTCGAGAATGTAGTACGTGAGCAACGGGGTGACCTTCTCCGGCCCATCCCTCTTCTGCTTACGGATCACAAACAGGTGCGGCTCCATCACCTCGCTCAGCGTGTACTCATTCCCCGTCATTTTCCTATCCACACACATTGGAAGAGAGAGTGAAATAAGCATCAATCCACAGAATCCACTAGAATCACTCCATGATGGATTGCGGTCAGACGCCTACGAGAGCTGGGCAGCGTCCAGGGGGTGGATGGACCGGAGGCGGAGCTGCTCGTTGTTGCAGGTCCAGTCGTAGAAGGGGGAGAGGGCGAAGTAGTCGAACACGAAGTTGCGGTCGAGAGGGTAGGTGTTGAGCCAGAGCTGGTCCCGGAAGCATATCCCGGTCATGTCCGTCCCTGGCGCGGGGGCCACCGCCCCCGCCCCGGGGTTCCCTTCGAAATTAGGGTTTCCGCCGGCGGCCCCCGCGTTCGGCAACGGTAGCGACGTCGCCATCATCCTTTCGCAGGCGCTCCTCCCTGTCCTCAACCTGCCCCGAACCCCCGGCTCGCCGACGGCCGCCGCGTTCTTCTGACTTGATCAGGCGGGGAAGAACGGGGAAGATCGTGCCACAGGGAGTCCAAAGGCTCCTGGGGCGTGAGACGACGATATGCGGGCCTGGATCGCTAACGGGCCGATTTGGGCCACGGGTGGTTTCGGGCGCCAGCTAGGAAGTGACGATGGCCTTATAGTTGTTACATACCCAGTTACTTATATTTGGAAGAGTAATACTTGCTGCACGTCATAGCCTATAATTTATTTTTAAATATTTTTTAAATTTTATTTATGACGATTTACATAGGATGATAACCGTTATAGAGTAATAAAATACATGCACATGCACCAAAGAGTCTATGACTCAGCATCACTTACACCTCTCTAAGAGAGGATCCCGAGTGAGTCAATTGGTAAGGACCTCACCTTATGGCAGTGTGATCTCACCTGATTCATATTTAATTCTTAAGAGATGTGAACTCAAGATTTACTAATCTTCGATGAAATGGATATGCATTGACTTGAGGTGTCTATTAGACTCAAAATCAACTCTTTCGGACTCCTCGTAAGCTCGAGTATTATTATGTTAGGTTTTCAGTCGTAAAAAAAAGAAGTCTTCAAAACCAAAATCAAAGGAAACATGGGTCACATATCTTTAACGGAGACTTACTTGACCCGCAAATACTGTCATCCCATGTAAATCAATCATAGATAAATTTACAAAATGATCGGGGAAAAATTGCACGTCATAGTATACACTACAAGGATGATTACTCATCTTGGAAATGCTTGTGCTTAATCAGTTTTGGGGTGCGGTGGGAAGGGGGTGAAAGATTTTATCACATCTCAGGAAAGTAATGTTTTAAAATTTAAAATCCAATGTTATGAATTATATTTTTTGAGAGATTTTGAAGGTTTTAGCAGAATTCTTAATGTACTTCTTTTTGGTTAGAAAAGGGAAAAGTGGCGGATGTTTAATCGATTCATTGTAAATCGTAACTCCTCTATCTTAGAATTTGACTTTTTAAGAATTCACATCATAATGTCAGATTTTGTTTTTCTTTATCTATATATATCTTTTACTTAACTTTTAGATGGTTGAAAATTTGAGAGAAGCTATTTCACTTGAAGAGATTTCAACCTTGGCAAAGATTTTAATGGTTGTAAACAAAGTGTTGCCAAATAAGTTTAAGGCTGTTTTCAACACCTTAGCCTTTTAGGCTATTTCAAAATAATGGTTGGTGTAGCGGCAGAAAAATGGTTCCTAGGTCACGTACCACCTTCTCTATTTATTTGTTGGGAAGTCGCCTCGCGCCTGTGGATACCTGCACACACCAAGAAACCAGAAGGGCGTCAGAAGAAGTCCCGGATGTTACCCCAGGGGACAACCCTCCAATGCTTAAGTCAGCAAGGGATTAATGAGCAATAGAGAGGAGCGAGGTGAGAGAGAAGTAGGGGCCGTTGTAATGCCCGGGTTTTTCGGATCCTTCTTATTGGGTCTCGGATCTGCGTTCCGGTATATCCGACTCCGTTGTGTCCGAAATTTCGTTTCGGACATCTTTCGTGTTCGGATCGGCGCGATCCGGAGTCGTTTCGGAGGCCCGGAAACGTTCCGCGGCTTTTCCGCGTGTGTTTTCCGATTCCCGGTGTGTGTTTTGTCAATTCCTTCGGAACCTCGTCGCGGGTGAACCGGGCCGTTCACCTAGACGAGTGTGATATCGTTGCGATCGGTGCGTTCCGAGGATCGCAAGGGTGTGATTTTCTATTTTTGAGGATTTTTCTGATTTTCTGGATTTTCCTATATATAACACTTTTCTCTCTCTCCCCTCTCATTTCTCTCTTCCCTCCCTCTCTCTTCTCTCACATTCTCTCCTCTCCCCCTCTCACTCCGGGCGGCCGACGGAGGCGGCGAGGGCGGGGCGGCGGGGCTCGTGGGACGTGGAGCGATGGGCACGGGACGAGGATCGCGATGGTGGAGGCGGTTCGTGGGATCGTGAACCAGCGAGGGTTTCTTCGTGGATCGGCGTCCACGGTGCGCGAAATCTTCGGTGGAGGTAGGGTGATGGACCCCCAGCCCGTACGCTTTATTTCCCGCGAGTTTCGTAGGCCGTGGTGAGCCGAGCGGGTCGTTTGAGGTGTTTTGGGGAAAATCATGTTTTGGGGGAGTGATCGCTCGATCTAGCGTTTCTTTGCGTTTTAGGCCGATCCGAGGCCATAGATGCATGCTAGGGACTACTGGGGAGCTTCCCCTTTGTCTTCCCCCTCACCCGTGGATGTTTGGGGGCGTGGCGTGGATTTTGGGTGTTTTCCCGCCGTTCTCGATTTTCCGAAATGGTCGCTGTCTACCAATAACCGCGTTCATTGGTCGCGGTCTTGGGAGAACCGCGTTTGCCCAAGAGCGTCGGCAAGCGTCGCGGACGTGCGATAGACCGTTTTCGTCTAGTCGCGGTCGTGACCCGATCGTGACTGTGTGGTCGCGGTCCTTGGGCGACCGCTACCATCGGGTTTGCACGTGGCTAGTTGTGGTCGTGAGATGACCGTGACTACGTGGTCGCGGTCCTCGGTCGACCACTACTGTATGGTCGAGGTCCCCAGTCGACCGTGACTATGGTCGCGGTCCCCAGGTGACCGTGACTACGTTGCCGTTCCCATTTGCGTTGTTTTGACCTCCGGTCGACCCGGTTGTGACCCAGTGGTTGACTTTAGGTCTTGTGAATGTCCTTGACACCCCGTAGAGTTATGTGACCGTGTCTTTGGGTGTCCGGAGGTTCCATTTACCTCTATTAGCGTCCCCGTAGGTGTGGTGGGTCTGGGTGACCTCACGTGTTCCGGGCTTTCGTGTTACGCTTGATCGAGTCACCGTGTATCGGTGTGTGTGCGGTGGGGTCTCCCCCGTATGTCGTGGGTTTCTTTGGAAGGCGATTCCCGTGCGGGCCACATGTTTGGCCTTGGACTGCGAGTCCAGTTATCCGGCCTGGGGCTGGAGGTTTCCCGCTTGCCCTGAGATGGGAAATCGACATGGCGGCTTGTGTGCTGCCCTGGGAATCGTGCTTCTGTGTTTTCCGTGTGGCCCGTGTGGGTGGCTTTAGTCCTTTGCGTTCCCTTCCCGAGGGAGTGGTCTTGGCGGCTCGTGAGTTGTCTCGGTACTCGTGTTACCGTGGTTTTAGACCTAGAGATTGGACTAGATTGACGGCCTTGTGCTGTTGCGTGCAACGGTCTTGACCTCGAGTCTTGTGACTCAAGGACCGTTGGGTGTAGTGCGTCTAGAGGACTGTCCAGAGCCCAGTGGCTTAGCGCCACTTGAGTTTTATCGACTTTCGCGCAGGGTGCGTGCGTGGCCGTAGACTGCGAGTCCTGTTTCTTCGCCGACTATGGTCGCCGTGCGACGGTGCTGGTACGTGGGATGGTCCCCGTACTTCGTCGGGTTCGGACGTTGTTTTCTGTTGTCTTGAGAGTCTACTCTCTCAGTGACCCTCCACTAGTCGTAGCCTGCTTACACACGAGTGGTCCCACCAGGGAGTGGTGGAGAGGCTACCCTTAGAGACGGTTTGTGGACCGGTTGCCGTCGGGCCCCACGTCTTGTAGCCAGAGTCCGGCTGAGGGGAAAATCGGTCAGAGGGCCAGACCTAGGACGCGTGGTCTGTGTGTGCACACGTGGTTGGGGGCGGTTGGACCCACGTCGACGGGCGTGACCCAAGCTAGTCACTTTTTTGTGGTTACTTGTACGGTGTTCGTGCCTTTGGTAGGCGCTACCACGTCAGGCAGTTCACCTGCGGTGTGGTGTAAGACGTCAGGGGACGCTACCGACTGTGCTTCTAGTGAGAGGTACTCCTGTCGAGTTGGGAGTGACAGACTGTCAGTTTCCGTGACTTTGACCTTCGGGTTTCGGTCGCGTCGACCGTTGAGTTTCGGTTGTTTCGCCGTGGCGCGTGTGTTGGTTTTCGCGCCGTGAGACTAGTGCTAGTGGCTTTATCGAGGTTGCATCTTGTTGTGCTGTACCCGCGATCGGATGGTCAGGGTTGCACCTTGGACAGCGTGTCCAGGTGGGCTGTGTCCGGGGGACATGCCTCTACGGTGTGGTTGCCGTGTGCTTTTACTTCGGTAAGCGGTACTAGTGTAGTTCGGTAGCCTCGACCGCGAGGTCAGGGTGTGTTTTTGGTACAGTAGGAGTAGTTGTAGTGCCGTGTTTTGACCGGCCACTAGGTTTACTGTTCCTGCTGTTGCAGTTGCTCTCGTAGCCTTCCTTTCCGCTACCGTCGTTGTTTCCGGTTGGGGTTCCGCGGGATCCTTGCTGAGTCTCTATTTTGGAGACTCATTCCCTGCTTTTCAGGTGTGGCGGTTCTTCCTCGATGTTCGATGGTGCGGAGCGGAGGTTCTCAGTTGCCAGCTCACCGGGTCGAGTGTTCACTTGGCATGTGGTACGCTTTACTGCTTTAGACTGTACTTCTTGTTGGACTGGACTCTGTTATAGCTGTAGTTATTTATTTATTTTCTGTTAATTATTGTCCTGCCTTATTTTCTATTTCTTTGTGCCTCCACACTCCTTTTAGCCCTTCCGAGCCCTCCCGGCTCGTGGGCGGCAGTTCGAGTCTCGGGTTATCGGGCCTTCCCGGTAATCGGATTCTCGGGTCGTTATAGCTGGTATCAGAGCGGTGGTTGTGGACGTACATAGGAATTCGAAATATTACAGTGATCAGAGTCCATAAGGTCTAGTATAGTCGGCAGCTGGCTTAGGGTTTTGCGATCGCTTTCCGCCTAGTTTCTCGCTTGAGAGCTTGAGTGCGCTGTGCGGCGCTGTGAAGGTGGTTGCTGTCTGCGGCTTTCGTGCCAGCATGGGGTCTAAGGATCGAGGTTGAGAGCCTTCTCCCTCATCGGTGGTGGCCCTGGTTGTGCTGCGTTGGGCAGAGGTTGCTGGCAGGCGCGAGATCGCGATGCTGCGTTCGAGTCTGCGGCATGGTCAGGTGGCTGGAGAGGATTTTTCGTGGTTAAGTGGCCGTGAGCGTGCTCTGAGGGAGCTGCTGTCGGTTCTGGCCACTCCAGCTTGAGGTTTGTCCAGCCCCTGAGGTGTTCAGGTCGTAGTTTAAGGTGGCAGAGCGGGTGCTCTGATCGAGAAGTGTGCTCGAGTGAGCCGAATATCTTCTCGGTGAGCTGTTGTTTTGTCGAGCCTAGTGTCCTTGTCGTGCTCTGTGGCGTCAGAAATGACGTGTCGGTCCCGATTGTTCTACGGATTTCGAGGCAAGATTTGGCAAAGATGTCCCAGTAAGTCCTTGCTCCTGCATTTCTGTCAGTGGATGGGTTGTGTTCACCCTGGAGTTGGCTTGAGATGTGAAGGCTCCACGGCGAGTTCGGGACTCGAGGATGAGCATCGACGGTCGTCGTTATGGCTCGTGTTGCGGCTCTTGGTGTGGTGTGTTGCAGTTTGAGGAATTGCAGCAGTGGTGCGTCGAGAGATGCTGTGATTGTGGTCCGACGTGACACTCGTCGAGTGTGTCGGAGGCGCTGACCTGATGGAAACGATGGTTTTCCTTGGTGCTAGATGGTGCTGTTTCCAGCATGCGCGAGGTTTGAGGTCAGGTCGAGCGTGGAGTTCTTCCATTGGTCGGAAGTGCGCTGGTTTCTCCTTTGGTTGGAGAGATTGTGTTGGCCTAAGGTTCATCGTCTTGCATTGTGTGCCCGGATTGGTTGGCCTTGTGTGCCATGAAGTCCGTGCGAGACGTGCTCCTTGTCTTGGCAAGGTGGTTGCCTGTGAGAAGCTGTGCCCATTCCCTTGTCGTGTGAGGGTGTGCTGGCGCTGTTCCGGAAGGACGAGTGCCGGTTGGGCGGTGTTTGCTTTATCGGCTGTGCGCGCGGATCTGAGTGCGTAGCGGAAGCGTGATGGGCTTGTGACCCATTGGTTCAGGATCGTAGCGTTGGTTGCTACGGGTGGATTCCTGAGTTTGCGTTGAGCATTGGAGGATTGGTTCCTCGATGTGAAACGTGTTGTTGCCGTGCCGTTACCCGAGAAATCATGATTCCTGGCATTGGCAGGATGGAGTGTTGGGAAAAGTTCTGGCTAGTGTGCCGCATGAGTACCCTGTTCCTGTGATGGAAGCCGTGTCAGGCGTCGGTGTTGGACCCGGATGGGGTTGTTGAGGATGTCGCCTGACGATGGTCGAGGACGTGTTGGTCAGAGTCGGTGGCTTGGTGTCCGACTTGTGTTCCCAGTCGTGTCCTCGGTTGAGATCATGTTTTGAGGAAGTGGTCTCTGGCAGACGATGGGTCCCGGTTGGCGGCTGTGAGTGGCTGGTGAGCCTAACTGTGTGACCGACCACAGCAGCGTCTGTTGGTTCTACGGTCTTGTCGGATTGTGACGGTGAGATGTATAATCGATCGGGGACCCAGAGTGGTTTGGTCGTGGTGTCGGCAACCAGGTCACCGTGAGCACTGTTCAGGTGGTGTCCCGTGGCTCTGTGGTAAGGGCGGAATCGGGATTGGTAGGTGTTCACTTGGATTGATCGAAGGATTTGATGAGACCAGATGGAAGAGTGACGCCTGTGGGCGGAGGCTTTTTGTGAGATGGGCGTTGGAGGGTGGTCCTTGATAGGACGTCGGTGTCGCAATGGTTATCCCTGGTGTGGTGACCAGCATGGGATGGTTCCCCTGTGAGTCTGAGTCCAGTGAGGTGATGACTGAAGACACCAGGATCTTGTCGTTTGGTTTCGTCGTGTTCCCTGAGAGGGTCAAGTTGGCACGTTGTTCGAGCTCGGATGCGGTGTCCGAGAGGAGTGCAGCTCGAGATGCGGCATCAGTCTGTGTGGGGGTCGATGGATGGCTTGCCGAGGTTCGGAATATTTACTTCGGACCCGGTGGAGGACCAGGAAAGAAGGAAGAACATGAGCGAGCATTTGGTGGTCGTCGACGTGTGGTCATTTCACAGACAGAAGATGCTGGTGGTTGGGGCTCGAGCGTGGCGAGAGCCGTGTGCCAGCGAGACCTTTGATGGTCATTTTTGTGATGTGCCTTTCCGGATGGGATTTGGGCTTTGTAGAAGTTTGTCTTCTGACAAGAGTTGGCACAGTGTTATGTCCGGCTTCTGGCTTGCCATGTGTGGGGTGTTCCTTGGTGCTGAGCCGATGTTCTGATTGCGGTCTGCTGAGATGACTGCTTGAGCTGGTGGAGGCTCTATTTTGGTAGCTCCCTTGAGGAGGGTGTGCGACCTGTCAGCTGGCTGCGAAGCCGATGTGTGTTTTTGTTGCCGACCATTGGGTGGATCGGTAGCTGTTTCTCGTGTCGAGGGTGTGTCTCCTCGGTGAACGAGATTGTGGCAGCGGTGCCATGGTTGATTCTCGCGTTGTCTGAGGTGATGTCGGACTGTGTCCTTTGGTATATGCCTGCTCTGTTGGCCGGTGTGCTCGGCGCGAGGAGCGAGGTGTTGCTTGTGATTGTAAGTCTGGCTGTGTCCCTCAGGATTGGTGTTTTCGTGAGAATTGAGGTTTTCTGTGCTGGGGCTCTGACAGCGCTGTCAGGAGGTTCAGTGTTCTTCCCTTGTGACTTTGTGCTAGGTCCTGAATTTCGAGGACGAAATTCCTTTAAGAGGGGAAGGCTGTAATGTCCCGGGTTTTTTGGATCCTTCTTCTTGGGTCCTGGATCTGCGTTCCGGTATATCCAGCTCCGTTGTGTCCGAAATTTTATTTCGGACATCTTTCGTGTTCGGATCGGCGCGATCCGGAGTCGTTTCGGAGGCCCGGAAGCGTTCCGTGGCTTTTCCGCGTGTGTTTTCTGCTTCCCGGTGTGTGTTTTGGCAATTCCTTCGGAACCTCATCGCGGGTGAACCGGGCCGTTCACCTAGGTGAGTGTGGTACCGTTGCGATCGGTGCGTTCCGAGGATCGCAAGGGTGTGATTTTCTATTTTTTGGGATTTTTCTGATTTTCCGGATTTTCCTATATATAACCCTTTTCTCTCTCTCCCCTCTCATTTCTCTCTTCCCTCCCTCTCTCTTCTCTCACGTTCTCTCCTCTCCCCCTCTCACTTCGGGCGGCCGACGGAGGCGGCGAGGGTGGGGCGGCGTGGCTCGTGGGACATGGAGCGATGGGCACGGGACGAGGATCGCGATGGTGGAGGCGGTTCGTGGGATCGTGAACCGGCGAGGGTTTAAACGACGTTTCTTCGTGGATCGGCGTCCACGGTGCGCGAAATCTTCGGTGGATGTGACGACCCGAGAATCCGATTACCGGGAAGGCCCGATAACCCGAGACTTGCACCGCCGCCCAGGAGCCGGGAGGGCTCGGAAGGGCTAAAAGGGGTGTGGAGGCACAAAGAAATAGGAAATAAAGCAGGACAATACAACAATAACGAGCTGAAAGAAAGAACAACAACAGCTACAACAGAGTCCAGTCCAACAAAAAGTACAGTCTAAAGCAGTAAAAACGTACCACATGCCAAGTGAACACTCGGCCCGGCAAGCTGGCAACTGAGAACCTCCGCTCCGCGTCCTCGAACCACGAGGAAGAACCGCAACACCTGAAAAGCAGGGAATGAGTCTCCAAAACAGAGACTCAGCAGGGATCCCGCGGAACCCCAACCGGAAACAACGGCGGTAGCGGAAAGGAGAGCTACAACTACAGCAGGAACAGCAAACCGGTGGCCGGTCAGAACTCGGCACTACAGCTACTCCTACTGTATCGGAAGGCACCTCGATCACACCGTCGAAGCCACCAAACCACGCTAGTACCGCCTACCGAAGTAACAACACACGGCAACCATGCCGCAGAGGCCTGTCCCCCGGACACAGCCAACCTGGACACGCTGTCCAAGGTGCAACCCCGACCATCCGATCGCGGGTACCGCACCACAAGACGGAACCTCGGTAAAGCCACTAGCACTAGACTCACGACGCGAAGACCAACACACGCGCCACGGCAAAACAGCCGAAGGACTTAACGGTCGACACGACCGAAAACCCGAAGGTCAAGGCCACGAAAACTGATAGTCTGTCACTCCGTACTCGACAGGAGTACCACCCACTAGAAGCACAGCCGGTAGCGTCCCCTGACGTCTTACACCGCACCGCAGGTGACCCGCCTGACGTGGTAGGTCCTACCCGAGGCGCGAACACCGTACAAGTAAACACAAACAAGTGACTAGCTGGGGTCACGCCCGTCGACGTGCGTCCACAGTCCCCAACCACGTGTGCACACACAGACCACGCGTCCTAGGTCTGGCCCTCTGACTGGTTTTCCCCCGCAGCCGGACTCTGGCTACGACGAGGGGCCCGACGGAAACCAGTCTAACCGTCCTCAGGGTAAGCCCGTACACCACTCCCTGGTGCAACTAGCACACGCGTACTAGTAGGCTACGACTAGTGGAGGGTCACTGAAGGAGTAGACTCTCAACGGAACACAACGTCCGAATCCGACGACGTACGGGGACCAGCCCACGTACCGGCCCCGTCACACGGTGACCACAGTCGGAGAAGAAACATGACATACAGTCCACGGTCACGCACACAGCCTGCGCGAGAGTCGAGAAAACCCAAGTGACGCTAAGTCACTAGACTCTGGACAGTCCTCTAGACGCACTAAACCCAACGGTCCTTGAGTCGCAGGACTCGGGGTCAAGACCGTTGTACGCAACAGCACAAGGCCGTCAATCTATTCCAATCTCTAGGTCTGAAACCACGGTAGCACGAGTACCGAGACAACACACGAGTCGCCAAGACCACTCCCTCGAGAGGGAACGCAAAGGACTAAGGCCACTCACACGGGCCACACGGAAAACGCAGAAGCACGATTCCCAAGGCAGCACACAAGCCGCCCCGACGATTTCCCATCTTGAAGCAAGCGGGAAACCTCCAGCCCCAGGCCGGATAACTGGACTCGCAGTCAAGGCCAACACATGGCCCACATGGGAATCGCCTTCCAAAGAAACCCACGACATGCGGGGGAGACCCCACCGCTCACACACCGATACACGGTGACTCGATCGAGCGTAACACGAAGGCCCAGCACGCGAGAAGTCACCGGGACTCTCAACCCTACGGGCACGCTAAACGAGATAACACGGTCCTCCAGACACCCTCAAAACACGGACACAGAAACCCACGGGTGTCAGGGACACTCACAAGACCGCAGGTCGACCACTGGGTCCCAACCGGGTCGACCGGGGATCCACACCTTGCGGAGCAAGACGGAGAACACAAAGACTCGCCTCGGAACAACACAAAGCCTGACGGTCTAGCCCTAGACCGTCACAGGGCTGTAACGGTCTAGGCGAGACCGTCACATCCACCTGGCGGCCTAACACAAGCCGTCACACGGCCCCAAAGAAACACAGGATGTAACGCGCCTGGCCCAGCGCGTTACACGAATGTAACGCGCTTGCCCTGGTGCGTTACACGCCTCACGCTCTCAGCGTGAAAGCAGGATGTAACGCGCTTGCCCCAACGCGTTACACGGATGTAACGCGTCTGGCCCGGCGCGTCACACACGCTGCCCTCCCCAACGGATAAAACGGCTCCGACGGCCCACCCTGGGCGCGTTACAAGCATGTAACGGTCCAGAGGGCACCGTCACACCCCCAGCCCTCAGCTGGGCAACAGGGAAGGTGACGCACCCACCCTGGGGCGTCACAAGGCTGTGACGCGCCAGCCCTGGTGCGTCACACGCCTGACCCGAAAACTAACGGAAGAGACTCTAACGGTCTAGCCCTGGTGCGTCACAGCACCTGGCGGTCTATCGTGGGACCGTCACACCCACAGACCACCAAAGGCCAACAGAAGGGAATGTAACGGCCCTGCCTAGGCGCGTTACACCAAGTGACGGCCACTGGAAGGACCGTCACTTCCTTCCGAGAACGCTACGGCGGGAAACGACCCAAAACTCGTCCCACGCCCCCATACCTCCACAAGAGAGGGGGAAAACAAGGGGGAAGCTCCCCAGAAGCCCCTAGCATGCATCTACGGCCTCGGATCGGCCAAAAACGCAATGAAACGGGAGATCGGCCCACAAGCCCTAAAACATGGGTTTTGCCCAAAAACCCCGATTCCACCCGCTCGGCTCACCACGGCCTACGAAACTCGCGGGAAAGGAAGTGCACGAGCTGGGGAACCATCACCCTACCTCCACCGAAGATTTCGCGCCCCAAGCTCACCGATCCGCGAAGAAACGCCGTGAAACCCTCGCCGGCTCGCGACCGCGCCACGAGCTCCCACGCGCCTCCACCGCCTCGATCCTCGCCCATCCTCGCCCGCGTCCTCACCCGCGCCGCCTCCGCCTCGCCCCCGCCTCGCTCCGTCGGCCGCCGGAGAAGAGAGGGGAGAAAGAGGGTGTGAGAGAAGAGAGAGAGTGAGAAAGAGAGAATGAGAGGGGGAGAGAGAAAAGGGTTAGTATATATAGGAAAAACCCGAAAATTCGATAAATTCAGAAAATTACGGAAAATTACCTCCGCGATCCTCGGAAGGAACACAACGCAGTGGTACTGTCCCGGAGTCGTAGAACGCCACGGTTTGCCCTGCAAAGAGTTCCGAAGGCACATCAGGGAAAAACACGTGTAAAGCACAAAATACACTCCGAGACCCGCTAAAATGATCCGAAAAAAAAATCCGGGGCATTACAGCCCTCCCCCCTTAAAAGAATTTCGTCCTCGAAATTCAGGACCTAGCACGGAGTCCCAGGGGAAGAACACTGAACCAACTGACACGCTGTCAGAGCCCTAGCACAGAAAACCTCGATTCTCACGAAAACACGAATCCTGAGGAACACAGCCAGACTCACAATCACACACAACACCTCGCTCCTCGCGCCGAGCACACTGGCCAGCAGAGCAGGCATATACCAAAGGACACAGTCCGGCATCACCTCAGTCAACGCGAGAATCCACCATGGCGTCGCAGCCACGATCTCGCTCACCGAAGAAACACAACCCTCGACACGAGCAACAGCTACCGATCCAACCTATGGTCGGCAGACAAATTGCACAACAGCTTCGCAGCTAGCTGACAGATCGCATACCCTCCTCAAGGGAGCAACCAAAACAGAGCCTCCACCAGCTCAAGCAGTCATCTCAGCAGACCGCAACCAGAACATCGGCTCAACACCAAGGAACACCTCACACATGGCAGGCCGAAAACCGGACATAACACTGTGCCAACTCTTGTCAGAAGACAAACTTCGACAAAGCCCAGATCCCATCCGGAAAGGCACATCACAGAAACGACCACCAAAGGTCTCGCTGGCACACGGCTCTCGCCACGCTCGAGCCCCAACAACCAGCATCTTCTGTCTCTGAAAATACCATCCACTGGTCACTAACCGCTCGCTCAGCTCGACCCTCTCGGGGAGCACGACGAATCCAAATGACAGAACCTGGCGTCTTCAGTCATCACCTCACGGGACTCAGACTTATAGGGAACCACCCCATGCTAGTCATCAAACCAGGGATAACCTTTGCGACACCAACGTCCTATCAAGGACCATCCTCCAACGCCCACCTCACAAAAGGCCTCTGCCCACAGGCGTCACTCATCCATCTGGTCTCGTCAAATCCTTCGATCAATCCAAGTGGACACCTGCCAAAGCCGATTACGCCCTTACCACAGAGCCACGGGACACCACCTGGACAGTGCTCACGGGTCCCTAAGCAAGAAACATCTCACCGTCACAATCCGACAAGACAGTAGAACCAACAGGAGCCCACGGCCTGCCAGAGACGACTTCCTCAAAAGACGATCTCATCCGAGGATACGATTGGGAACACAAGTCGGGCGCCAAGCCACCGACTCTGACCAACACGTCCTCGACCTCCGTCAGGCGACATCCTCAACAACCTCATCCAGGTCCAACATCGACGCCTGACTCGGCTTCCTTCACAGGAACAGGGTACTCATGCGGCGCACTAGTCAGCACTTTTCCCCAACACTCCATCCTGCCAGTGCCAACAACCATAATACCACGAGCAACGGCACGGCAACAACACGTTTCACACCGAGGAACCCATCCTCCGATGCTGAACGCGAACTCAGGAATCCACCCGTAGCAACCAACGCTACGATCCTGAACTAGTGGGTCACAAGCCCACCACGCTTCCGCTGCGTACTCAGATCCGCGCACACAGCCGAGAAAGCAAACGCCGCCCAACCAGCGCTCGTCCTTTCGGAACAGCGCCAGCACCCTTACACGACAAGGGAACGGGCACAACTTCTCACAGGCAACCGCCTTGCCAAGATAAGGAGCACGTCTCGCACGGACTTCATGGCACACAAGGCTAACCAATCCGAACACGCAATGCAAGACGGCGAACCTTAGCCCAACACAATCTCTCCAACCAATGGAGAAACCAGCGCACTCCCGACCAACGGAAGAACTCCACGCTCGACCTGACCTCAAGCCTCGCACATGCTGGAAACAGCACCATCCAACACCAAGGAAAAGCCATCGCTTCCATCATGTCAGCGCCTCCGACACACTCGACGAGTGTCACGTCGGACCACAATCACAGCATCTCTCGATGCATCACCGCTGCAATTCCTCGAACTGCAACACGGCACCCAAGAGCCGCAACACGAGCCATAACCGGCAACCGCCAACGCTCATCCTCGAGTCCCGAACTCACCGTGGAGCCTTCACATCTCAAGCCAACCCCAGGGTGAACACAACCCATCCACTGACAGGAACGCAGGAGCAAAAACTTACTGGGACACCACAGCCCAATCCTGCCTCGAAATCCATAAAACAATCGGGACCAACACGTCATTTCTGACGCCACAGAGCACGACAAGGACATCAGGCTCGACGAAACAGCAGCTCACCGAGAAGACATTCCGCTCACCGGAGCACACTTCTCGATCAAAACGCCTCAGGAGCTGGACAAACCTCAAGCTGGAGTGACCAAAAACCGACAGCAGCTCCCTCAGAGCACGCTCAAGGCCACTTAACCAAGAACAGTCCGCACCAGCCACCTGACCACGCTGCAGGTTCCTCGAACGCAGCACCGCGAGCTCACGCCTGCCAGCAACCTCTGCCCAACGCAGCACAACCAGGGCCACCACCGATGAGGGAGAAGGCTCTCGACCTTGATCCTTAGACCCCATGCTGGCACGAAAGCCGCGGACAGCAACCACCTTCACAGCGCCGCACAGCGCACTCAAGCTCTCAAGCGAGAAACAAAGCGGAAAAAAACAAGCACAAAACCCTATGCCAGCTGCCGACTGTACTGGACCTTATGGACTCTGATCACTGCAATATTTCGAATTCCTATGCACGCCCACAAACCTCGCTCTGATACCAGCTGTGACGACCCGAGAATCCGATTACCGGGAAGGCCCGATAACCCGAGACTCGCACCGCCGCCCACGAGCCGGGAGGGCTCGGAAGGGCTAAAAGGAGTGTGGAGGCACAAAGAAATAGGAAATAAAGCAGGACAACCCACAATAACGAGCTGAAAGAAAGAACAACAACAGCTACAACAGAGTCCAGTCCAACAAAAAGTACAGTCTAAAGCAGTAAAAACGTACCACATGCCAAGTGAACACTCGGCCCGGCAAGCTGGCAACTGAGAACCTCCGCTCCGCGTCCTCGAACCACGAGGAAGAACCGCAACACCTGAAAAGCAGGGAATGAGTCTCCAAAACAGAGACTCAGCAGGGATCCCGCGGAACCCCAACCGGAAACAACGGCGGTAGCGGAAAGGAGAGCTACAACTACAGCAGGAACAACAAACCGGTGGCCGGTCAAAACTCGGCACTACAGCTACTCCTACTGTACCGGAAGGCACCTCGATCACACCGTCGAAGCCACCAAACCACGCTAGTACCGCCTACCGAAGTAACAACACACGGCAACCATGCCGCAGAGGCCTGTCCCCCGGACACAGCCAACCTGGACACGCTGTCCAAGGTGCAACCCCGACCATCCGATCGCGGGTACCGCACCACAAGACGGAACCTCGGTAAAGCCACTAGCACTAGACTCACGACGCGAAGACCAACACACGCGCCACGGCAAAACAGCCGAAGGACTTAACGGTCGACACGACCGAAAACCCGAAGGTCAAGGCCACGAAAACTGATAGTCTGTCACTCCGTACTCGACAGGAGTACCACCCACTAGAAGCACAGCCGGTAGCGTCCCCTGACGTCTTACACCGCACCGCAGGTGACCCGCCTGACGTGGTAGGTCCTACCCGAGGCGCGAACACCGTACAAGTAAACACAAACAAGTGACTAGCTGGGGTCACGCCCGTCGACGTGCGTCCACAGTCCCCAACCACGTGTGTACACACAGACCACGCGTCCTAGGTCTGGCCCTCTGACTGGTTTTCCCCCGCAGCCGGACTCTGGCTACGACGAGGGGCCCGACGGAAACCAGTCTAACCGTCCTCAGGGTAAGCCCGTACACCACTCCCTGGTGCAACTAGCACACGCGTACTAGTAGGCTACGACTAGTGGAGGGTCACTGAAGGAGTAGACTCTCAACGGAACACAACGTCCGAATCCGACGACGTACGGGGACCAGCCCACGTACCGGCCCCGTCACACGGTGACCACAGTCGGAGAAGAAACATGACATACAGTCCACGGTCACGCACACAGCCTGCGCGAGAGTCGAGAAAACCCAAGTGACGCTAAGTCACTAGACTCTGGACAGTCCTCTAGACGCACTAAACCCAACGGTCCTTGAGTCGCAGGACTCGGGGTCAAGACCGTTGTACGCAACAGCACAAGGCCGTCAATCTATTCCAATCTCTAGGTCTGAAACCACGGTAGCACGAGTACCGAGACAACACACGAGTCGCCAAGACCACTCCCTCGGAGAGGGAACGCAAAGGACTAAGGCCACTCACACGGGCCACACGGAAAACGCAGAAGCACGATTCCCAAGGCAGCACACAAGCCGCCCCGACGATTTCCCATCTTGAAGCAAGCGGGAAACCTCCAGCCCCAGGCCAGATAACTGGACTCGCAGTCCAAGGCCAACACATGGCCCACATGGGAATCGCCTTCCAAAGAAACCCACGACATGCGGGGGAGACCCCACCGCTCACACACCGATACACGGTGACTCGATCGAGCGTAACACGAAGGCCCAGCACGCGAGAAGTCACCGGGACTCTCAACCCTACGGGCACGCTAAACGAGATAACACGGTCCTCCAGACACCCTCAAAACACGGACACAGAAACCCACGGGTGTCAGGGACACTCACAAGACCGCAGGTCGACCACTGGGTCCCAACCGGGTCGACCGGGGATCCACACCTTGCGGAGCAAGACGGAGAACACAAAGACTCGCCTCGGAACAACACAAAGCCTGACGGTCTAGCCCTAGACCGTCACAGGGCTGTAACGGTCTAGGCGAGACCGTCACATCCACCTGGCGGCCTAACACAAGCCGTCACACGGCCCCAAAGAAACACAGGATGTAACGCGCCTGGCCCAGCGTGTTACACGAATGTAACGCGCTTGCCCTGGTGCGTTACACGCCTCACGCTCTCAGCGTGAAAGCAGGATGTAACGCGCTTGCCCCAACGCGTTACACGGATGTAACGCGTCTGGCCCGGCGCGTCACACACGCTGCCCTCCCCAACGGATAAAACGGCTCCGACGGCCCACCCTGGGCGCGTTACAAGCATGTAACGGTCCAGAGGGCACCGTCACACCCCCAGCCCTCAGCTGGGCAACAGGGAAGGTGACGCACCCACCCTGGGGCGTCACAAGGCTGTGACGCGCCAGCCCTGGTGCGTCACACGCCTGACCCGAAAACTAACGGAAGAGACTCTAACGGTCTAGCCCTGGTGCGTCACAGCACCTGGCGGTCTATCGTGGGACCGTCACACCCACAGACCACCAAAGGCCAACAGAAGGGGAATGTAACGGCCCTGCCTAGGCGCGTTACACCAAGTGACGGCCACTGGAAGGACCGTCACTTCCTTCCGAGAACGCTACGGCGGGAAACGACCCAAAACTCGTCCCACGCCCCCATACCTCCACAAGAGAGGGGGAAAACAAGGGGGAAGCTCCCCAGAAGCCCCTAGCATGCATCTACGGCCTCGGATCGGCCAAAAACGCAATGAAACGGGAGATCGGCCCACAAGCCCTAAAACATGGGTTTTGCCCAAAAACCCCGATTCCACCCGCTCGGCTCACCACGGCCTACGAAACTCGCGGGAAAGGAAGTGCACGAGCTGGGGAACCATCACCCTACCTCCACCGAAGATTTCGCGCCCCGAGCTCACCGATCCGCGAAGAAACGCCGTGAAACCCTCGCCGGCTCGCGACCGCGCCACGAGCTCCCACGCGCCTCCACCGCCTCGATCCTCGCCCATCCTCGCCCGCGTCCTCACCCGCGCCGCCTCCGCCTCGCCCCCGCCTCGCTCCGTCGGCCGCCGGAGAAGAGAGGGGAGAAAGAGGGTGTGAGAGAAGAGAGAGAGTGAGAAAGAGAGAATGAGAGGGGAGAGAGAAAAGGGTTAGTATATATAGGAAAAACCCAAAAATTCGATAAATTCAGAAAATTACGGAAAATTACCTCCGCGATCCTCGGAAGGAACACAACGCAGTGGTACTGTCCCGGAGTCGTAGAACGCCACGGTTTGCCCTGCAAAGAGTTCCGAAGGCACATCAGGGAAAAACACGTGTAAAGCACAAAATACACTCCGAGACCCGCTAAAATGATCCGAAAAAAAAATCCGGGGCATTACAGCCCTCCCCCCTTAAAAGAATTTCGTCCTCGAAATTCAGGACCTAGCACGGAGTCCCAGGGGAAGAACACTGAACCAACTGACACGCTGTCAGAGCCCTAGCACAGAAAACCTCGATTCTCACGAAAACACGAATCCTGAGGAACACAGCCAGACTCACAATCACACACAACACCTCGCTCCTCGCGCCGAGCACACTGGCCAGCAGAGCAGGCATATACCAAAGGACACAGTCCGGCATCACCTCAGTCAACGCGAGAATCCACCATGGCGTCGCAGCCACGATCTCGCTCACCGAAGAAACACAACCCTCGACACGAGCAACAGCTACCGATCCAACCTATGGTCGGCAGACAAATTGCACAACAGCTTCGCAGCTAGCTGACAGATCGCATACCCTCCTCAAGGGAGCAACCAAAACAGAGCCTCCACCAGCTCAAGCAGTCATCTCAGCAGACCGCAACCAGAACATCGGCTCAACACCAAGGAACACCTCACACATGGCAGGCCGAAAACCGGACATAACACTGTGCCAACTCTTGTCAGAAGACAAACTTCGACAAAGCCCAGATCCCATCCGGAAAGGCACATCACAGAAACGACCACCAAAGGTCTCGCTGGCACACGGCTCTCGCCACGCTCGAGCCCCAACAACCAGCATCTTCTGTCTCTGAAAAGACCATCCACTGGTCACTAACCGCTCGCTCAGCTCGACCCTCTCGGGGAGCACGACGAATCCAAATGACAGAACCTGGCGTCTTCAGTCATCACCTCACGGGACTCAGACTTATAGGGAACCACCCCATGCTAGTCATCAAACCAGGGATAACCTTTGCGACACCAACGTCCTATCAAGGACCATCCTCCGACGCCCACCTCACAAAAGGCCTCTGCCCACAGGCGTCACTCATCCATCTGGTCTCGTCAAATCCTTCGATCAATCCAAGTGGACACCTGCCAAAGCCGATTACGCCCTTACCACAGAGCCACGGGACACCACCTGGACAGTGCTCACGGGTCCCTAAGCAAGAAACATCTCACCGTCACAATCCGACAAGACAGTAGAACCAACAGGAGCCCACGGCCTGCCAGAGACGACTTCCTCAAAAGACGATCTCATCCGAGGATACGATTGGGAACACAAGTCGGGCGCCAAGCCACCGACTCTGACCAACACGTCCTCGACCTCCGTCAGGCGACATCCTCAACAACCTCATCCAGGTCCAACATCGACGCCTGACTCGGCTTCCTTCACAGGAACAGGGTACTCATGCGGCGCACTAGTCAGCACTTTTCCCCAACACTCCATCCTGCCAGTGCCAACAACCATAATACCACGAGCAACGGCACGGCAACAACACGTTTCACACCGAGGAACCCATCCTCCGATGCTGAACGCGAACTCAGGAATCCACCCGTAGCAACCAACGCTACGATCCTGAACTAGTGGGTCACAAGCCCACCACGCTTCCGCTGCGTACTCAGATCCGCGCACACAGCCGAGAAAGCAAACGCCGCCCAACCAGCGCTCGTCCTTTCGGAACAGCGCCAGCACCCTTACACGACAAGGGAACGGGCACAACTTCTCACAGGCAACCGCCTTGCCAAGATAAGGAGCACGTCTCGCACGGACTTCATGGCACACAAGGCTAACCAATCCGAACACGCAATGCAAGACGGCGAACCTTAGCCCAACACAATCTCTCCAACCAATGGAGAAACCAGCGCACTCCCGACCAACGGAAGAACTCCACGCTCGACCTGACCTCAAGCCTCGCACATGCTGGAAACAGCACCATCCAACACCAAGGAAAAGCCATCGCTTCCATCATGTCAGCGCCTCCGACACACTCGACGAGTGTCACGTCGGACCACAATCACAGCATCTCTCGATGCATCACCGCTGCAATTCCTCGAACTGCAACACGGCACCCAAGAGCCGCAACACGAGCCATAACCGGCAACCGCCAACGCTCATCCTCGAGTCCCGAACTCACCGTGGAGCCTTCACATCTCAAGCCAACCCCAGGGTGAACACAACCCATCCACTGACAGGAACGCAGGAGCAAAAACTTACTGGGACACCACAGCCCAATCCTGCCTCGAAATCCATAAAACAATCGGGACCGACACGTCATTTCTGACGCCACAGAGCACGACAAGGACATCAGGCTCGACGAAACAGCAGCTCACCGAGAAGACATTCCGCTCACCGGAGCACACTTCTCGATCAAAACGCCTCAGGAGCTGGACAAACCTCAAGCTGGAGTGACCAAAAACCGACAGCAGCTCCCTCAGAGCACGCTCAAGGCCACTTAACCAAGAACAGTCCGCACCAGCCACCTGACCACGCTGCAGGTTCCTCGAACGCAGCACCGCGAGCTCACGCCTGCCAGCAACCTCTGCCCAACGCAGCACAACCAGGGCCACCACCGATGAGGGAGAAGGCTCTCGACCTTGATCCTTAGACCCCATGCTGGCACGAAAGCCGCGGACAGCAACCACCTTCACAGCGCCGCACAGCGCACTCAAGCTCTCAAGCGAGAAACAAAGCGGAAAAAAACAAGCACAAAACCCTATGCCAGCTGCCGACTGTACTGGACCTTATGGACTCTGATCACTGCAATATTTCGAATTCCTATGCACGCCCACAAACCTCGCTCTGATACCAGCTGTGACGACCCGAGAATCCGATTACCGGGAAGGCCCGATAACCTGAGACTCGCACCGCCGCCCACGAGCCGGGAGGGCTCGGAAGGGCTAAAAGGAGTGTGGAGGCACAAAGAAATAGGAAATAAAGCAGGACAATACAACAATAACGAGCTGAAAGAAAGAACAACAACAGCTACAACAGAGTCCAGTCCAACAAAAAGTACAGTCTAAAGCAGTAAAAACGTACCACATGCCAAGTGAACACTCGGCCCGGCAAGCTGGCAACTGAGAACCTCCGCTCCGCGTCCTCGAACCACGAGGAAGAACCGCAACACCTGAAAAGCAGGGAATGAGTCTCCAAAACAGAGACTCAGCAGGGATCCCGCGGAACCCCAACAGGAAACAACGGCGGTAGCGGAAAGGAGAGCTACAACTACAGCAGGAACAGCAAACCGGTGGCCGGTCAAAACTCGGCACTACAGCTACTCCTACTGTACCGGAAGGCACCTCGATCACACCGTCGAAGCCACCAAACCACGCTAGTACCGCCTACCGAAGTAACAACACACGGCAACCATGCCGCAGAGGCCTGTCCCCCGGACACAGCCAACCTGGACACGCTGTCCAAGGTGCAACCCCGACCATCCGATCGCGGGTACCGCACCACAAGACGGAACCTCGGTAAAGCCACTAGCACTAGACTCACGACGCGAAGACCAACACACGCGCCACGGCAAAACAGCCGAAGGACTTAACGGTCGACACGACCGAAAACCCGAAGGTCAAGGCCACGAAAACTGATAGTCTGTCACTCCGTACTCGACAGGAGTACCACCCACTAGAAGCACAGCCGGTAGCGTCCCCTGACGTCTTACACCGCACCGCAGGTGACCCGCCTGACGTGGTAGGTCCTACCCGAGGCGCGAACACCGTACAAGTAAACACAAACAAGTGACTAGCTGGGGTCACGCCCGTCGACGTGCGTCCACAGTCCCCAACCACGTGTGCACACACAGACCACGCGTCCTAGGTCTGGCCCTCTGACTGGTTTTCCCCCGCAGCCGGACTCTGGCTACGACGAGGGGCCCGACGGAAACCAGTCTAACCGTCCTCAGGGTAAGCCCGTACACCACTCCCTGGTGCAACTAGCACACGCGTACTAGTAGGCTACGACTAGTGGAGGGTCACTGAAGGAGTAGACTCTCAACGGAACACAACGTCCGAATCCGACGACGTACGGGGACCAGCCCACGTACCGGCCCCGTCACACGGTGACCACAGTCGGAGAAGAAACATGACATACAGTCCACGGTCACGCACACAGCCTGCGCGAGAGTCGAGAAAACCCAAGTGACGCTAAGTCACTAGACTCTGGACAGTCCTCTAGACGCACTAAACCCAACGGTCCTTGAGTCGCAGGACTCGGGGTCAAGACCGTTGTACGCAACAGCACAAGGCCGTCAATCTATTCCAATCTCTAGGTCTGAAACCACGGTAGCACGAGTACCGAGACAACACACGAGTCGCCAAGACCACTCCCTCGGAGAGGGAACGCAAAGGACTAAGGCCACTCACACGGGCCACACGGAAAATGCAGAAGCACGATTCCCAAGGCAGCACACAAGCCACCCCGACGATTTCCCATCTTGAAGCAAGCGGGAAACCTCCAGCCCCAGGCCGGATAACTGGACTCGCAGTCCAAGGCCAACACATGGCCCACATGGGAATCGCCTTCCAAAGAAACCCACGACATGCGGGGGAGACCCCACCGCTCACACACCGATACACGGTGACTCGATCGAGCGTAACACGAAGGCCCAGCACGCGAGAAGTCACCGGGACTCTCAACCCTACGGGCACGCTAAACGAGATAACACGGTCCTCCAGACACCCTCAAAACACGGACACAGAAACCCACGGGTGTCAGGGACACTCACAAGACCGCAGGTCGACCACTGGGTCCCAACCGGGTCGACCGGGGATCCACACCTTGCGGAGCAAGACGGAGAACACAAAGACTCGCCTCGGAACAACACAAAGCCTGACGGTCTAGCCCTAGACCGTCACAGGGCTGTAACGGTCTAGGCGAGACCGTCACATCCACCTGGCGGCCTAACACAAGCCGTCACACGGCCCCAAAGAAACACAGGATGTAACGCGCCTGGCCCAGCGCGTTACACGAATGTAACGCGCTTGCCCTGGTGCGTTACACGCCTCACGCTCTCAGCGTGAAAGCAGGATGTAACGCGCTTGCCCCAACGCGTTACACGGATGTAACGCGTCTGGCCCGGCGCGTCACACACGCTGCCCTCCCCAACAGATAAAACGGCTCCGACGGCCCACCCTGGGCGCGTTACAAGCATGTAACGGTCCAGAGGGCACCGTCACACCCCCAGCCCTCAGCTGGGCAACAGGGAAGGTGACGCACCCACCCTGGGGCGTCACAAGGCTGTGACGCGCCAGCCCTGGTGCGTCACACGCCTGACCCGAAAACTAACGGAAGAGACTCTAAAGTCTAGCCCTGGTGCGTCACAGCACCTGGCGGTCTATCGTGGGACCGTCACACCCACAGACCACCAAAGGCCAACAGAAGGGAATGTAACGGCCCTGCCTAGGCGCGTTACACCAAGTGACGGCCACTGGAAGGACCGTCACTTCCTTCCGAGAACGCTACGGCGGGAAACGACCCAAAACTCGTCCCACGCCCCCATACCTCCACAAGAGAGGGGGAAAACAAGGGGGAAGCTCCCCAGAAGCCCCTAGCATGCATCTACGGCCTCGGATCGGCCAAAAACGCAATGAAACGGGAGATCGGCCCACAAGCCCTAAAACATGGGTTTTGCCCAAAAACCCCGATTCCACCCGCTCGGCTCACCACGGCCTACGAAACTCGCGGGAAAGGAAGTGCACGAGCTGGGGAACCATCACCCTACCTCCACCGAAGATTTCGCGCCCCGAGCTCACCGATCCGCGAAGAAACGCCGTGAAACCCTCGCCGGCTCGCGACCGCGCCACGAGCTCCCACGCGCCTCCACCGCCTCGATCCTCGCCCATCCTCGCCCGCGTCCTCACCCGCGCCGCCTCCGCCTCGCCCCCGCCTCGCTCCGTCGGCCGCCGGAGAAGAGAGGGGAGAAAGAGGGTGTGAGAGAAGAGAGAGAGTGAGAAAGAGAGAATGAGAGGGGGAGAGAGAAAAGGGTTAGTATATATAGGAAAAACCCGAAAATTCGATAAATTCAGAAAATTACGAAAAATTACCTCCGCGATCCTCGGAAGGAACACAACGCAGTGGTACTGTCCCGGAGTCGTAGAACGCCACGGTTTGCCCTGCAAAGAGTTCCGAAGGCACATCAGGGAAAAACACGTGTAAAAGCACAAAATACACTCCGAGACCCGCTAAAATGATCCGAAAAAAAATCCGGGGCATTACAGTGGAGGTAAGGTGATGGACCCCCAGCCCGTGCGCTTCATTTCCCGCGAGTTTCGTAGGCCGTGGTGAGCCGAGCGGGTCATTTGAGGTGTTTTGGGGAAAATCATGTTCTGGGGGAGTGATCACTCGATCTAGCGTTTCTTTGCGTTTTAGGCCGATCCGAGGCAATAGATGCATGCTATGGACTACTGGGGAGCTTCCCCTTTGTCTTCCCCCTCATCCGTGGATGTTTGGGGGCGTGGCGTGGATTTTGGGTGTTTTCCCGCCATTCTCGGTTTTCCTAAATGGTCGCGGTCTACCAGTAACCGTGTTCATTGGCCGCGGTCTTGGGAGAACCGGGTTTGCCCAAGAGCGTCGGCAAGCGTCGCGGACGTGCGATAGACTGTTTTCATCTAGTCACGGTCGTGACCCGACCATGACTGTGTGGTCGCGGTCCTTGGGCGACCGCTACCATCGGGTTTGCGCGTGGCTAGTTGCGGTTGTGAGATGACCGTGACTGCGTGGTCGCGGTCCTCGGTCGACCACTACTGTGTGGTCGCGGTCCCCAGTCGACCGTGACTATGGTCGCGGTCCCCAGGTGACCGTGACTACGTTGCGGTTCCCGTTTGTGTTGTTTTGACCTCCGGTCGACCCGGTTGTGACCCAGTGGTTGACTTTAGGTCTTGTGAATGTCCTTGACACCCCGTGGAGTTCTGTGACCGTGTCTTTGGGTGTCTAGAGGTTCCATTTACCTCGATTAGCGTGCCCATAGGTGTGGTGGGTCCGGGTGACCTCACGTGTTCCTGGCTTTCGTGTTACGCTTGATCGAGTCACTGTGTATCGGTGTGTGTGCGGTGGGGTCTCCCCCGCATGTCGTGGGTTTCTTTGGAAGGCGATTCCCGTGCGGGCCACGTGTTTGGCCTTGGACTGCGAGTCCAGTTATCCGGCCTGCGGCTGGAGGTTTCCCGCTTGCCCTGAGATGGGAAATCGACATGGCGGCTTGTGTGCAGCCCTGGGAATCGTGCTTCTATATTTTCTGTGTGGCCCGTGTGGGTGGCTTTAGTCCTTTGCGTTCCCTTCCGAGGGAGTGGTCTTGGCGGCTCGTGAGTTATCTCGGTACTCGTGTTATCGTGGTTTTAGACCTAGAGATTGGACTAGATTGACGGCCTTGTGCTGTTGCGTGCAATGGTCTTGACCCCGAGTCTTGTGACTCAAGGATCGTTGGGTGTAGTGCATCTAGAGGACTGTCCAAAGCCCAGTGGCTTAGCGCCACTTGAGTTTTCTCGGCTCTCGCACAGGGTGCGTGCGTGGCCGTGGACTGCGAGTCCTGTTTCTTCTCCGACTGTGGTCGCCATGCGACGGTGCTGGTACGTGGGATGGTCCCCGTACTTCGTCGGGTTCGGACGTTATTTTCTATTGTCTTGAGAGTCTACTCTCTCAGTGACCCTCCACTAGTCGTAGCCTGCTTACACGCGAGTGGTCCCACCGGGGAGTGGTGGAGAGGCTACCCTTAGAGACGGTTTGTGGACCGGTTACCGTCGGGCCCCACGTCTTGCAGCCAGAGTCCGGCTGAGGGGAAAATCGGTCAGAGGGCTAGACCTAGGACGCGTGGTCTATGTGTACACACGTGGTTGGGGGCGGTTGGACCCACGTCGACGGGCGTGACCCCAATTAGTCACTTGTTTATGGTTACTTGTACGGTGTTCGTGCCTTTGGTAGGCGCTACCATGTCAGGCAGTTCACCTACGGTGTGGTGTAAGACGTCAGGGGATGCTACCAACTATGCTTCTAGTGAGAGGTGCTCATGTCGAGTTGGGAGTGACAGACTGTCAGTTTCCGTGACTTTGACCTCCGGGTTTCGGTCGCGTCGACCGTTGAGTTTCGGTTGTTTCGTCGTGGCGTGTGTGTTGGTTTTCGCGTCGTGAGACTAGTGCTAGTGGCTTTACCGAGGTTGCATCTTGTTGTGCGGTACCCGCGATCGGATGGTCGGGGTTGCACCTTGGACAGCGTGTCCAGGTCAGTTGTGTCCGGGGGACAGGCCTCTACGGCGTGGTTACCGTGTGCTTTTACTTCTGTAAGCGGTACTAGTGTAGTTCGGTAGTCTCAACCGCAGGACATGGTGTGTTTTTGGTACAGTAGGAGTAGTTGTAGTGCCGTGTTTTGACCGGCCACCGGGTTTACTGTTCTTGCTGTTGCGGTTGCTCTCGTAGCCTTCCTTTCCGCTATCGTCGTTGTTTCCGGTTGGGGTTCCGCGGGATCCCTGCTGAGTCTCTGTTTTGGAGACTCATTCCCTGCTTTTCAGGTGTGGCGGTTCTTCCTCGAGGTTCGAGGGTGCGGAGCGGAGGTTCTCAGTTGCCAGCTCACCGGGCCGAGTGTTCACTTGGCATGTGGTACGTTTTACTGCTTTAGTCTGTACTTCTTTTTGGACTGGACTCTATTGTAGCTGTAGTTGTTTATTTATTTTCTGTTAATTGTTGTCCTGCCTGATTTCCTATTTCTTTGTGCCTCCACACTCCTTTTAGCCCTTCCGAGCCCTCTCGGCTCGTGGGCGGCGGTTCGAGTCTCGGGTTATCGGGCCTTCCCGGTAATCGGATTCTCGGGTGGTTACAGCCATAGTCGTCGATCCAGGAGACGTGTAGATCCTCTGTGCGCGTGCTCGCCGCTCTCAGTGGGCTCTCAGAGAGTGCTCGCCGGGTGGTAAGGCCGCACAGGAGGGAGAAACTCTCTGGATATGCCGGGCGTTCCCCTCATCGATGGTTGCTAGTTGAGTTGCTCTCTTCTCAGTAGGAAGCTCTGGACAGGAGTCTCCTCTTGTGTAGTAGCGTGGAGTTTTTAGTAGAAGAATCTACCGTGCTCTTCTCTTCTATCGATGTCCCTTTTATATGGGTTATCCTGGCGCGAGGGCCTCATCCCTTGATAGGGAAGGGTCCATTTAGTTGGAGTAACGTTCCCCGCTATGTTGGCGGTAGTTGCCTGTTGGAGGGCGATAGCCCCGGCGTCGGCCGTTCCCTGGGCGAGTCTTACGGCACTCATAGAGTGTGGTCGCCCGTTATGGGGTCAAGGTCGACGTCGTGGGGGCAACGGTTGGTCGTCAGAGTGTCCTCCGGCGAGAACTGCGCTTGGGCCAGCTTTATCGGCGTCGTAGAATCCGATGCCTCGTTGGGCCGGTCATCTCCTTATCGGGCCGAACATGTATGTCCGCTCCTCGCTTGGGCCTAGTGCGTCAAAACCTCGATGGGCCGCGCATTCGTGGGCCATTTCTGGGTCAAACCAGATTTACCCTCCTCACTTCCCCCCTACTCTTAGTTGCCGAGCACTTGCAGGGAACTGAGAGTAGCTCAAGAGAGGGTTCTTCAGGAGGGTGTGATCTGAAGATGATTTCCTCGTACGGCGGGGGTTGGTGGCTTCGAGAGCCTGCTTAGAGCGCAAGACGCGTCTGGAGGTGGCAGAA
>JAHNEJ010001948.1:0-213617 GCA_022559845.1 Amorphophallus konjac | reverse complement strand
GAGTGTATCTAGCATCTTGCTTACTCATTTTTTTATAGTTCTTGAATTTACCTCGTGTCATTACAGTTCTCGATTTCTATATCTTTCATGACATGCATGAGCATGTTAAACTGTAATTGACTTAAAGCTAGCTTGGAGCATGAGACATTAAGTCCTACTGAGCGTTCACTCACCCTGCATTTTTCCATGTTTTTCAGGTAATGACCTTAGTGACGACGAGACCGAACATGATGGGCAAGGGCAAGAGTGAAGAGAACTCTGACATCTAGATGAACCGTCTAGTTTGGTTATCTTGCGTCTTATGTCTCATTGTAGTTTTCCTTTATTAAGCCTTTTCGTTTATTATGGGCCCGAATATGTAAAGAACTTATATTTGAAATAAAATTTGTTATTTGTCCAAATTATGTTTTGTCGAAATGATTATGCTCTGATTGACATGACAGTTTAACTACCACGTTCCGAGCAAACGACACGTTCCGCTACTATCGGTTTGGGACGTGACAACAGCGAACACCGATAACAGGCTAAACTGAACAGTTACAGGGATGGTCAAGCACGCACCTAAGTGATAGAAGCGGTCTGATGAACGACCGTCACCTGCATGAAATGGCCCTGATAGTACCGCAACAAATAACAGACATAGAAAGCAAACGATAGGAACTAAGCAGGGAGAAACGTACCTGAGACAGAAAGTGGCGGTCTATCGACCGACCGCTAGATACCAGAAACACCCCACGGAGGGCTGTAATTAACTCAGAGAACAGAAACAGCAGTAAACAAAATGGACAATCCGTGGGGACCCAAAATGACTCAAACAATGATAGAGGAGCAGGTCAGCAATATTAGAAGCACGATGGGCATAAGGCGTCCCACCGTGATCGCCAAAAAAGGGATGTAGATAGGTTTTACTTCTAATTCAAAGGAAAAGAAGGAATGGAGTGTGTGTGTGTGTGAATGTGACTAATATGGCATCAAACCAAACATCGAAGAACACAAATAAAGCAATGAACTCATGCATCCACACACTATCAGGTTGTGATCGCCACCAAGATGTATAATGTAAAAAAGGATGCACTACGTACCTTGGAAAGGGGAGAGAATGAAGACACTCGTCAAAAAAAATGCAGTGCCGTTACAGGATGGAGACGGTCTGGAGACGACCGCTGAACGGTGAAGACGACTGATCGATAGGCCGCTACTGGCGCTGGAACAGTATGCGGGAAGAAGACATAGGCGATGGAGTCAAATGGTTTCCAGTCGGCCGCATACACCAGAGAGACGGTCTGAGGAAGACTACTTTCCCAAGTGAATGGTCAGAGGTAGATCGCAACAGCTTCCAGCTCCCAAGCCGGGGAACTTGATCCTCCACCCCTTCCGGCCAGCCAGGAGGGATGGGCCTCGCGTTTAAGCACTAGCTGACCTGCGAAACAACACAAATGGCAGACAACAATGACCCTGAATTAATTTATGAAAGTGTAGTATCTATAATCGGGAACTATGAAGAGAGCACATGATTGAAAAGGGAAGTACCTGGGGGTTGGGTTTTTTAACCCCTATGAGGCGTGAAAAAAATAATGGGAGATTGTGGAAATGACAGAATGCCAGTGAAAAATGCAGAGAAAATGAGAGAGGATGATGAAGAAATGACTAGAACAATGGCCAAAAAAGAACTTAAGCTATGACTCAAAACTTGAAGGAAATAGACTACTCCCTAAACCAATGGCTTAGAGGATGTAAAAAGCCTTTGTCCCTGGCTGGACTTCGCTCAAGAAAGCGACAGCACCTCGATGTTGACTTAGATCTCCCCCCACCCCCACCCCCCGCGGCCATGACTCAAGGGTTCTATTTATAGACCCTTGAAACCCTAGCTCGAATAGAGGGCTTTTGGGTGGGAATCAGACTTAGATTATGTTGAATAAAATGGAGATAATACTCCCAAGTTTTATCAGGATCAAACGGCGCTCAATTTGGCTGAGAATCCGCTGATAAATCCATGGATCAAGCAAGGGTTTTGACCACGAAACTGCCCATCGACACAGGAATCTTGGTTGAAAGAAACGGTCCATCGATAGACCGCCCAGTGTGCTAATCGGCCTATCAAATGACCGTTATACACCTGGCCGACAGTAAAATGAAAAAAAGATAAATACGCACATTTATCCAAAGACCAGGTCAGAGGGGGATTCCCGCCAAGTAGAAACGGTCTTTTGACAGATCGCCACTTGGCTCAATGGTCTATTGCCTGACCGCTTTTACCCTGGTCGTTGAAAGATAAAACAAGGTAAATCCACTTAATTATCCACTGACCGAGTCAAACGGGCATTCCCGCCAAGTAGAAACAGTTCTCAGAAGAGCGCCTCAATCATGGGACGGTCTATCATAAGACCGTTTATTATAACAACAGGTCGACGTATGGAATGAAAAATGGTCATTCAACAGACCGCCACCTTCCTGAAAACGGCCGATCGTGAGACCGTTACTTGAGGTGATCTTTGAAAAAGAGAAAATAAGAGGCAAGCATGCATACTCAATCCAAAGATCTAGTCGAGCAAAATTCCACTAAGTCCGAACTCTAGAAAACACATGGGCAAACCCCAGCCAGGGAGAAGGTAACCCATGAAATAGGCCCAAAACCATCTGAAAACGGCCCTATGAGTGATGGACAACTTGGGACATCATAAATAAAGGTAAGAAAATAGCCCAACTCAAGGTAAAAAATGGGTGTCAACACCCGCGCGCATAAAATAGTGTCCCACCGTGATCGCCAAAAAATAGAGGTTGTAGATGTTTTATCTACCTCGCCCCCAAACTAGCAATATATGTGCATGAACATGAACAAAGGGAAAGGGCCGATGCATAGATAGGAAAATGTACCGTGATCGCCACCAAGGATGACAACGACAAAGGGATTGAGAGAGGATGGGAAGGGCACCGTGTACCTTGGAAAGAAATGAAAACTCGATCGCACGCTTGATATGGGGATGCGAGAACCTTGTAGGATCAACCTCCTTGTCTTCCAGCCGGCTAGAAGAAGAGGGCCTCATGTTCTCTTGCTTTCCTGTAAAAAAAAAAAATCAAAGACAAAGGCAAAAACCCATTAGAAACTATGCATGTGTAGCATCCATCCCGAAGTGATAAAAGAGCATGAATACAAGAGGGAGAAGGTACCGGGGGGAGGTTTTTAACCCCTGTGGAAGGGTGGAAACAATAGGTGTATGTATTGTGATGATAATGAAATAAATAGGAGGAAAAATCACGCAGCACAACTATGGGAATATGCCATGCAATATGAGGAAAAGTGCAGATGTAGCAGAAAAATAGCAAACTGTGATGATTTTGGAAAAGTAGGAGGAGAGAACTAAGAGTAGAGACAACGAAATAAAACCCTTGAGTGTGGAATTGAAAGCCTATACTTCCCTCTTCAAGATGGGGTCGAAGAGATGAGATGACAATGGGGCATGGCTTCGCCCCAAATCGAAGAAGAGCCCCCCCTTTCACGTTCTACAAATCGGGTTGTTTATATAGAGGTTGTAGAAACCCTAGCTTGAAATAGGAGATAATGCTTCGAAATAGGAGTCCTAGATTGATAAAATGAGTAGATAATAGTGGTATAAAGCCCCCAGGAGGGATTAGAATTGATCAAAGAGGATTATCTCGGAGAAAATGGATCAAACAAGGACTCCAAGGAGTCCTCAGGCGAAGAAATCAGAGTTCAGGAGGTTCTGGACTCTCTATCGAAGAAACGGTCTATCGCAGGGCCACAACTTGAAGAAACGGTCATGGAGTGACCGCCATTTGTATAGAAACGGTCATATGGGTGACCACCAGGCGACTGAGGGTGACCGAGGTGATTCTGGTGAAGAAACTGAGGTAGCGGTGTTGGGAAGACCACTAAGGTAGCGGTCTTCCCTGTTGGACAAGCGTATAACATGTGTAACTCCATTGTTTTGATAATGGCTGACTATGTATGTTGGGCTTATGTATAATATTCTTTTGTTTCAATGATGTCTGACTATGATTCATTAATATAATTTGACATGCATTTGATAGAGACAAACACTCATGCATTTCAGGTCAAGCCCACACCGGCAACAAAGTGTGTCTGCAAAGATAGAAAGAAATCAAGTAAGTCACACAGATAAGGCATTAGGCTGCACAAGAAAGAAGGACCAAGGTCGATGCAAGAAGGCCAAGGAAAATGACTAAGGTCCGTGCATGTCTTTATTGCGATACAGCAAAGGAAGATCGGTGCACATCCAAGGCTAATAAGTATCACGTCGGTGCAAGTTTCTTTTACAATGAACTAAGGTCTGAGTACATAAGAAGATCTAGGTCCGTGCAACCCCTGTCCAACACATATCAGGCCTGTGCATGTTTACCTTATGGCAAGACAAAGTCTGTGGATGTTGCTCAAGGTCCAAACATCAAGGTCTGAGCAAACTCCAATCAAGGGCTGAATCAGAAAGAAATTATCTCGACACCTTCGGATGACAACTCTGCACATAAAGCATGTGTCGACACATCTAACAAATGTCTCGACACTTCAAGAAGAAATCAGCTGAAGCAAACGCCGTCCTCAAGACCGTTCAAAGGAATGTCTCGACACATTGACAGGAAAGTGTCGACACATCAAGGTTCAACCAGAACGTGTATGAAATCAAGCCGAAGCTGTTCTATCTAAGACTCTGGACTCACTAATGTCTCAACACACTGAGTGAAAAGTGTCGACACACTCGTCTGAAAATCTTTGCACATTGGCACTTCTGTCTCGACACCCTCATGCGAGAACTCTACTCATGGTTCACATGTTCCGACACCTTTTGGTGTTGTCTCAACACATTAGCCATGGATCTTCAAGACACTCACTAAATGTCCCGACACACAGAGTGTAAAGCATCGACACATCAACGTTCAACTAGAATGCATTTGAAACTGGCAGAAACTATCTTCAAGGCTTTCAAAGGGATGCCTCGACACACTAACAGGGAAGTCTCGACACATCCACGTTCAACTAGAATGACTATTCAAGGCCTTCAATGGGATGTCTCGACACACTGCAAGGAAAGTGTCGACACACCCTTGTTCTTTCAGAAATCATCTAGCCAATAAACTGTCAAATCAGTGGGCCATCCAGAGAGAGAAAAAGGAACCGCAAGTCTTTAAAAGAAAGGATTTTGGGGTCTGGACCACGTCCCAAGGTCTGACCCTTGCTCTACCATCATATCACTTATTTTTCTATCTTTTGGAGATGGTTTTGTCAAAAATCCAGCTGGAAGAGCCACTTCAGTCTGTCGTAATGACAGTCTTATCTGTCTGCCTGTCCAAACTGTCTGCTGCTGGGAATAGGACACTCCGTAGTCTTCCACTATCTCGCTGTCGATCAATGGGCTGTCCAACCAGCCACTATACGCAGAAGAGTACATCTATGCAGAATGAGAAGACTGCTTATCTAAGAGAGATTTATTGTGAATATCTGATGCCGTCTAAAGGGAGATCTGGTCTGCTTCTTCCCACTGTCTGCCAACGTACCTTCCTTGTACTAAAAGCTGGGCTCAGCCAATGGAAGATAGCAGGCATGTAGGAGCATTTAATGAACAGATCTCCAAGCATCCAAATGAGAAGACTCGGTCACTTCTTCCAGGTGCTGCCACCGTCGAACATGGAACTTGCCTAGAAGACTCCAAGCTCTCACTTCACCCTGGCACATGCATCAAGAGAATTTATGGAGGGAAAAATATAGCCGGTACAATGGTCCATCTGAGACTTCTTGGCGCATTTTTTCCTGGCTTTACAACTAGTTTTTACCTATTTATACCAAGCTTCCTCAACTGAAGAAGCTGCTGCTGCTGCCGTCCACACAGTGCCACGCTCTGGACCATCCACCAAAGATATTCCTAAGAAAGCATGAGAGCAGCCCCAGCACTTGGTTGACATAGTCCAGTGCTGTGAGTAGAGAAGAAGAAGAGAGAGCAGCCTTGAGGGAGAAGATAAACTCTGTCGTTTACCAGTGTTTGAAGAAAAGGATCCTTGGATCCAATGTTGTAGCTGCACCCACCAGCTCTGGTGTCTTGATCCATTCTCTTATCTGGTGTCTACAAAATCTCTATTCCTTCTCCACTGCACTTGCAGTATTCAATTTCTATTGTTATGGTTAGTCTATCACCAAAACATCTAGCTTTTTCGATCCCCTATTTTAGGGACCGGGTTCCCTCTGTGGTTTCAGAGGAAGAGAGGATCAGATCTTCTGGGTAATTCAAGCTGTTAGTCAGCAGAAAGCAAGCTGTGTTGCTCACCTGTGTAAGCAAGCTGTGCTGCTTAGCGGATCAAGCTGTGTGTCAGTCGGAAAGCCACACCGAGTTTGGTGTGGGGTGGACGTAGGTTGTGGGCTAACAACCGAACCACCTTAAAATCATTGTGTTGTGGGTTGTATACATTGTGAGCTTGTTCTATAACTTATATCCCCATTTCACAGGTTCGTGTGCTACTTACGCTATTTATTTTCTCTACACACTCAAGCGTTCTGCATGCACAACAGTCTCATCTTGATCCTCATGCTATTGTTGCTAACGTGCATCTTCTCAGGTGTCTACAGCACTCTTGCTTACAGACACTTTGAAGCATCTCCCTAGCAGAGGAAGGTATCACGATGGGTGAGCAGCCTTCTCTCCTGTGTCTTTAAACGCATTAGCTCCTTGGGTTACCTGCTGCATCATTGCACACAGGTATCAAGGTGAAAGATTTGCCAAGGGAATTCACCTCGTTTGACACTCATGCACCTTAGTGATCACCTCAGTTCTCACACACTAAGCAAGTCATTTCACACTCAGCTACTATGATCTAAGATCTCTGTGGTTCAGATCCATAGAAGGTGTGTCGACCTGCCCGCTGGGAGTGTCGACCTGTGTTGTTCATATACCCAGGATCCTTAGAAGGTGTGTCGACATACCCGCTGGGAGTGTCGACCTGTTTGAACTGAGCATCGTGCTTTAACATTATTACTCGCTTCATTCCTATCTATTCCACTGTGCTGTCTGTCTAAGTGTTTTATTGGTTTATAGGAGTGATTCATGTGTTGAGGGGTCAAGATTTAAAGAGGCCATAGTTATCAACAGGATCTATTCAACCCCCCTTCTAGATCCGATTGCACTACGTGGAACCCAACATTCCCAAGATCACTATCTGAAGATATTATTATTATTATTTTAATAAAATGCAAGTGGTGGTCAAAAGTTGACCACCACCTCAACGTAGCGGTCAACTAATGACCGCTACCTCAAGTTGTTGACCGCTACTAGAGGGAGGCACGCGGGACCCTTCCGGCTGACCGTTGATGCTCCGAATTGGCCTAAAATGGGCCCGAAAGTTAGGGAATTGAAGATAAAATCTTCCAAATCTCAATGGGTTTGAAAAATGGTCAAGAAATAGGCTCAAAGAAGGCTCCAAAACAATGGTTAATTCAGGACATTATAAAGAAGAATAAGAGAAATAACTTGACTTGTAGGCCAAAAATGGGTGTTAACACCGAGGTTTGACCCTAGGGTTGATCTTACTCTGTTCTCAGGTGATCTTCTCATTATCTAGAACCTGAAACTTCAATCATTAAGTTACTAATGAACTATGGTAATTTACTAAGGTACCGTTATGCTGTCGAAATTCCTCCATGGCATAATTTTCTATTAAGTCTTTCTTCACTTCACATGTTCATTTTGGTACGTTCTTACCTTGATTTTATCGCCATGAAATTATTGTTTGAACTTGATATTCTTGGTCTACTTTTATTTATTATGGAAGTAGCTTGATTTATAACTTGAAGATGCAAGGGCGGGCATGGACGGTGTCCAAGGGATCCAATCTAGTCCCCTCAGTAGATGGCCGGAAACATACTACTAACCATAAGGTATGATGATTACTGGCATCGCATTATGCTGGTTGTACTTTTTTATAAACAGGTGAAATCCACGAGACAATCTCATGAAATTATACATGCTTGCTTGTTACATGACATTCTAGTGCATAGCCTTTTCAAGGTTATGAAAAGTACATTCTCGTTACATTCTCGTTATTGAAAGGCTGAAACTTATATTCTTGCTTGATTATGATCATGTTGCAATATTATGTCCTTACTTTCATATCTTCATGTTACTTTGGTTTCATTTGCAGGTTTTATCGCACCTTATTTCATTATCTTACCTTCTAGAGCTAAAATGTTAATTATGTAAACAATACCTTCATGTTGATACGAATATACCTACTGGGCGAGTGCGCGCATTCCCTAATTTTTCAATATTTTCAAAAAATTCTAGCGGGTCGGAATCAGACTACTCAAGTGGTGAGTCCGAGAGCGAATGAAGAACGAGCGAAGCCCTAGATAGTTACAGTATCATGAGTCATATTGTAACGAGTGTCCTTCACTGTAATAGGTAGGGAAGTTGATCATGTTATGAAATCTTTTATTTTATTGAGTCTGGTTATGTCAAAGAGAGTCAAGTGTTAGATGTAAACTATGGTCATTATTATTTAATAAAGTTAGAATTTTAAGTACGTGATATTGTGCATTCATTCTTCTATGTGGAAGTGTTTAGCGCTCTGATTGTCTCGCTAGCTAGAGGCTTATTTTATCGGTTGTTCACGCTCTCGACTTAATTCCGTTGCATATCTCGGGGCATGACAGTTAAGGTGGTATCAGAGCCTAGGCTTAAGTAAGTCCTAGGAAAAAGTTAAGTCATAGGTTAAGTCCAAGGTTGTAAGGACCCATACCTATGAACTAGGAAGAAAATTTTTAACCCAGGTGAGATTGGGTAGAGCCCGGGATGAGATAGTTTCTAGTAAGAATTAATCTTTAGGTTAAGCCTCTAAATTCCAAAGAAAATGGCAATTGTCTATTTTTCTCAGGAACCTTACTTTCCAAATGGCCGCTAACCGAGCAAATTGGGAGGCCATGCAGCAAACCGTCTAGGGTCTTACCCAGGCCCTACAAACGTTAGCACAAGCAGACGCGCGAGTTGGCACGGGGGATCTTCACCGAAATTTTTGAAGCATGAACCCTCCACTGTTCTCGGGATCGTCCAACCACGATGAGGTCAAAAATTGGATCGATGAGACGGACAAGATATTCCATGTTACGTAATGCACGGACCAGGTGAAGATTCTACTAGCCACATTTCAGCTCAACAAAGATGCGCGTACCTGGTGGAAGGCCACTCCAGGTCATCTTCATAATGCTCAAGTGACTTGGGAGGAGTTTTTTGAACTCTTCCATGAAAAGTATTTCTCGGAGCATGTCCGTGAGAGAAAGGTGGCCAAGTTTGCCTCCCTTCGGTAGGGCATGATGTCTGTAGCTGAATATGAGCTATAATTTTCAAGGCTAGCACCGTATGCTCCATATCTAGTTAGTACGGAGCAGCTGAAGGCCAATCGCTTTATGGATGGACTACGTCATGTCTTTTTTAAACAACTTGGCCCGCAAAACATTCGAACCTATACGGAGATGGTGCATAGGGCCCATTTGTATGAAAGGACCCTCGAAAAGGTCAAGAAATTCAAAGGCAAAGGTGAAGAATCTAGCCGCAAACATGACAAGAGAGGGAAGAAAGAAGAAAAATTCAGTATCACGGGAACCTAGAAATCTCGTGATAACAGGAAGAGGTCTCAGAATGGCAATGGCGACGGTAAGAGCAAGAGAGTCAAGGAGGATGAAAAGCAAGTCATGACGGCTTGCACGTTCTGCCAGAAGTTTGGTCATTTGGCCGAGGAGTGCTGGAAGATCCTCGGCGCTTGTCTCCATTGTGACAGCAGGGAGTATCGCATGCCCGATTGACCCCTTATGAAGGAACAACCCTCCAAAAATGATGGTGGGCATAGGCAGAAGGCACGTTTAAATGCGGTGATGGATGATGAAGCCCCAAAGGAAGATATGATAGAAGGTACAATACATATCAATTCACATCATGCCTTTATTTTATTTGATACCAGTGCTTCGTATTCTTTTATTTCCACCACTTTTGCTAAAACTTTGCCAGTTTCACCTGTTCCCTTACCTTCGGACCTAGCTATTACTACACCTCTAGGTTCCGGAACCGAACTCAAAACCCACTACCCGAATAACTATAGAAGGCCATAATCTTCTTGTAAGCCTCGTATGCCTTGACATGGAAGGCTACGACGCCATTTTAGGTATAGATTGGCTGTGTGAACATTATGCCGACATAAATTATCACCATAGGTGAATTTCCTTCTACAAATCGGACCTTCCAAAATTTTCTTTCCTTCGCATCAAATACAGGAAGCATCTTGTTCTTATTTCTTCTCTTCATGCCTGCAAATTCATCTCGCAAGGTTGTGAAGCCTTCCTTGCTTCCGTAGTTATCACTAAATCTAAGGAACTCATTCTAGAGAAATCCCTATTGTGATAGAATTCCCAGATGTCTTTCCTTCCGAACTACCTGGTTTACTACCCATAAGGGAAGTAAACTTCTCCATTGAACTAATCCATGGAGCCGAACTTGTCTCCAAAGCTCCCTACAGGATGTCCCCCATGGAACTCAAGGAGTTGAAGAAGCAACTCCAAGAATTATTGGAGAAGGGCTTTATTCGACCAAGCACATTCCCTTGGGGTGCACCGGTTCTATTTATCAGGAAGAATGATGGATCCCTCAGGCTCTGCATCGATTATCAGCAACTAAATCAACTGACAATCAAAAACAAATATCCATTATTGTGTATTGATGAGCTATTCGACCAAATCTCTAGAGCGGAATATTTTTCTAAAATAGACCTCAGGTCTGGTTATCATCAGTTGAGGATTAAAGAGGAAGACATTCACAAGACTGCATTTCAAAGTAGATATGGGCATTACGAGTTCGTGGTTATGCCATTTGGACTAGCCAACGCCCCAGCAACTTTTATGCAACTAATGAACAATGTCTTCAGGCCCTATCTATAAAG
The DNA here is from genome assembly GCA_022559845.1 of Amorphophallus konjac. NCBI lineage: Eukaryota > Viridiplantae > Streptophyta > Magnoliopsida > Alismatales > Araceae > Amorphophallus > Amorphophallus konjac. The sequence continues at coordinate 202,673 of JAHNEJ010001948.1, read as the reverse complement.
ATTTGTGGTCGTCTTTATAGACGATATCCTTATTTATTCCAAGACACAGGAAGAGCATGAAGAATACCAGAAAATAGCTATGCAAACATTAAGAGAACACTAACTCTATGCGAAGATCAACAAATGTGAATTTTGGCTAAAGGAAGTTTCTTTCTTTGGCCACATTATTTCAAAGGAAGGTATCGTTGTGGATCATTCTAAAGTCGAAGCTGTTAAATATTGGAGCAGACCAACGACCATGACTGAAGTCAGGAGTTTCCTTGGTCTGGCTGGCTACTATAGGCGATTTGTAAAAGATTTCTCAAAGATCGCCGTTCCTCTAAATAGGCTTACAAGAAACGAGAATCCTTTTATATGGTCGAAGGATTATGAAGAAAGTTTCTTGACCCTCAAGGAACACCTTACTACTGCCCCTGTACTTGCACTACCAGTTGAAGGTGATGGTTTTGAAGTCTATACTGATGCATCAGGCATTGGCCTTGGGTGTATCCTTATACAGCATGGTAGGGTAATTTGTTATCCTTCAAGACAGTTGAAGCGTCATGAGGAAAATTACCCGGTTCATGATCTGGAACTAGCCGTTGTAATCTTCACCTTAAAAATATGGCGACATTATCTCTATGGAGAGAAATTCACAGTATTTTCGGACCACAAAAGTCTGAAATATCTTTTCTCTCAAAAGGAGCTGAGCATGAGGCAAAGAAGGTGGCAAGAATATCTCAAGGATTTCGATTTCTCTATTCAATACCACCCAGGCAAGGCAAATATTGTAGCAGATGCACTCATTAGAAAACCACTGGCAACTTTATCAAGTCTCAGGAGAGGTATGACCAACCTTGTAGAAGACTTTGCTCAGCTGAACTTGGATATTGACGCGGAGGATGAAGGGTGTATTATCACCAATATCTGGTCACAACCTACATTAATAGAAGATCTGGTCAAGTTACAAGAGAATGACCCTACACTAGTTGAGATCAAAGCCAATATTGATCAACGGCCAGATTTCTCCGTCACAACTGATGGAAGATTATTATCTTGAGGTCGGATCTGTATGCCAGATCATGAGGAGACTAAGAAATTGATTATGGAAGAAGCCCACAGGTCAAGATATGCACTTCACCCTGGTGCTACCAAAATGTATCAAGACTTAAAAAGAAACTTTTGGTGGCCCAATATGAAGAGAGAAGTGGCGGACTTTGTATCTCGCTGCCTCACTTGTCAACAAGTCAAGGTGGAACACCTAAAGCCCGCTGGTAAACTACATCCCTTAGAAATTCCTGAGTGGAAATGGGATAGTATAGGGATGGATTTGATCATGGGTTTGCCTAAGAAAAGAGGTGGACATGATGGTATATGGGTGATCATTGACCGTTTGACAAAATCTGCACATTTTCTACCCATTAAAAGTCGATGGTCCGTGGATATACTAGCAGCCTTATACATGAAGGAGATTGTCCGATTACATGGAGTCCATGTCACAATTATATCTGACCGAGACCCTCGCTTCACATCACAATTCTAGAAGGGTCTACAACATTCCTTGGGGACCCGGTTAAATTTCAGCACTATATTTCATCCACAAACTGATAGCCAAACTGAAAGAACCAATCAGGTAGTTGAGGATATGCTCAGGACTAGTGCAATAGACTTTGGTGGAAGTTGGCACGACCATTGCCTCTAGTCAAATTTGCCTACAACAATAGCTATCAAGCTGGTATTCAAATGTCACCGTTCGAGACATTGTATGGTAGGAGTTGCTGATCACCAATCTGCTGGAATGAAGTTGGGGAGAAACAACTCCTAGCCCAGAACTTGTAAGGGATACAACCGAAAAGGTAAAAGTTATCAGAGAAAGACTCCAGATGGCTCAATCAAGACAAATGGCGTATGCTGATAATAGAAGAAGAGACCTGGAATTCCAAGAGGGGGACCACGTGTTTCACAAGGTTTCCCCAAGTCGTGGAATTTGAAGATTCGACATTAAAGGCAAGCTTACTCCAAGATTCATTGGCCCTTTTGTAGTTCTAGAAAGAGTTGGCGAAGTCGCGTATCGGATAGCTTTGCCTCCTCAATAATCTGGAGTTCATGATGTATTCCATATCCCAATGCTAAAAAGGTACGTTCATGACCCATTTCATATTATAAGTCATGATGATCTTGTGGTACAGAAGGATCTGACGTACAAGCAAAGGCCACTAAAAATACTTGATCGAGAGATACGTCAGCTTAGAAATAAAACTATTCCCATAGTAAAGATCCAATAGAGTAAATGCCTGGAACAAGAAGCTACATGGGAGACGGAGGAAGCTATATGCAAGAGATTTTTGGAGTTATTTAACTGTAAGTAAAATGCACCTTCATCCCATACAATGAATTTGGGATAAATTTCTTTTTAAGTGGGGGAGGGTGTAGCAACCCTGGAATTTCTCTCATAATTTTCTTGGATTTTTCAGAAATTAAATAGATTATTTAAGTATTTAATAAGGCTTAAATGGCTTAATGGGCTAATAAATTGATTAATAGGTCCAATTAATAACCAAGTGGTTAAGCCCACTTAAAATGGGCCTTAAAACAAGAAACATAAGTCTTTTGGCCAAGCCCAACCCTAGAAACGTAATAAGGTAATTTTCCCTAATTAAAGTAGATAAATAAGGAAAATTAAGGGATAATTAGGAAGGAGTTTGAATTAAATTCAAATTTTGGCAGTCCAGCCAGGTCGCGATCAGTCGCACGACCGCGTTCTAGAGACTAGACCGCTACCTAGTTTCGTAAACGGAAAGACTTAAACCAAGGAAAGTCTGGATTTTTTGTTGTGTCTCCTCTGGATTTGATGATGTGTTTTGATGCTAGCAACAGTTTGTGTTTTTGATGTTAGTTAAGGTCGATGCATGCTCATGATGAAGTATACAGGTCGATGCGCATTCATACATTGAGATAGGAAGGTCAATGCACATTCATATAATGACATAGGTAGGTCGGTGTACATGTTAACTCTGAGCCTAGAAGGTCAGTGCATATGCATAAGTATTCTATTATAAGGCCGATGCATCTTTCACTTCATTAAACTACCAGGTTGATGCATATATGGCATTGAGTCTAGAAGGTCGATGCATGTATGGGTTACAGACCAAGAAGGTCGATGCACATATATCGCTGAGTCTAGAAGGTCGATGCACATAGGCATTTACGTTTAGAAGGTTGATGCACCTTATGCACTGAATGCACAATCAGGTCGATGCACATTGAACATAGTACACACCATTAGGTCGATGTACCTCATGCACCTTGTGCTATAAGGTCGGTGCACCTTGTATACAGGTTGATGCTAGCAACCTAGCAGTTGGAGAAAGGTCGATGCTTGTGACCTAGCGACTGCAGCCTAAGGTCGATGTATGTGTTGGAAAGGTCGATGCTAGTCTGCTAGCCTCTGCAGTAGAAATTCAGTGCATTAGAAGTCATCACTATCAAGGTCGATGCACCTTGTGCATTCACTATAAAAACAGGTCGATGCACCTTCATCAAGGTCTACCTGTGTTATATAAAGGTCGATGTTTTTATTCACACATGTTGCATGAGTTAGTTAAACAGGATGATGCATCTCATTTATGCATCAATGTTTCTGCAGAAATGAGTATATTCTTTTGACATGACTAAATTTGTTGAAATGATTTAGATTGAACTCGTGCTTATGCTTATCACTTGCTTAATGACTAATACCTCTTTATCTTTTATCTTGTCAACCCAGATCTATGTTCAAACACCTAGGTTACATTAAGGCTGACCGCATCAATCTCACATGGAACTTAAGTGAAGGTGATTGATGGCACGTGATCTAAGGCAGGAAGTAGTTCTAAAAGCCTGCCATGTGGATCATCTTATTTTTTACCTCTGACACGTGGACTCTCGAAATATGCGGGAACATGTTCTCCACGTTCCCAAATCAAAAGCTCGTGGAACTACTGGACTCGTGCTCTATAAAAGGAAGCTCAGTGCTCGAATTCAAAAATACACAGAGAAGAAGAGAAGAAAGAGAGATCAGAGCAGATTAGAAGAAGAGGAGAAAAGAGCAAGAGAGGGAGAAGAGTCTGAAGAGAGAAAGAGCTCATTGCTGAGAGGAGGATGAAAACAGAGTGTCGTGAGAAGATCTGAGAGAGAAGTGAGACTGAGAGGTTCTGTTCTTTCCTGACTTTTGGATCAAATCCAAAGTCAGATCGCTCAAGTGGAGCTACATTTTTCTCAATTCTGCCATCGTTTCTTTTGTTTCTTAGTCTTTCATTTTAACTCCTTGTAAGCTGTGTATCAGGAGAGCAAGCTGTGGTGCTCAGCAGGCGAGGTGTGATCCCCGGACAGCAAGCTGTATTGCTCAGCGGGAAAGCAAGCTGTGAGGCTCATCAGGTTGTAGGGATTTTATCCCCAAAACTATGGATCAGCAGATTCAAGCTGTGTGGCAGCGGAATCCTTACTCAGTTGAGTAAGGGGTGGACGTAGATCTCAAGCTCGAGATCGAACCACCTAAAAATTGAATTATCTTCTGTGTGGTTGCATATTTCTTCTACTTTGCGATTAGATGAATGCATAGGATTGCCTATTGCTAGCACACATTTAATCTGGCTAATACATTCATCTGTTATATGTGCCTCTCTGATCTAACCTCTGCCGAGTACCAAACCTGGATGTCTGACCGATTCCTGAATTTGAATTGTGATAGGTCTTTATACGTTGTTGGTATTGAGAAGTGTATTGAAATTCTTTCATCTATTGCTTGCATTATGATCAATCATTCAATGGTATATAAAATTGTTTAGTCAGAAGGATAGATCACTTTTATCTGGAAAATTGTCCTTTGCGTGAGGAGATTTTCTAATCAACCCTTCGCCTAGTACTATACTGAGCTGATTGATTTTCTTTTAATGTTCACAATGATTGAATAGCTATTTCATATCTCATTCTTCTGTTGATAATCCTGATTGCTATTGGTGTTTTTTATTCACAGTACATTTTAATTCCGCACTATTTTTTAACTACTGTAGAATCCTGCAATTGGGGTAGATCTATTCACCCCCCCTCTAGATCTGTAGTTCATCCCTTTTCACTCACATCACTTGGTATCAGATCCTAACTCTCCCTTAGGGCTTTACATCCCGGAGAGCTTTAGAAAATGGATGCTAGAGGTCTAACTGCTGATGGTCATTCCACCAGTAAGCCACCATTTTTTGACGAGTCAAATTATGCTTACTGGAAGAACCGAATGTAAGTCTTCCTTCGGGCGAAGGATTATGAAATCTAGAAAGTTGTCAGTAAAGGTCCTTTTGGGATTACCTGAGGATGAGGAGGTTTGGACCATAGAGCAAATCCGTAAGTCCACCTTAAACTGGAGCGTTGTAAATGCCATGCAGTGTGCTCTTCATCCTACCGAATTCTCTAGAGTTTCCTCCTGTTCCACAGCCAAGGAGATGTGGGACAAGCTAGAGGTGATCAATGAAGGGACGTCTCAGGTTAGGGAGACTAAGGAAAATATGTTAATCTCGAAATATGAAGCTTTCAAAGATGAAACCTGATGAGTGCATTTCTGAGATGTACGCTCGTCTGATGGTACTCGTTAATAGCTTGAGAAGTCTAGGTAAAATTTACAGTGAGTACGAACTAGTTAGAAAAATTCTTAGGTCCTTAACACCTATTTGGCACACCAAGGCCACTGTTATGGAGGAGTCCAGAAACCTAGCAACCACATTGTAGATTTGTTTATTGTGTGTTCTACCCCGCCCCCTTTTAAACTAATAAATGCTAATGCATGTATATGAAGTAATCATGGAAGTATGAACAAGGGGGTAATGAATAGATGAACTAACCGTGATCGTCACCAAGGATTTAACAACGCCGAAAGGATGAAGAGATCAAAGGATGGCGCCGTGTACCTTGGAAAGAAAACTTGATCACGCTCAAGAGACGGGTGCGGGGAACTTTGTTGAATCAAACCTCCTCGTTCTCCCAGCCGGCTAGGAGAAGAGGACCTCACGTTGTGTTCATGCTCTCCTACAAAACAAAGCCACAAGATAAAAGAAAACCCATTAGAAAACCAAAGTGTAGTATCAATCCCGCAGTGATAAAATAGGGGTAGAAATTGAGGGCAAACTCACTGGGGGGAGGTTTTTAACCCCTGTGGGAGGGTGGAAAAGATAGGTGTATGTGTTGTGCATGTATAGGATTTGAAATCATGAAATTTAATAGAGATAATAGAGAGAAAACGTTGATGCAAAATGGGGAAAATGCATATGTAGCAGAAAGTGCAGTGTTTTATGATGATTTGTGATTTTGAGAGGAAGAGAACTAAGAGTATAGACAAAAAATCAAGACCAAAAGGATGGAATGGAAAGTCAATACTTTCCTCTTAAATCTAGAGTCGAAGGATTGAGTCGGTGGTACAGCATGGCTTCGCCCCGAATCAAGAAAGAGCCCCCCGTCGTCACTGCGAACTGTGCAGTTTATATAGAGTTTTTAGAAAAAGCCCCAACTTTCTATCACGATTCCCAGAGATATAGTCCAAGATAAATTGAGTTCTATGGATCAAACTCGAGATAATACTAAGGACAAGAGATAGAAATAAACGGGACTCGATTTGGATGAGTATTCTAGAAGATATGGCTCTTGGAAGGAGACCCCGTCGCTTAAAAAATAGAGTTTGAGTTGAACCAGGATACCTAAATCCCAATCGTTCAACCAAGATTCTGAGAGATATAGCCAATGAAAATTTGAGTTCTATAGATCAAACTCGAGATAATCCAAAGGGCAAGATATAGGAACAAATGGGGATCAATTCGGAGCTATATTCTAGAAGTTACAGCCGCCGCAAGATAGGCCCATCGAGCAGAATTGGGACAGAGTCCAGCGCAGGCTAGACTCTTAGCGGTTTGCTTAGCGGTCGGTCAATTGACCGCTTAAGAATAAACGGTCGGTCGATCGACCGTTTGCAATAAGAAACGGCTGTTTGCGTGACCGTTTGAAGTTCGTTTGCGTGACTTTGAAAATCAGAGGATATCTCCCAAACGGTGCAGAACTAGCGAAAGTGGTAGAAGAAGAAATTGTAGATAACTGAAAGATGAACAACTTTCATGAAGAGAGGAAGATAAAAAGATGATCATAAGATAAATAAAATGGGGTGAGAATAGAGAGGAAAAATATCGAGACACAGGTGAACAGTGCAATCTGCTGAAAAAATGTGAGTAACTTGAAATCGGTGCAGAACTGGCTAATGTCATAGAAGAAAGAATTGTAGGTCTTTAAAATATAAACAACTTTTGTGAAGGACACTTTTTGAATAGAAGAACAGAAGGGGATGAAAAGGGGCCACGTTCAGGACTATACAGTGAAAGGGGCCGAATGCTTGGTGGAAATGGGCCTAAATGGGCCGCAAGTTAACTTGGAAGGCCGGAAGTTGATAAGATAAGCTCCAGGACTCTAAGAAATCATGATCTCCAAGGCTCAAAGGTTAGGGAATGATGAAATGGGCTCGAGATCCATCCAAGGAAGGCTCTAAAAGAATGGCTAATTCGGGACATAAAAAATGATGAATAAGAGAAATGGCGTAACTTGCGGGCTAAAAACGGGTGTCAACACACATCTGTCGATGAACTCATCGGTTCTCTCATGACATATGAGTTGAACCTCAAGAGGGTTGATGAGTCTGAGAAGAAGAAGAAACCCCTAGCTCTTAAAGTAACTTCTCATAGCAAAGGGTCATCAAGTGAGCATAGTTCTGGTAGTTCAGATGAAGACCAAGATGAATTTTCCATGTTCACTAAGAAATTTAAGAAGTTTCTGAGGAAGGAAGGTATGAGGTTTTGAAGAAAGTACTTCTCTGGAAAAAGGCAGCCAAAGTATAAATCTGATACTGCCAAGAAATCTGATAGTGTTGTTTGTTATAATTGCAGGAAAGCAGGGCATCTGAAGGTAGATTGTCCTGAGCTGCAGAAAGAAAAACATCCCAGGTGGAAAAATAAGAAAGGAAAAGTCATGGTGAGCACCTGGAGTGACTAAGAGGAAGGAAGTCAGAGCAACTCCTCTGACAGCAAAAATGAAGACCGGCTATGTTTGATGGCCAAGAGTGATGAAGAAAAGGAAGACGATGATGAGGTAACTTCCCCCTTTGAGAATTTTACACATAGTGATTGGGAAGAAACTTATGTTGAGATTCTAGATAAATATGATGACATGCGTAGAGAAAATAGGCATCTGAAAAGAAAAATAAATTCTTTAGTTAAAGATACATCCTTGAATGATAAGCTTGCATGCCTGGAAACAGAAAATCACAGTTTGAAAAATTCTCTTGCTGAAACTGAAAATGCTAAAACTATCTTGAATGATTTGAGAATAGAAAATAAAAATTTGAAAAACACTATTGATGAACTGAAAATAAGAATGCAAAAATTTGAGGAAGAAACCAGAATTGCAAACAAAAAATATGATGTTGTCAATGGTGTAAAAAAAGAATTAAAAAATTCAATTGAAAATTTAGAAAAAGAGAATAAGGATAAACAACATTCCCTTGAGGGCATGACACAGGGAACTGAAAATATGAATGCTATCTTGGGAACAAAAATAAATTTCAGAAGGGAAGGATTGAGTTTTAACCCAACAAACAAAAAAGATTTGATGTGAAGACTATTTCTTTTGTGGCTGAAAAACGAACATCAAGACCTTTAATAAAAGTGAATTTTAGAGAAAATCAAAATAAAAGGCCTGTGAAATTATTGAGAAAACTAAGCCCAGTGTCAAGGACAAGGGCAAAGGGAAGGTAGAGGTGTCTAGGGAGTCATGCATACACACTACTACACCTCGAGCTAAGGGAGAGGCTGGGGGTCAAACAGTTAAAGCTAAAGTCCAAGGAAACCCCAAAGCCAAAATAACCCAGTCTCAACAAAAAGGTCGAGGCAACCACCCACCTGCACAGACCTACTCTTCATTCCATCATTCCTATCTCTACAACGCTGGTAGGAAAGGTCGAGGCAGCCTCTATATGAGGTCGATGCAGAATAACATTCAGAACTCACAGTCTAGTCAGATGCATCAACCTTACCCCTGGAATCTCTTTGTGCAACCTAGGTTCAGAAACTTGAGAAACCAGAACTCATATGGCTTTGCCAATTCTATGTCTGATCAGCCTAGGGTCTATGGTGCACACGCATTTCCCAATGCCCACTGGACCAATCACTGGCACAGAAACCTTCACAATGGCTCTAAGAATAAAAATGCCACAACACAAAAACAATCATCAAAAATTCAAAGTGGCAAGAAAAAATAGACTGAGCAAAAAACTAAGGAATCCATAAAACAAATAAAAACACAAAATCAAATATGGATACCAAAACACTTGATATCTTGTCTGCATGAGATGAACGTTTTTGTGGGGCCCAAATAGTTTTGGGTTCCAAAATTCTCCACTTGATTTTACTTGCAGGTATGCCTGACAGCCAATTACAACAGATGGTATCTTGATAGTGGCTGCTCCAGGCACATGATCGGGGATAAAGATAAGTTCTGCATGCTGGTTGAAAAGGATGCTGGTCATGTTACCTTCGGAGGTAATACTAAAGGCAAAATAATTAGAACAGGCAAGATAGGTAAGTGCTCTTCCTGTTGTATTGAGGAAGTTTTACTAGTTGAAGGGCTTGCCTATAATTTACTTTGTATTAGTCAGTTGTGCGATAAATGCCATAAGGTTGTTTTTGACTCTTTTGCATGTACTATTTTTGAACCTAATTCTGAATCTGTGAAGTTCACTGGAAAAAGAGTCAATAACATCTATATGGTAGATTTAGATGATGCAACACACACTAACTTGTGTCTCACTGTTAATAAGGATGATTTAGCCTGTCTCCGGCACCGTAGGTTAGGTCATGCCAGCTATAATGTGTTGCATAAATTAAATCAACATAGCATGGTGAGAGGTCTCCCTGAAATTTCCTTAAAAAAGAATAGTAAAATATGTGAGGCCTGTACCCAATGTAAGCAAACTAGAAAGTCATTTAAGTCCAGAACTGAAAATATGTCTTCTTAACCATTTGAGCTAATACACATGGATTTGTTTAGACCAACTAGATCAACCAGCTTATCTGGTAGAAGATATGGCTATTTTTTAGTAGATGACTTTTCTATATTTACCTGGGTATTTTTCTTAACTCACAAAAATGATGCATTTGAGGAATTTTAGGAATTTTATCATAAAATAAAATAGACTGGTGAGCAATCTATTTTGAATATTTTGTCTGACCATGGTGGTGAGTGTGAAAACTCACAGTTTGATAAATTTTGCAGGGAAAATGGGATCAATCATAGATTCTCTTCACCAAGGACTCCAGAGCAGAATGGAGTGATTGAAAGGAGAAACAGAACCCCAGTGGAGATAGCTCGGACAATGCTAGTTGAGGGGAATCTGCCTAGAAGGTTCTGGGCTAAAGCAGTTAGCACTTCTTGTTATATCATTAACAGAGCTCTGGTAAGACCTTCTACTCAAAAGACTCCCTATGAGATACTCAAAGGTAAGAAACCTTCATTAGCACATTTCAAGGTATTTGGTTGCAAATGTTATATCCATGTTAATTCTAAAAGAGAACTTGATAAATTTGAACCTAAAAGTGAACCTGGAATTTTTTTAGGTTACTCTGAAAAGTCCAGAGCCTACATAATCTATAACATTAACTCTCAAACTGTTGAGGAATCACCACACATTGTATTTGACAAACATTCTAATACATCTGAAACTGGCTTATGCAGGGCCAAAGCTGATGGTGAAATTCTTGAGAATAAAGAATGAGCAGAATGAAGAACCTACAGATGAAGGTGAGACTGATGGGTCTAGAGCCCAGGGGGAGGTAAATGCAGATACATGTAATCAGCTTACTAATATCAGAATTCTTAGAGATCATCCATTAGAAAATGTGATTGGTAACTTGAATGAACCCCCTAGAACTAGATGACACTTCAGGATAGAAAATGAACTAAATTCTTTTGCTCTAGTCTCACAGATAGAATCCAAAAACATTGATAGTGCCTTAAAGGATGAGCATTGGATAAATGCCATGCATGATGAATTGAATCAATTTGAAAGGAATAAGGTATGGCAGCTAGTCCCTAAACCCTCTGTAACACCCTCAAATATAGCAAAGTTGTACTATATATCATCGAGGCGTCTTTTCAAGTATCGGCTCAGTTCTTGGAAAGAACTCTGAAGTTAAGCGTGCTTAATGGGGAGTAGTACTGGGATGGGTGACCTGCCCGGGAAGTCCCTCATTCTGGAGCCGATCACTGTTAAAAAGGGATAAAACCGTGAGGCCGGTAGGCCAAAGCGGACAATACCTCAACGGTATAGAGTACGGGGCGTGACAGAATGGTATCAGAGCTATACCCCAGTCGGAAGTGTGGGAACTAAGTGCCATGCAGGGCAAAGTATGGTATCAGAGCTATACCCCAGTCGGAAGTGTAGGAACTAAGTGCCATGCAGGGCAAAGTGCTACGCTATGGGAGCCACCTCTTGAGTCCGTAATGGAGCAAAGTGCTACATAGTGGGAGCCACCTCTTGAGCCTGTAGGGGCCACCTCTAGAGTCCTACCTGCCTGGGGGCTTGATTGCGTGATTACGTGCTATATGTGCCCAGCGACGAGGACGTCGCCTATATAAGAGGGGTAGATTGTAACACCCTCAAATATAGCAAAGTTGTACTCTATATCATCAAGACGCCTTTTCAAGTATCGGCTCAGTTCTTGGAAAGAACTCCGAAGTTAAGCGTGCTTAATGGGGAGTAGTACTGGGATGGGTGACTTGCCCGGGAAGTCCCTCATTCTAGAGCCGATCACTGTTAAACAGAGATAAAACCGTGAGGCCGGTAGGCCAAAGAGGACAATACCTCGACGGTATAGAGTACGGGGCGTGACACCCTCACATGGCTCAGTTATAGGCACTAGATGGGTCTTTAGAAATAAAACTGGTGAGCAGGGAAAGATAGTCAGAAATAAAGCTAGGCTTGTAGCACAGGGATACAATCAGGAATTTGGGGTAGACTTTGAAGAATCATTTGCCCCTATTGCCAGATTAGAAGCAATCAGAATTCTTCTAGCCTTTGCTTGCAGCCTAGGAATAAAACTCCAGTAGATGGATGTAAAATCTACTTTCTTGAATGGTTTAATAAAAGAGGATGTTTTTGTTAAACAACCTCCTGAATTCGAATGTATTGACTTTCCTAATTATGTGTATAAATTAGATAAGATATAATATGGACTGAAGCAGGCTCTCAAGGCCTAGTATGACAGGCTGAGCTCCTTCTTCATAGGTAAGGGATTTTCAACAGGTGAGGTTGACCAGACCCTATTCACCAAGGTAGGCAACAAAGATATTATTGTTGTTCAAATTTATGTAGATGATATAGTGTTTGGGTCAACTAAACCTGCCATGTGTGAGGAATTCTCTAGATTAATGACAAATGAATTTGAAATGGGATTAATGGGAGAACTGAAGTTTTTCCTTAGATTGTAGGTTAGTCAAACTTCATATGGAAGCTTCATCACACGGTCTAAATATATCCGGGACCTACTAAAGAAATACAAGTTTGAGAACCTCAAAGCTATCACTGCACCTATGGGCACATCAACTAGTCTTGATGCTGACGCAAAAGGTAAGTTGGTGGACACCAAATTATACAGAGGTATGATCGGATCCCTTTTGTATCTCACTGCATCTCGTCCAGATATACATTTCTCAGTGTGTTTGTGTGCTAGATTTCAAGCTAGTCCTAGGGAATCACAAATGAGTGCTGTAAAAAAGATTTTTAGGTATCTATCAGGCACCCTTGATTTAGGACTATGGTATCCTGCTAGGTGTGAGTTTGAACTTGTAGCTTATACTGATGCAGACTATGCAGGGTGTAGGATAGATAGAAAGAGCACTAGTGGGTGTTGTCAATATCTAGGTGGGTGTCTAGTGTCTTGGGCATCTAAGAAGCAACACATTGTTGCTCTTTCCACTGCTGAAGCAGAATATGTTGCAGCAGGGAACTGTGTAGCCCAAGTCCTCTGGATTAAACACCAACTCATTGATTATCACATAAAATTAGGATGTATTCTCATTTTGTGTGATAACACCAGTGCTATTTCCTTGACTAAAAACTATGTTCATCATTCTAGGACTAAGCATATTGAAACAAAACACCATTTCTTAAGAGATGAAGTAAGTAAGAATGAAATTGAGCTTAACTTTGTTGAATCTAAAAAATAAATTACAGACATTTTTACTAAACCTCTTGGGAATGAAAGGTTCAAATTTTTGAGAAGGGAACTAGGTTTATGTAAATTTTAGCATGATGAGTGATTGTTTAAGTTCATTCGTACCTGCTTAGAATAAATGCTTTCCTTATCATATCTCAGAGTCATTGCATAAATGCTTAGAATACATGTTGTTCAATAGTGTCATTGCATAACTTGCATTCTGTTCATCTTGATGTCAGAGATATATCAAATGGTGTGATGGGAAAAAGGGCAGATATCTTTTGTCTGGAAATCCACACTATGTGTAGAGGCTTGTCCTCCGCCAAGTATCTTGAATCAAGATTTTGTATGAGTCTTGCATTTCATTATTAGTTCATATGTCAAAATGTTGTGTCTAATAATAATGCATATAGATAGGGGGAGCCGTGTTTCAACAACATTTCAAGTATATTCCCTTGTGCTTTTTGATAGAGGGAGTTCAGAATAAAATGCTCTTACCATGAGTCTGATCGAGGATAAGTTGCTATCCGTGAATACTTTCTGTCACTCCAGACTCTATCTTTCAGTTCAACAAGGTTCCTCGTCACAATGTTTCTGACCTGAAATCTTATAAGTACATTGGTCATCTTTTCTCTCCTTGCATACTCATCTACTCTCATCTCATAATATCACATTCCAGAAAATCTTGGAATTCCTTTGAATTTGAATAAATGACAATCTGATAATCAGTTCATCACTCTAAGCTACTAAAATCAGAAGTCTTCTCCTATAAGAATCAGTTATGTACCATAATGAACTGATGGTTTAAGCTTAATCAATTTTAGAGTCTAAAGACTAACCTCAATGAAAAAGATTGTTCACTACAATTAAAAGCACTTAACCATCTTTTACATATCATGACTGATTCAGTCTTTTAGAATCTAAAAGTCTACAAACTCAGGAATTCTTTGTTGAAAAGCTTAGAAGTGTGTATTATTTTTAAACAAAACTTTCTATAAAATCAAAGGGCAGCGATGCTAAAACTATGAATCAAAAAGATGTTGGCAGAGCAATGGCTGATGCACAGAGAAAGTGGGTCCTTTATCAAAGAAATAGGGTGAACCCATGTCATGAAGTATTTTAGCTACCTCTATTCAAAAATTAAAACTGAAGGGTTAGCTTCACTGAGTAACTAGAGGTACTGGCATCTAATCAACGTGTACCCTTACGTAAAAAGGTGTAAACTATATCTGAAAGTCTTAACAAATGAAACAGAATGGTAAATTCTACTGAGTAACTAGGGGTACTGGTGTCTAATCAACGTGTACTCTTATGTAAAAAGGTTTGGATTATACCTAACTGTTCAAAAGTTTATGAACAAAAAGAAAAATATGGCTGTAACCCTGAGGTAAAATATCAGAAATTTCAAAATTTGTTTAACCTCATTACATGTTCTAGTTATCTTTAAGAAATTCATTGATTTTTTTAGATAAGTAAGATGAGGTTAGACTAATCTGACAAGATCAATGTATATTTGGTTTATTGCTATTAAGAGTTAATACGAACTTCTTCAAAGAGTGCAGTTGCTAAACTCTAACTTTCATCATTCTTAAACCAAATTGTTATAAAGGATGCATTATCTGAACTCTTATACTAAAAGATTCTGAGCTATTTATGCTTGTTTAATGAAAGATAAATTAGTTTGTTAGTCAGATCATCTTTCCTGTGCTTTTCCTTCTTTGATTCAGTCATCTCCGTTACCTTCCAAAAAAATTCACTCTATCTTTCTCTCTTCTATTTTGCTGATGGCAAAGGGGGAGAGAATTGATCTCTTGCTTGGCAATTAGTAAAATGGTAGAGAAAAAAGAAAATGCAAAGGGGGAGAGATGGCATAGAGCATAGTGATGGTATAGAGCATAGGGGGAGAGATTTTCTGAGATATCTTTTAAAGGGGAGTGCTTCTAACTTTATGATAATCCATGTATTCGACATCAAAATATAAATATAAAAGTGTTGCCATCATCAAAAAGGGGAGAATGTTGTGTCTCCTCTGAGTTTGATGAGGTGTTTTGATGCTAGCAACAGTTTGTGTTTTTGATGTCAGTTAAGGTCGATGCATGCTCATGGATGAAGTATACAGGTCAATGTACATTCATACATTGAGATAGGAAGGTCGATGCACATTCATAGAATGAGATAGATAGGTCAGTGTACATGTTAACACTGAGCCTAGAAGGTCAGTGCATATGCATAAGTATTATATTATAAGGGCGACGCATCTTTCACTTCATTAAACTACAAAGTCGATGCATATATGGCATTGGGTCTAGAAGGTCGATGCATGTATGGTTTACAGACCAAGAAGGTCGATGCACATATATTGCTGAGTCTAGAAGGTCAATGCACAAAGGCATTTATGTTCAGAAGGTCGATGCACCTTATGCATTGAATGCACAATCAGGTCGATGCACATTGAACATAGTACACACCATTAGGTCAATGCACCTCATTCACCTTGTGCTATAAGGTCGGTGCACCTTGTATACAGGTTGATGCTAGCAACCTAGAGGTTGGAGAAAGGTCGATGCTTGTGACCTAACGACTGTAGCCTAAGGTCAATGTATGTGTTGGAAAGGTTGATGCTAGTCTGCTAGCCTCTGCAGCAGAAAGTCAGTGCATTAGAAGTTATCACTATCAAGGTCGATGCACCTTGTGCATTCACTATAAAAACAGGTCGATGCACCTTCATCAAGGTCTACCTATGTTGTATTAAAGGTCGATGTTTTTATTCACACATGTTGCATGAGTTAGTTAAACAGGCTGATGCATCTCATTTATGTATCAATGTTTCTGCAGAAATGAGTATATTCTTTTGACATGACTAAATTTGTTGAAATGATTTAGATTGAACCCATGCTTATGCTTATCATTTGCTTAATGACTAATACCTCTTTATCTCTTATCTTGTCAACCCGGATCTATGTTTAAACACCTGGGTTACATTAAGGCTGACCGCATCAATCTCACATGGAACTTAAGTGAAGCTGATTGACGGCTAATGCGCGGAAACGCACGTCGTTAATACACCCCGCTATCAAAATTAAATATCCGGCCCACAAATTAAATAAATGGAATAGTTAAGTGGTAAGACCGAGTCGAATCCACAGGGAGAAGTAGATTTGAAAGTTAAAAATCTTAAGTTGTTAAGATTTAAAGATCAAGAGAATTGATTGTAGACCGCCTTAGAAATTGAAAACAAAATAGAATTCTATTGAAAATAGGGGTTTGGAAGAAATAGAATAACTTAAAATCTAGAGGGAACTAGAAAAAGTGAGATACATGAAAGTTGTAGAGAATTGAAAGATGAAGAAGTTTTATGAAGAACACAGAAATAGAAAACGAAAGGAAGATAATGAAAAACTTAAAATATCAAGATCTATCGTTGCTGGTGAACAGTAACTGATAGAAAAATAGACCGGTGAAAAATTAATTCTAGAGCTCAAATGAAGAAGAATTAGAAGAAGTGCAAGAAGAATAAAACTAATATATACAAGAGAGGAACAACTTTCATTTAGAACTCAGAGTAAAATTATGATTGGAAAGGATTTAAAATGATAAATTGGTGGAGACTAGCACTTCGGATGAACAGTACATACACAGGACAGCACTTAAGAAAACGAAAAATAAATTTTAATCTAGAAGGAATTAAAGGAAATGATGAACAGAGAAGTTGAAGAACACTTACCGATGGACAACTTTCATGAAGACAACAAATTGAAATGAAGATCAGAACAATACGTTATGAAACTAAGAAGAGGCTGAATGCTTAAACAAAACTTTTCATTAAAATAATTTGAACTTACAAAGCTTGCATCAAGTAACTTCAAACCAATACCTTCTAACCCTAAAACAAAAAGCCAACAAGAATGAAACTTAAGAACATAAAGTACCCCTTACAAATTCTTCATAATCCCCTTGCTAGCTACTCCTTCCTTCTTCTTAACAACCTCCATTACAATCAAAGCCCTTTATATAGGGTAACACATAACCCCTTAGATAGTGTGAACATTCTTGCCCATGTGAACATCAATTGCTGCTCTCTTTGACCAAAAATGATGTGCCAACATGTGTTGCACATTTAGCAATTTTTTTCTGCAATTTTTTTCGGATTTTTTATAGCCCTTTTCTCTCTTTCTCTCTCTCCACGGCGCGTTGCGCCCGCCGCGCCGCTTTCTCTCTCCTCCCCGCGCTTTTGAGCGCGTGCGCCCGCCTGGCCGCCTCTTCTCGCGTGCGGCCCTTGCGAGGTGGTGGGTTCGAACCCCCCCTCCTGCAAAACAAACACAAATACACACACAGTACACGTATTTAATATATTATATATATATATATATATATAAGAGTTATATATATATATATATATTGATATATATATTGTATATAGCTTTAGAAGAATCCAAATAAATATCAAATAATTTTATTTTATTTTCTGTATTTTTTCTTTTCTTTTTGAACAAGTCCTAATTATTATTTTTTTATTTTTATAATATATATATAGATATGTATATATGTATATATTATGAATATAACTTATTAAAGCCTAAAAAGTAGCAAATAAATTTATTGTTTTTTTCTTTTTGTTTTCTTTTATTATGTTTATTCTTATTGAACAAATCCTTGGGCTTTTGGCCCATTTCAACATACATTATATTTTCTTATTTTTCTTATTTTGATTGTTTTGAGTGTTTGTTAAATAAGGAAATATCTTTATTAAAATCATTTAATTTAAAACATTAATTATTTGACTCTAAATTAAAAGTGAGTGTGAGAAGTGCATATTTATTATTATTAAAGCCCATAAATAATGTAAATAATATGAATTAAGATGGGAAAATACACACTTATCACACCCCCCAACTTACTCATTGCTAGTCCCTTAGCAATACAAATAATCTCAAAATGTAAGGACTAACAAGAGTTTACAAAGTTCATGCCTCATTTCCAGATCTTCGTTCATAGAATCTACTAAAGATTAGGAATCTGGAATCATTATTTCATACTAGCCTTATGTAGGAAATTCAGGTATATGATCAGGAATTCTAATCAAAATTCAGTAGCACTTGTGCATGTGTAATATTAAATTCACAGTATAGACAATTCGGTCCTCCAATTGCTATTCCGAACAAATGTCTTTCAATTCCGCACTTCTTAATTAGAGCGTTCAGCATACTAGCTTTTGTCTACCTTATTGCTTTGTCCCTTTTGGGATCTTTTGTATCTTTTCTTTTTCTATACACACATGATGCTGCACTACCCTTCACTGTTTTACGCAAACCTCAACACGTCTTAGGTGAAGTAGGCCTGGTTTCGCAGATCAAGGTTCCCTTTTCCTTTTGACGCGAACCTCAACACGTCTTAGGTGAGGTAGGCCCGGTTACTCAGAATCGGAGCATTTTTCATGGTGTTTTTCTTATACTTTTGTCACTTGTGCATTTGCACTAATTTTTGATAAATAGCATGGCAGAAAGCTTATAAAAAAAAATCTCTTCCTTAAGAAGTGTTGAATATTAGACAACATATTTAAAATAGCAAAAGGCTTGTCCTACTGGTTTCATTAGCGTGCAATGTGATTTTCATTTTTCTCAAGTGCACATGAACTTTAAAGAGATTCTTAAATCAGTTTTCCATTGCTAGATTAAATAAATTATCCATCATCCGATTCCCTATCAATTCTAGAATCACTTCCCATGAGACATGAATCAAGAAACTCCAACTGGGAATGTATTATAACAAGAGAAAGTAAAAAGGTGTGAAAAATTGAGAAAAATTTTGAATTTGTACCCCTCACCCCCCAACTTAAATGGCATTGTCCTCAATGGCAGAAGCAATAGAAAGAGCAGAGAATAAGTAACAGATAATATGGTTGGGATGGAAGGATACAACCCGATGGTCAGGGCAAAATGATGAGGGCTTTGCAAATCGGAGCAACAGAGGAAGCAATCATCTCTCATCTCCCCCCCAACTTATCTTTTATTCAAACCTGCAAAACAAAAACACAAACCACAATAAAAACTGGGGTTGTCTTTCAAAAAGCCATTTATTCTCACACGAAACTATTAAAGGTTTGGGTTGCCTCCCAAGAAGCGCTTAGTTTAACGTCTTCAGCAAGACGCAATGTAGCTCACTAACCAACGGGTGGCATTCAGAATGAGCCACCAAATGATCTTACCATCTGATAAACTCCAGCCCTTGTACCATTGGAGGAAAAGATTATATGTATGTACATATGGGCTAGAATCATGCCAAGGTGGGTCTAGGAATTTGGACGGACCCCCTCGGTCAGAGAATGCCAGAGGAATTATCATATCTTCAATCACAAAATATTCCTCTGTATATGAGGGTCTTTATAAGTGTTAAACACATCAATGCGGACCTTAATTTTTCTTTACTTTTCTTCGGCATCCTCACTCTTAGGAGTTACTTGCGTATCGTTCAAGTGAGAGAGGATGGGAGTGTTATGAAATTTGGGAGAATCAACCACTTGGCCAGTGTCAAGGAGATAAGGAGGATTAGGAATGAAATCAGTGTGTTCCTTAACACACTGATTCTCATAAGAGTCTGATGGATCCGACCAGTTGGCGAGTGGCAAAATATTTGGAATGATTGTGGATTCACCAAGGTCAGGGGTGGGTAAAAGATCCACATCCTTCTCTAAATCATGAGATGCCCAATCAGAGTGACTGTCCAGTGGAGTACCTGGTTCCTCAATTACCCAAGAAGATGGATTTATGTATACACTTAATTCACCCTCCACACTCATATTTTTATCATCATGTACTCAGAAAGAAGATTCATCAAATTTAGGAATGGCAAGTAATGGAATTTGGTCATTGACTGACAAATCGTCATCCTCTTCTTCTCCCCCCAATGACTCAAGATCATCATAATCCTCAAACTCATCATAATCCTCTTCACAAGTGGAATTAGATTTAGGCATCTTAGGCTGCTCTTCCTTTAGGTCCTCCTCATAAGATTCTTCTATGATTCCCTCAAAATCAACAGTGAGATGAGTGGTAGATTGGGGGATCATAGGTTGATCATATGGACTTTTATCGTTATCACATCCATCAAATCTAGGAAGTTGGTCTTCAATACTTGTGGAGTTGCTAGGCATTAGATCCACTTCCATGTCTACGATCTTTTTAGCAACCCGGCTCACATGAGCCTCAAAGTTTTGTAGTTGTTCCTGGAAGGCTTGTCGTTGAGTCTGGAAGAGCCGTGTCAATTGATCAAACATCTCCTCCTTATGCAAATCTGTGTATGGAGGAGATAGATAAGTGGGCTGAGAGTCAGATAGTGATGGATAGTAATTTGAAGGGCACTCAGTCTGAGAATGAGGTGGTGGAGAGTGTATGGGTTTCCCTCCATAATAGGGTTGATCATAAGAATCATTTGGGTATGGTTCCCAATTTGGAAAATCTTGTTCTTGAGGACTTTGGCCTTGATCCTGATAAGACTCCCAAGAAGAATCATGTTGATCTCTCCAACCAGAATTAAAGTTGTTTGGACATGGGTCACAATAAGATGTGGAGAGTTTCGGAGACATTTGGGTTAGTCTTGCTTGGGCCATCCAAGAGATTGTTGGTTGATTTTCCCAGCTAGAGTTATAAGTATCTGAAGGTGATTCGTAATCGGGCTGAGAAAACTGTTGATCATATTGGCCTTGCTCCGGGGTGAAAGGTAGATCATGGCCCCCAAATTGAGTGGTTGGAATATGGTCTTGGGTAAACGATGGAAACTGGGCCATCATAGGTGACGGGATCTCATTTTGGGCCGACCACGAATATAGACTGTCATAATAGGTCGGGTTGTTTTGGGTGAGAAATGAGTGTGGATTTGGACAATCACCTACATAATGGGCTGGGTTATCCCACATGTGATCATTATCATGGTGACTAGGTGGTATGAAGGGGTCTTGATCCATGGCTAAAAATTGATCAAATTTATGAGCCAATTGGTCAAACCTAACTAAGTTGTGTGCCCAATCCATAGATGAAAGTTATGATCTCACCATTTTTTGTATATTTTATTTTTTTTCTTTTTTTTTTGATGCAAACAAATTATCAAAAAAAGTCTAACTTAGATTCACCATCAAACTTATCCACCGGCCAGGTAACAGGTGTGGAAGTGGGAGGCTCCCCTTGCTTTCACAAGGTCCTAATTAAGTAACCACTTTCCCGCTTATAGCGTTTGCCGTTGACCTCTAGCCTTAGACACCAGTTTCAAAGATGATAGTGAGACCAAGTTATACTTTTTTTTTGTTTTTATTTTTCTATTTTTTTTATTTTTTTAAGAATATTTCTAAGCATGAAAACTAATTACATATTGAAAGTAAAAAATAAAGAAACTAAATTTATGGAAAGAGGGTAAGAGTACTAACCTTAATCGCATTCCCTCTTTCTTTATTTGGTAACTAAAAAATAACAAGAGTAGAAGATAAAGAAGACTTACCTCGGGGAGACACAATACTTTTTGACATTTTCAAAATTTTCTATTTTTTTGTGCTTTTGTTGATCCTTTTATTTTTCTGCAAAAATAAGAGTGAGCACCAATATATATACAAAAGAAAGCACAAAGTTATCAACTTCAAATTCAAACCTCCCCGGCAACGGCACCAAAATTTGATGCGCGGAAACGCACGTCGTTAATACGCCCCTGCTATCAAAATTAAATATCCGGCCCACAAATTAAATAAATGGAATAGTTAAGTGGTGAGACCGAGTCGAATCCACAGGGAGAAGTAGATTTGAAAGTTGAAAACCTTGAGTTGTTAAGATTTAAAGATCAAGAGAATTGACTTTAGACCGCTTAGAAATTGAAAATAAAATAGAATTCTATTGAAAATAGGGGTTTGGAAGAAATAGAATAACTTAAAATATAGAGGGAACTAGAAAAAGTTGGATACATGAAAGTTGTAGAGAATTGAAAGATGAAGAAGTTTTATGAAGAACACAGAAACAGAAAACGAAAGGAAGATAATGAAAAACTTAAAATATCAAGATCTATCGATGTTGGTGAACAGTAACTGACAGAAAAATAGATCGGTGAAAAATTAATTCTAGAACTCAAATGAAGAAGAATTAGAAGAAGTACAAGAAGAATAAAACTAAGATATACAAGAGAGGGACAACTTTCATTTAGAACTCAGAGTAAAATTATGATTGGAAAGGCTTTAAAATGATAAATTGGTGGAGACTAGCACTTCGGATGAACAGTACATACACAGGACAGCACTTAAGAAAATGAAAAATAAATTTTAATCTAGAAGGAATTAAAGGAAATGATGAACAGAAAAGTTGAAGAACACTTACCGATGGACAACTTTCATGAAGACAACAAATTGAAATGAAGACCAGAACAATACGTTATGAAACTAAGAAGAGGCTGAATGCTTAAACAAAACTTTTCATTAAAATAATTTGAACTTACAAAGCTTGCATCAAGTAACTTCAAACCAATACCTTCTAACCCTAAAACAAAAAGCCAACAAGAATGAAACTTAAGAACATAAAGTACCCCTTACAAATTCTTCATAATCCCCTTGCTAGCTACTCCTTCCTTCTTCTTAACAACCTCCATTACAATCAAAGCCCTTTATATAGGGTAACACATAACCCCTTAGATAGTGTGAACATTCTTGCCCATGTGAACATCAATTGATGCTCTCTTTGACCAAAAATGATGTGCCAACATGTGTTGCACATCTAGCAATTTTTTTCTGATTTTTCTGTAATTTTTTCGGATTTTTTATAGTCATTTTCTCTCTTTCTTCTCTCTTTCTCTCTCTCCACGGCGCGTTGCGCCCGCCGCGCCGCTTTCTCTCTCCTCCCCGCGCTTTTGAGCGCGTGCGCCCGCCTGGCCGCCTCTTCTCGCGTGCGGCCCTTGCGAGGTGGTGGGTTCGAACCCCCCCTCCTGCAAAACAAACACAAATACACACACAGTACACGTATTTAATATATTATATATATATATAAGAGTTATATATATATTGATATATATATTGTATATAGCTTTAGAAGAATCCAAATAAATATCAAATAATTTTATTTTATTTTCTATATTTTTTCTTTTCTTTTTGAACAAGTCCTAATTATTATTTTTTTTTTATTTTTATAATATATATATAGATATATATAGATATGTATATATGTATATATTATGAATATAACTTATTAAAGCCTAAAAAATAGCAAATAAATTTATTATTTTTTTCTTTTTGTTTTCTTTTATTATGTTTATTCTTATTGAACAAATCCTTGGGCTTTTGGCCCATTTCAACATACATTATATTTTCTTATTTTTCTTATTTTTATTGTTTTGAGCGTTTGTTAAATAAGGAAATATCTTTATTAAAATCATTTAATTTTAAAAATTAATTATTTCACTCTAAATTAAAAGTGAGTGTGATAAGTGCATATTTATTATTATTAAAGCCCATAAATAATGTAAATAATATGAATTAAGATGGGAAAATACACACTTATCAACGGCACGTGATCTAAGGTGGGAAGTAGTTCAAAACGCCTGCTACGTGGATCATCTTATTTTTTGCCTCTGACACGTGGACTCTCGAAATGCGTGGGAACATGTTCTCCATGTTCCCAAATCAAAAGCTTGTGGAACTACTGGACTCGTGCTCTATAAAAGGAAGCTTAGTGCTCGAATTCAAAAATACACAGAGAAGAAGAGAAGAAAAAGAGATCATAGCAGATTAGAAGAAGATGAGAAAGGAGCAAGAGAGGGAGAAGAGTCTGAAGAGAGAAAGCGCTCATTACTAAGGGGAGGAAAAAAAATAGAGTGTCGTGAGAACATCTGAGAGAGAAGTGAGACTGAGAGGTTCTGTTCTATCTTGACTTCTGGATCAAATCCAGAGTCAGATCACTCAAGTGGAGCAACATTTTTCTCTATTCTGTCATCGTTTCTTTTGTTTCTTAGTCTTTCATTTTAACTCCTTGTAAGCAGTGTATCAGCAGAGCAAGCTGTGGTGCTCAACAGGTGAGGTGTGATCCTCGGACAGCAAGCTGTATTGCTCAGCGGGTTGTAGGGATTTTATACCCAAAGCTATGGATCAGCAGATTCAAGCTATGTGGCAGCGAAATCCTTACTCAGTTGAGTAAGGGGTGGACGTAGATCTCAAGATCGAGATCGAACCACCTAAAAAATGAATTGTCTTCTGTGTGATTGCATATGTCTTCTGCTTTGCGATTAGATAAATGCATAGGCTTGCTTATTGCTAGCACACGTTTAATCTTGCTAATACATTCATCTGTTATATGTGCCTCTTTGATCTAACCTCTGTCGAGTACCAAACTTGGATGTCTGACTGATTTCTGAATTTGAATTGCGATAGCGCTTTATACGTTGTTGGTACTGAGAAGTGTATTGAAATTCTTTCATGTTGCATCCCTATGGTTTTGATGATGTCTCACACTATAAATCAATCTACTATCTCTAGATTTATGCTAGTTCATCATGTAAGTGAGTACAGTTCATATGATGTTTCATTAGTTCATCTATCTACACTCTGCTTAGTTAGAATGAACAGTAGTGGGTCGACCCACCCTTGCTGATGCGTCGACCCATCAGAACACTGACTGTCTGGGTATCAAAGTCTGTACATCAGCTTGATCGAGTAAGTCTGTAAAGCATGCCTTAGTGTTCATATCATTAAGTTTGTACATTGGCATCTCTTCTTCAAGTCTGTACACCGGGCATCTTCTAATTGAAGTCTGTACAGCCAATGCACTTAACTGAAGTCTATACACTGGTTTGTCTAACTTCAACTCTATACATCTGATTACTGTTGCAGTGTTCACCAAGTCTATACATCGCCTTCAGACCTTCAACTCTATACACTGCTACAGGAACCAAGTCCATACACTCTCCCGTTCAAACCCTTCTAAGTCTGTACATCGGTTTTGCTTCTCCAAGTCTATACACTCATACCTTTCCCTACGCTTTCCTGGCCAAGTCTATACATCGCTAAGCCTGTACATTGCATACTGCTCAAATGATCAAAGCTCAAAGTCTGTACAGCGTGAAGTCTAAACATTAGCTCAGGGGCTTCAAGTCTATACATTGAACTATTCTTCAAAGTCTGTACAGTGGCTTCGAATCGGCAAGTCTGTACATCGGCTTCATTCACTCAAGTCCATACATCCACAGTGGATCATCAAGTCCATACATCCACAGTGGTACTTCCATGTCTGTACAACGTTGAAGCCTTCACAAGTCTGTACACTGCTTGAGCCTCACCAAGTCTGTACATCGCTTCAAGCGATTCAAGTCTATACAGCCTGCCTTCACATTTAGAGTCTGTACATCGGTCCTTCAGCGTCTCATGCATCGTCTCACTCTCGCAAAGTCCATACACTGGCTCAAGATTGTCGAAGTCTAGACATCGCCGTTGGGCATCAAAGTCTGAACACTGGCCTCATGCTTCCAGTCTATACATTGGGTTGTCCGACCACAACTCTATACATTCGGTTGTTATAACTTGAGTCTTCAGTGCTCACAGCACACTCGTTCCAAGTCTGTACACTGGTTAGGCTTCGTGAAGTCTATACAATGGCTGAGCAATGTAAAGTCTACACATTGGTAAGGCTAGTTCATGCATTGTTCATCACATGTCTATACACTGCCATTCATGCACTTATTCATTGAGTCTGTACATTGCCATACATGCGCTTATTCATTAAGTCTATACACTCTCTCACGTTGTACACACTTACTCAGTTGCTGTTTCTGAAGTATATACACTCGTGTTAATAGCCTGAACTAACTAAGTATATACATTCCTTCTGTCTCTGTCTGCAGGCGATTCAGGCTGATGATTGGGCACGTGATCCGAGGTTGGCACCTGGCACGTGATCCAAGAAACCAGGAACATGACACGTGGATGGCAACCCAGTCAGGATGCTGCCATGTGGTCGAAATTCAAATGATCTGGCAAAAAGTTCTTGGGCGGGAACCTGGAAGCCACACGCCTAATATCTGCTATAAATATGAAGCTTCGTCCTTCAGTAGAAGTGTGATCGTGAAAAGAAAAGGCAGAAGCCATTTGTGTAAGACTGCACGATCCAGAAAGGAAAAAGAGCAGAGAGTTCCATATTGTCCAGATCGAGAGGAGTATGTTCGAGAGAGAGAGAGCAGTGTCTGTGGTTTGATTAATTGCTTCCTTTGAAGCTACATTTGTATTGGTTTCAGAACCGACTGCTTCTTCGTTGGTCCTTGTTTCTATTTTGTTTTCTTTTTATTTTGTTCATTCTTCTGATTCGAATTGGTTCCCCTCCGGTGTGTGGAGGAAGGGAGTGTTACTCCGGTTTCCCTCTGGGTTGCAGAGGAAGAGAGATCGGTGATCTCTGGTGTTGCTAGTGACAGGTTGTCATTAGCAGGTTCCCTCCGGTGTGTGGAGGAAGGGAGAGGTGTCTCCGGCTCTGTTCTAGCTGGTAGCTGGAACAGGTTTCAAGCTCTGTGGGTAGCAGAGCTTGGTTGAGGGATTTGTTTCCCTTGGTTGTTCAAGCTGTGTGGCAGCATGTTGTTCGCAGACTGAGTCTGCAGTGTTCTAGCATTGTCTAGTGGAATCCTCATTCTAGTTGGAGTGAGGGGTGGATGTAGATTGCGGACTGTAATCGAACCACCTAAAAACTGAGTGCCTCCTCTATGGTTTGCTGTTATTATCTGCGCTCTCCATCTGCTTGTCTCTTTGCTTCCATGTGATCAGTTCTTCATTCTCATTTACTTATACTGTCTTGTTTGGTGACTGCGTTTGCATTTCTCTGTGTGCGGGTTCAGGAGGGGCGTAAGCAGTAGAATTAATTTTTTGCCTAAGTTTTTACAAATTGGGAGTGATCTATTCATCCCCCCCCCTTCTATATCACTCTTGCTGCGCTAACATTTGGTATCAGAGCAAGTTTACGCCATGTGGATGAACGGTCAAGGAAATGCCAGTGGTCCTAGAACCTTCATGGCCGAAGGTCAATCCATTAGTCGCCCTCCGTATTTTGATGGTAGTAACTATCTGTTTTGGAAGAACAGGATGGAAGTGTTTATCAGGGCTCAGAGCCATAAACTGTGGAGAGTAATTACTGTGGGGCCATATGATCTGCCACCAAACGAGGACGCTTGGACAGATGACCATGTCAAGCTATCTTCACTCAACTGGACGGCGCTGAACATCATCCAGTGTGCTGTTCATCCAAAGGAATATGCCCGTATATCTGCCTACAAGACTGCCAAGCGAATGTGGGATGAGCTGCAATTGATCTATGAAGGTATAGCTCAAGTGAAAGCCTCGAAGGTAAACCTCTACACTTCCAAGTATGAAATGTTTAGGATGAATGCAGAGGAGAATATTACTGAAATGTATGCCATGTTGTCCTTGATCACAAACACACTTAAGGGGCTAGGGAAGGATCTTGCTGAGGCAGATATAGTCAGGAAAATTCTTAGATCTTTATCCCCGGCATGGCACACTAAGGCCATTGTGATTGAGGAGTCAAAAGATCTGACTACCTTGACTGTGAATGAACTCATAGGATCCCTTATGACCTATGAGATGAATTTCAAAGGAGGTGGAGAAGGAAGTGATATGAAGGCTAAGAATGTGGCTCTAAGGGCATCCCGCAACAAGGGTAGCAACAGCGGGAGCAGCAGCAGTAGCCCCGAGTCCGAGTCCGAGCTTGAAGGTTTTTCAAATCTCGACCAGGAGGAGCAGGCAATGCTCACTAGACAGTTCAAAAAAATTTGAAGAAAAAGGGAAAGACCTTTAGGAAGAAGAAGCCACACCCTTTTAACAAGAATGCTGAATTTACCAGTTACAGGGATAGAAATCCTAAGAGACTGACTTGTTTTAATTGTAACAAACAGGGACACATGAAAGGCGAATGCCCAGACCTCCAGAAGAAGGGTCCCTATCTTCAGAAGAAGAACACAAAGGTGCAGAAGAAGAAGAAGCCACAGGCGATGGTCTGCACATGGAGCGAGGAAGAAGAAGATCCCGAAGACACTTCCTCAGAAGAATATGAAGATGGAATTTGCCTTATGGCAAACAGTGAAGAGGAGGTAATAAATGTTTTTGAAAATTTCTCAATTGATGACTGGGAGGATGCTTATGGTGAATTGTTAGATAAATTTAATTCTCTTAGTAAAGAGCACAGAGTTCTGAAAAGAAAATTTAACACAAATGTTGAAGAACAAACTCAGGTCTGTGAGGAAAATGAGAAGCTAAAAGAACAACTAGAAGAAATGACCTCACTAAGGAAAGAAAATGATAAGCTCAAGGGAGAAATTCAAGAAAGTCAAAATCAGCTCAATGAATTCAAAACTAAAATTGAAGAAAGCATGAATGAAATTAGAGTGAACTCAGAGAAATATGAAGCTGTGAAGAAAGTAAATGCTGAACTCCTAAAAAATTCTGAGTCCCTTCAAAAGGAGCTGGAAGACAAACAGAAAGTCTTAGAAAAGTTTGTCCAAGGAAAAACTAGTTTAGATGCTATACTAGGGACTAGGGTCAATTTCAATAAGGAGGGTCTAGGCTATGACCCAACCAACAAGAGACCCTTGCAATTCAAGACCATCACCTTCTGCCCAGAGAAGGGAAAAGAGAAGCTGGACACACCATCCAGCTCAAACAGCACTAAGGGAATTCAAAGTCCTAAAGAAAACACAAAAACCAGTGCTGGACAACCATTTAAGATGGGAATGAATTTTATGAAGAATATCACTAAGCCCACTCACCAGAACACAAATGGTAGATGGACCAAGAAAGTGAATCAGAATAAGAGCTGGAATTACAACAATCAGATGGGTCCAAACAGGACCTACTGGAGAAATAATTTTCATGGTCAAAAATATGTTAATCAACAAGCTTACAGGAAATTTCCTAGGAATAGGAAGACTAATGAATGGAATAGAACTCACTTCTCCAGTCCAGCTGGATTCAACTTTAATAAACCAGAAAGGAAGGTGCCAGAGAAAACCATGCTGAAGCAAATCTGGATACCTAAACACTTGATCAGAGATTTGAACAATGTCTTTGGACCCAACTCATCTTGGGTTCCAAATCACTCTGCTTGATGTATTTGTGTAGGTCGGCCTGGCAGCTGAAGACAACAAGTGGTACCTCGACAGTGGCTGCTCCAGGCATATGACAGGAGACCGATCCAAGTTTAGCAAGATAGAGATGAAGCCAGGGGGTCTGGTCAAGTTTGGAGGAAAGAACAAAGGTAAAATAATTGGAGTTGGTACAGTAGGTAAGTCTTCCACAAACTCCATTGAAAAAGTCTTACTTGTGGAAGGGCTTCAACACAACCTGATTAGCATTAGTCAGTTATGTGACAGGGGTCACAGGGTTGTATTTGATGATAGTTCATGCAAAATCCTTGAAATAAATTCTGATGTGGTTAAATTTGTAGCCAACAAGATTAATAATGTCTACATTGTAGACTTAGATGAGGAATCTGAATCTACTATTTGCTTATCTGCCAACTCTGAAAATGATGTTTTTGAATGGCATAGACGTCTAGGTCATGCTAGCTTTACTACTTTAAATAAATTGGTCAAGCATGATTTAGTTAAAGGCATGCCTAGAATTAAATTCAATTCCATTTCAAAATCATGTGATGCCTGTGCTCTAGGCAAACAGACCAGGAATTCCTTTCAAATTAAGATCTGAGCCATTGTCCTCTAGACCAATGGAACTTCTCCATATGGACCTTTTCGGTCCCACTAGATCTCAGAGTCTTAATGGGAACAGGTTTGGCTATGTCATCATAGATGACTTCTCTAGATATTCATGGATATTTTTCTTAGCAAATAAGAGTGATGCATTTCAAAAGTTTAATCTATTTTTCAATAAGGTCAAACAAGAAGGGAAATACAAGGTCTGTTCTATTCAATCTGACCATGGAGGTGAGTTTGAAAACTCCATGTTTACTGATCTTTGTGAAAAAGAGGGACTAACTCACAGGTTTTCTTCTCCCAGGACACCTGAACAGAATGGGATTGTGGAGAGAAGAAATAGAACTGTGGTGGAGATGGCCCGAACCATGTTGATTGAAAGTAAATTACCTAGAAGGTTTTGGGCAGAAGCGGCCAATACAGCAACTTACATAATCAACAGGGCCATGGTAAGACCCATTCACAAGAAAACACCCTATGAGCTTCTAAAAGGTAAGAAACCAAACTTGTTTCATTTCAGAATTTTTGGAGCAAAATGTTTTATTCATAACAATGATAAGAAAGATTTAGACAAGTTTGAAGCTAAAAGCTCCCCAGGAATATTCTTGGGTTACTCTGAAGTGTCAAGGGCATATAGGGTATTTAACATATCAGATCAAAAAGTGGAAGAGTCTCCACACATCCTTTTTAGTGAAAAGAAAGATGTTTCTAATGTTGAAAATCTTGACAGGGATTCCAATCATGATGGGGATTTTCTAGAAGACCAACAAGAAGAAGAGAAGACTCAGCCGAGTGGAGAAACAAATTCCCCCAATCAGGAAGGGCCAAGAGAAACAGGTGAGTCTTCAACAAATGTTAGATTTCTTAAAGACCATCCATTAGATAATGTCATAGGCCATCCTGAAGATCCTCTTCGGACTAGGTCTCATTTTAGAAATGTGAATAATGATGACTTAATTGCTTTAGTCTCACAAATTGAACCCAAAACAGTAGAAGAGGCCTTGGCTGATCAAGCTTGGGTCAATGCTATGTGTGAGGAATTAGGTCAGTTTGAAAGGAATAATGTCTGGGAGCTTGTCCCAAGACCAGATGGTATTAATATCATAGGAACCAAGTGGGTGTTCAAAAATAAGATGAATGAAGATGGAATCATCTCGAGGAATAAGGCCAGATTAGTAGCCAAAGGCTACTGTCAGGAATTCGGTGTAGACTTTGATGAATCCTATACACCTGTTGCTAGGATGGAAGCTATAAGATTGTTGCTTGCCTTTGCTTGTTCAAAGAATATAAAACTCCAACAAATGGATGTTAAAAGTGCCTTTTTAAATGGAGTCATTAAAGAAGAAGTTTTTGTTGAACAACCTCCTGGATTTCAATACTCTCCTCAACCTAACCAAGTTTTCAGGTTAAACAAAGCCTTGTATGGTCTAAAGCAGGCTCCAAGAGCATGGTATGAAAGATTGACTGAATTTCTGATCAGCAAGGGCTACAAAAGAGGTAAAGTTGATCAAACTTTATTTACCAAGGGCATAAATAGAGATCTCATCATAGTTCAGGTATATGTAGATGACATTGTATTTGGATCAACTAAGCATGAACTATGTGATGAATTTTCTACCATGATGTCTGCTGAATTCGAAATGAGCTTGGTTGGTGAACTAAAATACTTTCTTGGATTGCAGGTACAGCAGCTAGAGGATGGGTGCTTCATCAACCAAACCAAATACACAATGGAACTGTTCAAGAGGTTTGGTATGGAAAACTTAAAGCACATTACAACACCCATGGGCACCAATATCTCACTGGATGCAGATGGGACAGGTAAAGAAGTAAATGCCAAACTTTATCGAGGTATGATTGGATCACTTCTTTACTTGACAGCCTCTAGACCTGATATACAATTCAGTGTAGGAATGTGTGCAAGGTATCAGTCTAGACCTACTAAATTACACTTAGCTGCAGTTAAAAGAATCTGCATATATTTGTCAGCTACTCATTCTCTTGATTTATGGTTTCCTGCATCTCACACATTTAACTTAGTTGCATACACAGATGCTGATTATGCAGGCTGTAAACTAGCAAGGAAAAGCACTAGTGGTCATTGTGAATTTTTGGGTGGGTGTTTAGTGTCGTGGGGCTCCAAGAAACAACATTATGTGGCCCTCTCCACTGCAGAAGCTGAATATGTGGCTGCAGGGAGTTGTGGAACACAAGTCATATGGATTAAACACCAGCTTCAGGACTACCAAGTAGACCTGGGGTGCACTCCAATCTACTGTGATAATACAAGTGCCATCAATATTGCTAAAAATCCTATTTTGCATTCACGAACCAAACACATAGAGATAAGACATCATTTTATAAGAGATGAGGTGTCTAAGAATAATTTTGAACTGATTCATGTAGGCACAGATAATCAGATTGCTGACATATTCACAAAACCTCTGGATAATGAAAAATTCACCACATTGAGAAGAGAATTAGGCTTATACAAATTATCTTAATTATGAAGCATGTTCTTGTTGTGAGGGGGAGTTGTGTTTGTCTGATGTTTAGCCTTATGTCATGCTAGTTTAAGTGGGAGTTCAGAATGTCTGCTGGTTAGCTTTCAGGAATGCTTTGAGTGAGGGGAAGCTTTGAGATTATGCTGGATTGTTTCATTGAGGAATGCTATGTCTTAGGGCGAGCTGAGTTGTTGTGTGAGAGGAGAAGTTCTTTGACAGATTCAAAAGGACTGTCCAGATGTGTAACTTTGCTGGTCTTGCATGACTGATCTAGTGTGGTTCTCTCAGACAGTAGAGTGTCACTTATTTCTTAAGTCAATAAGTCAGTGACTCTAAAATCCAGTTAGACTCTTTCCTTTGGTACTCCTTCAGAGATCTGGACTAATTGCATAAAGTATATCTTCCTACATTGTCATTGATTCTGGTTCAGGCCAAAACCTGTATGTCTTGATATCTGACCCAATCAGCTTGAAATCTAGACTTCAAGACTCAATTCAAGAAATAGTCCTTCTGGTATTGTTTTCAATCATTCTATCTCTTTAACTCAAGGGCTTAACTGAACAAACATGTTCTGTTTTGATCACTGAGAAACTGGGAGCTTCATCAATGAAATGAATATTTCTCCCATGTCATGAGGTGTCAAATGCTTAAAATGAATGAAAAGACATGACAGAGCAATGGTGGCTTGCTGGTGAGTAACTGGGACTCTGGCCTCTAATCAAGGTGTTTCCTCATGTCAAAAGCCACAGTTACTAACTCTGTTCCTTAATAAAAAAAAAGGAAGGAAGTAATGAGGTACTCACTCTGAGTAACTGGGGATTCAGGCCTCTAATCAAGGTGTCTCCCTAATGTCAAAGGAGTGAACTACCAACTTACTCATTGATCTTCTTGAAAATCATCTCAAAAAGAAAAAAAATTCCTTGTTGTTATGCAACTAATGGATTGCTTGTCCTCAATACCTTGAGAACACCTCTCTGATTTCGTCTCTTGCTGTCTTGTGGGATAGTTGAATGATCAGCTATATCTGGCCATACTTGTTAACTCCTGCTCTAAATCATACACTATGTATGCTGATAAACTTTTCTATCATTCTACTTCTCTATTGTGTACTGGAGTTTAAAGAATCCTCTCTTGAGATTAGAAACTCACTTATTCTCTTAAGACCTACTCGTGACTTTCTGCACTAAGCAGTTACTACCCTTATTCTTCATGTTTCCAGCACTGTCATACATTCTGTATTTCTTTTTGCTGATGTCAAAGGGGGAGAGAAGTTCTAGAATATCAGTGAGTCTTGGATTTGTCTTGAGCATTGGGGGAGTCATGTTGCTTCGGGGAAGATATGTTTATGAGTTGTGGGGGAGATGAGAATGTGTGGTAGGGAATTTTTAATTCATTTGCTTGAGCATGCCTTGAATTTACTCTGTTTGTTACAGCTGATATTAATTTCTTGTTGAACGTTGATATTGCTTGATTCATAGTGTTGCCATCATCAAAAAGGGGGAGATTGTTGCATCCCTATGGTTTTGATGATGTCTCACACTATAAATCAATCTACTATCTCTAGATTTATGCTGGTTCATCATGTAAGTGAGTACAGTTCATATGATGTTTCATTAGTTCATCTATCTACACTCTGCTTAGTTAGAATGAACAGTAGTGGGTCGACCCACCCTTGCTGATGCGTCGACCCATCAGAACACTGACTGTCTGGGTATCAAAGTCTGTACATCAGCTTGATCGAGTAAGTCCGTACAGCATGCCTTAGTGTTCATATCATTAAGTCTGTACATTGGCATCTCTTCTTCAAGTCTGTACACCGGGCATCTTCTAATTGAAGTCTGTACAGCCAATGCACTTAACTGAAGTCTATACACTGGTTTGTCTAACTTCAACTCTATACATCTGATTACTGTTGCAGTGTTCACCAAGTCTATACATCGCCTTCAGACCTTCAACTCTATACACTGCTACAGGAACCAAGTCCATACAGTCTCCCGTTCAAACCCTTCTAAGTCTGTACATCGGTTTTGCTTCTCCAAGTCTATACACTCATACCTTTCCCTATGCTTTCCTGGCCAAGTCTATACATCGCTAAGCCTGTACATTGCATACTGCTCAAACGATCAAAGCTCAAAGTCTGTACAGCGTGAAGTCTAAACATTAGCTCAGGGGCTTCAAGTCTATACATTGAACTATTCTTCAAAGTCTGTACAGTGGCTTCGAATCGGCAAGTCTGTACATCGGCTTCATTCACTCAAGTCCATACATCCACAGTGGATCATCAAGTCCATACATCCACAGTGGTACTTCCATGTCTGTACAACGCTGAAGCCTTCACAAGTCTGTACACTGCTTGAGCCTCACCAAGTCTGTACATCGCTTCAAGCGATTCAAGTCTATACAGCCTACCTTCACATTCAGAGTCTGTACATCGGTCCTTCAGCGTCTCATGCATCGTCTCACTCTCGCAAAGTCCATACACTGGCTCAAGATTGTCGAAGTCTAGACATCACCGTTGGGCATCAAAGTCTGAACACTGGCCTCATGCTTCCAGTCTATACACTGGGTTGTCCGACCACAACTCTATACATTCGGTTGTTATAACTTGAGTCTTCAGTGGTCACAGCACACTCGTTCCAAGTCTGTACACTGGTTAGGCTTCGTGAAGTCTATACAGTGACTGAGCAAGGTAAAGTCTACACTTTGGTAAGGTTAGTTCATGCATTGTTCATCACATGTCTATACACTGCCATTCATGCGCTTATTCATTGAGTCTGTACACTGCCATACATGCGCTTATTCATTAAGTCTATACACTCTCTCACGTTGTACACACTTACTCAGTTGATGTTTCTGAAGTATATACACTCGTGTTAATAGCCTGAACTAACTAAGTATATACATTCCTTCTGTCTCTGTCTACAGGTAATTCAGGCTGATGATTGGGCACGTGATCCGAGGTTGGCACCTGGCACGTGATCCAAGAAACCAGGAACATGACATGTGGATGGCAACCCAGTCAGGATGCTGCCATGTGGTCAAAATTCAAATGATCTGGCAAAAAGTTCTTGGGCGGGAACCTGGAAGCCACACGCCTAATATCTGCTATAAATATGAAGCTTCGTCCTTTAGTAGAAGTGTGATCGTGAAAAGAAAAAGTAGAAGCCATTTGTGTAAGACTGCACGATCCAGAAAGGAAAAAGAGCATAAAGTTCCATATTGTCCAGATCCGAGAGGAGTATGTTCGAGAGAGAGACAGCAGTGTCTGTGGTTTGATTAATTGCTTCCTTTGAAGCTACATTTGTATTGGTTTCAGAACCGACTGCTTCTTCGTTGGTCCTTGTTTCTATTTTGTTTTCTTTTTATTTTGTTCATTCTTCTGATTCGAATTGGTTCCCCTCCGGTGTGTGGAGGAAGGGAGTGTTACTCCGGTTTCCCTCTGGGTTGCAGAGGAAGAGAGATCGGTGATCTCTGGTGTTGCTAGTGACAGGTTGTCATTAGCAGGTTCCCTCCGGTGTGTGGAGGAAGGGAGAGGTGTCTCCGGCTCTGTTCTAGCTGGTAGCTGGAACAGGTTTCAAGCTCTGTGGGTAGCAGAGCTTGGTTGAGGGATTTGTTTCCCTTGGTTGTTCAAGCTGTGTGGTAGCATGTTGTTCGCAGACTGAGTCTGCAGTGTTCTAGCATTGTCTAGTGGAATCCTCATTCTAGTTGGAGTGAGGGGTGGATGTAGATTGCGGACTGCAATCGAACCACCTAAAAACCGAGTGCCTCCTCTGTGGTTTGCTGTTATTATCTACGCTCTCCATCTGCTTGTCTCTTTGCTTCCATGTGATCAGTTCTTCATTCTCATTTACTTATGTTGTCTTGTTTGGTGACTGCGTTTTCATTTCTCTGTGTGCGGGTTCAGGAGGGGCGTAAGCAGTAGAATTAATTTTCCGCCTAAGTTTTTACAAATTCGGAGTGATCTATTCATCCCCCCCCCCTTCTATATCACTCTTGCTGCGCTAACATTTCATCTATTGCTTGCATTGTGATCAATTGTTCAGTGGTATATAAAATTTTTCAGTCAGAAGGATAGATCACTTCTATTTGGAAAATTGACCTTCGCATGAGGAGATTTTCTAATCAACCCTCCGCCTAGTACTATACTGAGCTGATTGATTTTCTTTTAATGCTTATAGTGGTTGAACAGCTATTTCATATTTGATTCTTCTGTTGATACTCCTGATTGCTGTTGGTTTTTTTTATTCACAATACATTTTAATTCCGCACTATTTTTTAACTACTGTAGAATCCTATAATTGGGGTAGATCTATTCACCCCCCCTCTAGATCTGTAGTTCATCCCTTTTCACTCACATCATTTTTATCCACCCAATCGCCATGGATCAAAGTGATCTGGCATAGGAACTTGCCTAGGACTCTTAGGGGATCGAATTGACGCCCCATAGGACTCTTAATTGGACCTAAAACCCCGACCCTAGGCCAATCCATATAAATAGACCCTAGATTCATCCTGCATGAACCCTAATTTTGGGTCACGTGGTTCGAAGGTATAGTATCATTATTTCAAGTTCTTCCTTTAGAGTTAATTATTCCCCTTAATATCTTCTAACCTTCTGCTATATTTTGTGTTAGGAGATCAAGCCATCCAGGAGTTAGGAAGCACGAAAGTTGTTGTTTCTACGCAGGACACGTAGTAACGGGACTATCCTTTTGGCGAGAAATTTGAGGTTTAGGGTCAATCCCAGAGGTAGGTTATCTCATGATTGGCTTAAACAACTTGTTAGGAGTAAAATCCCTCTAGCCTTGCTCGAATCCATGCATTATACACGGAGAATTTTATATTTTTTCATGTCTATGCAATAGGGGTTTTTACTGCATGTTGTCCATGTAACCTTAACTAAATTCGAATAACTTTTTTATTATTGCATACATTTTCATGCATTATCTTCATGTTAAGCATGCTTACCCTGATAGTTTCTATTAAATTTCATCGTTAATTGCCTTAGAAATAGGCCCTGGAAGTCGGGAACTCGTCTCTGTCTGATGCAGACAGAAGGCGGTCCTATAGAGACCGCTACCTTCAAGTAGCGGTCCTCGACAAACCGCTATCCGGTTCCTGTAACCAGATCAACCATGTCTATTTCAATAATATATCTATGCTATTATGCATGCTTTATTTCGTTTATTGTACTTCATAATCATGTCATGACTTCATGTTTAGCGCTAGGATGTTTTAAAGGCTTAATTTCATTATATGTTAATTTCATGCCAAAACTTTGTATAGTTTGTATATAAAGGAATTTCAATTGGTTATACAATGATTGATGCTTCTACGCACTCCTCTTATCTCGTCTTATTTCTGTTTTATTACTTTGCACATAGCGCATACTCCGGTACATTTGCTATTAGTCACCGCACTTGATAGGAAACTTTTCTTGGACTTGAGAGCCTCTCCGTCGGATATTCCTTCTACCGGACTAGGTTATCTTATTTAAGGTCTCCGTAAGACTCCGCGAGCCTGTGATTCTCACTAGGATGTCGAGCTGGTTGTGTAATGCCTTGGATCTCTCTTGGATCTTTATTAGGTCTTTCGGATGTCTCATTTTCAACCGTTCACCAACTCTCTTCGTTCTCTCTCGTTTCAGGGTCTCTCGGCGTGGGGTGCACACCGTTGCGGAGTTGGCCGAGGCGAGGACGTGATGGAGTGATTGGGACACAGGATGGGGCGTCGGATTGAGCGTGGCGTGGCGCGATCCCTCGGTTGATTCGAAGGAGGCACGGTTCGCGTTTCGGGTGGTTTTCGGCGCGGTTTAGTCGCTTCGGCACATGGTTCCTTCGGTGGAGGTAGGGAAGATGGATCACCACTTCGTCCTCTACGTTTTCCCTACTTTTGTGCGTGGTTTGGCACTAGAACGGGTTAGATCGGGATGGTTTGGGGAAACCATTATTTTTGGGGTTTTCAGGGTTCATCGAAAAATGGTAACCATTCTTGGTCTAGTTAGTGTCAAAACGACTGCTGGGATGTCTAGATCCCATTCACGTAAGTTTCATGTCAATCGGTCATCATTCGAGGCGGTAGGAGTCCGGGAACCCCTGTGACTCATTTTGGGTCGATTTGATGAAATCACCCCGATCTCTCGATTTAACGCGTGCATGTGGTGTTTTTGGGCTCCAGGTGTGTTGTACGCTAGCGTGCGTCTGTTTCCCTTGCGCTACGGCGTGAATGGGAGGTGGAACGGGCCAATTCAACCGTTCCACAGTTTTGCTTGTCGGTTTTGTGTAACGGTCGTTCCATAGACCGTCACATGACGTGACGGTCCCCCGATAGACCGTTACATCTGTTAGTCATTTTCGGGCCCTTCGAAGATCTACTGGTGTGACGGACAAGGGTAGGTCCGTCACATGTGAGGTAACGCACCAGGGGAGGTGCGTTACGCTCTGGGGTCTTCGAGGACTATGGTTGTCAGCCCCTCGTTGACCGTGCCTTCCTCGAAGACCGTGTCGGTCGGTTCGTTGTAACGGACTCCTCCCTGTGCGTTATAGTCATGTAACGCGCCTATGCTGGTCTGTTACGTGTTGTTTGGTCCATGTCCGGGTTTGTGGCTCTGTTGGCCCTGACGCGCCTCCCTTGGTGCGTCAGGTGGTGTAACGCACTTGTCTTGGTGCGTTACATGGTCAGTGTTGTGGCCTTTGGCTTGTTGGCCCCGGCGCACCTTTTCTGGTGCGTTAGGCTGGTGTAGTGCACCTGTAGAGGTGTGTTACAGTCCTTGTGGCCGTGATGGCCATCGTCCTATCTGTGTATGCATCTGTGTGTGCCTGTGGTGGCGTCTGTTGTCTTTTTCTCGTGGTCTGGCCACTTACCTGTGGGTATCGGTTGACATTCCTATGAAGGCTAAGACTACGTTTCTGAGTCTGTCGGCAGTCTCCTGTGGTGCCATTGGTGTTTGGGGTACGGGGGACAGTGCATGATTATATGTCTGTATTTCAGCGTTATGTTTCGAGTCTCCTCGTCTTGCAAGCTTCCTTTTGTCGTCGCCCTAGGCTTCTTGGTGCCGTCCCACCTCGACAGAGGTGGAGGGGTGTTTCCCGTTAAACGATTCTTAAGCTAGTTACCGCGGGCCCCTATGGTTACCATAGCGTCCAACGGAGGGGGGGGAACTAGCCAGAGGCCTGGCTTAGGCAAAAGCCAGTGTGTGCACACGGGGTCAGGGGCAGAGGGCTGACGCCGATGGGCGTGACCCTGACTAGTACTCGTAACTATGGTTTCGCGTGGGTCTACGACTCGGCCGTGCTTGCCGTCGACGCGATCGGTTGGTAGTCGAGACACTTGTGGTGTGTGTTGTGGTGCAGTGTAAGACATTAGTGGACGCATCTGGCCTTTCTACTGGTGCGAGAGTTCTTTGTCGCGTGGCGTGCGACTCCCGTGCTTTTCCTGTATCGTGACCTCCTCCGGGTCAGCTTTCTTGCGGCTGTACTCGAGGTCTATGTCTTGTCTTGCGCACGACGTTCTGGTTGTGTCGTCTACGTCGGTCTAGGTCTTTTCTAGACTTTCTTTTGTCTGTTCAGGTTTTTCCCCTTATCCTTGCTGCTCCCTACTCCTGCTTTCCTTTCTTTTACAGCTTTCTAGTGTAGTTTCCTACTTTGCTACACCTGCTGTTTCTCCTGTTGTTTTCCTTGTTCCGTGTTACTGCATGTTTTTCAGTGGGGATCCGCGTGACCTCTATTGAGCTAGTGACACGAGGCTCACCCCTGCTTTTCAGGTGGGCCATTGTTCGTTCTGCTTCCGCAGGTCCTGGAGTTCGAGTCGTAGCTACCAGTTGGTGCCTCCGTCGGGATTCTCTTGACTTCTTGGTACGTCTTTCTTTTTTATCGACTGTACTATTGTTAGACTTGTTGTCTTTCCTTTGGACTTGACTCCGGCATGTAATTGTTAAAATCTGTTAAATAAAAAGTAATTTTATTTCTACTACTTTAGCAAACCGATCTAATGAAATTTAATTGCTTACTGTTATATCTCTATGGCTTCAATGTACTACACGACAATCCTTTCATCCCTTCGGAGCTTTACCGCTCTTGGGAGGCTTCACGGGTTCCAAGTGGTATCAGGTGTATTCGATAGTCCTATCGGGTATATCTGGTATCCGGAATCCGGGTCATCACAGTTGGTATCAGAGCGTTGTTGTGTGAAGTACATGGGAATCTCAGATATACAGTGTCCAGAGTCGCTAAGTCCCGTACAGTCTTCAGCTGGCGTTGGGTTTCGTGATTTCCATTTCTTGTCGTTGTGGGCCTTTTCTTGGTAAGCTGCTCGATGCATGACTCGTTCCCCTATAGTCATGTGATCAGCTATTGTCATGCCTTGAAGTGACTTGGCTTGCAGTGTGTTCCGTTGTTCTGTGTCTTGTGCGGAGCCGGAATCCTGCGAGTGCTGCCGTTGTTGTTGTTGTTGTTTTTGTAAGTGCTTTTTCTCTATGATTTTGGTTGTTTATCATTTAGCACCCTGTGGACCAACTCTTGTCGGTTGCTTTGCTACTCTCTGTTCCCGGGTAGCTTGCGACTTGATTAGATGTCTCGTGGTCCGGTGCTGTCGTCTTATCGTTGTTTCTCGTGGTGTCATTTTGTAGTTGTGTTGTCGGGTTGTTCTTCCCTACTTTTCCTTTGTTAGTCCTTAAATTTCGAGGATGAAATTTCTTAAAGGAGGGGAGGATGTAATACCCTGGATCTCTATTGGATCTTTATTAGGTCTTTCGGATGCCTCATGTTCAACCGTTCACCATCTCTCTTCGTTCTCTCTCGTTTCAGGGTCTCTTGGTGTAGGGAGCACACCGTTGCGGAGCTGGCCGAGGCGAGGATGTGATGGAGTGATCGGGACACGGGATGGGGCGTCGGATTAAGCGTGGCACGATCCCTCGGTGGATTGAGGTGCCTTTCACATTCCGGGTGGTTTTCGGCGTGGTTTAGTCGCTTCGGCACGCGGTTTCTTTGGTGGAGGTAGGGAGATGGATCACCACTTTGTCCTCTACGTTTTCCCTGCTTTTGTGCGTGGTTTGGCGCTAGAATGGGTTAGATCGGGCTGGTTTGGGGAAAACCGTTGTTTTGGGGGTTTTCAGGGTTCGCCAAAAAATGACAACCATTCTTGGTCTAGTTAGTGTCAAAACGACCGCTGGGATGCCTGGATCCCATTCACGTAAGTTTTATGTCGATCGGTCGTCATTCGGGGGTAGGAGTCCGGGAACCCGGTGACTCATTTTGGGTCGATTGGATGAAATCGCCCCGATCTCACAATTTAACGCGTGCATGTGGTGTTTTTGGGCTCCAGGTGTGTTGTATGATCACGTGCGTCAATTTCCTCTGCGCTACGACGTGAATGGGGTGTGGAACGGGCCGATTCGACCGTTCCACAGTTTTGCTTGCCGGTTTTGTGTAACAGTCATTCCAGAGACCGTCACATGCCGTGACGGTCCCCCGATAGACTGTTACATCCGTTAGTCATTTTCGGGCCCTTCGAAGATTTGCTGGTGTGACGGACTAGGGTAGGTCCGTCACATGTGAGGTAACGCACCAGGGGAGGTGCATTATGCTCTGGGGTCTCCTAGAACTGTGGTTGTCAGCCCCTCATTGACCGTGCCTTCCTCGAAGACCGTGTCGATCGGTTCATTGTAACGGACTCCTCCCTATGCGTTACGGTCATGTAACGCGCCTATGCTGGTCCGTTACATGTTGTTTGGTCCATGTCCGGGTTTGTGGCTCTATTGGCCTAGACGCGCCTGCCTTGGTGTGTTAGGTGGTGTAACGCACTTGTCTTGGGGCGTTACATGGTCAGTGTTGTGGCCTTTGGCCTGTTGGCCCTGGCGCACCTGTTCTGACGCGTTAGGCTGGTGTAGCGCGCCTGTAGAGGTGCGTTATAGTCCTTGTGGCCGTGATGGCCGTCGTCCTGTCTGTGTGTGCATTTGTGTGTGTCTGTGGTGGCATCTGTCATCTTTTTCCCGTGGTCTGGCCACTTCCCTGTGGGTGTCGGTTGACATTCCTATGAAGGCTAAGACTACGTTTCTGAGTCTGTCGGTAGTCTCCTGTACTACCATTGGTGTTTGAGGTACGGGGGATAGTGCATGATTATCTGTCTGTAGTTCAGCGCCGCGCTTCGAGTCTCCTAGTCTTGCAAGCTACCTTTTGTCGTCGCCCTAGGCTTCGTGGTGTCGTCCCACCTCGACAGGGGTGGAGGGGTGTTTCCCATTAAACGATTCTTAAGCTAGTTACTACGGGCCCCTGTGGTTACCATAGCGTCCAACGGGGGGGACTAGCCAGAGGCCTGGCTTAGGCAAAAGAAAGTGTGTCCACACGGGGTCAGGGGCAGAGGACTGACGCCTATGGGTGTGACCCTGACTAGTACTCGCAACTATGGTTCCGCGTAGGTCTACGACTTGGCCGCGCTCGCGGTCGACGCGGTTGGTTGGTAGTCGAGACACTTGTGGTGTGTGTTGTGGTGCAATGTGAGACGTCAGTGGACGCATCTAGCCTTTCTCCTGGTGCGGGGGTTCTTTGTCGCGTGGCACGCAACTCCCGTGCTTTTCCTGTGTCGTGACCTCCTCCAGGTCAGCTTTCTTGCGGCTATATTCGAGGTCTGTGTCTTGTCTTGCGCACGACGTTCTGGTCATGTCATCTGCATCGGTCTAGGTCTTTTCTAGACTTTCTTTTGTCTGTTCGGGTTTTTCCCCTTATCCTTGCTGCTCCCTACTCCTGCTTTCCCTTCTTTTACAGCTTTCTAGTGTAGTTTCCTACTTTGCTACACCTGCTGTTTCTCCTGTTGTTTTCCTTGTTCCATGTTACTGCGTGTTTTTTAGTGGGGATTCATGTGACTCCTACTGAGCCAGTGACACGAGGCTCACCCCTACTTTTCAGGTGGGCCATCGTTCGTTCTGCTTTCGCGGGTCCTGGAGTTCGAGTCGTAGTTGCCAGCTGGTACCTCCGTCAGGCTTCTCCCAACTTCTTGGTACATCTTTCTTTTTTTTCGACTGTACTGCTGTTGGACTTGTTGTCTTTCCTTTGGACTTGACTCTAGCATGTAATTATTAAAAATCTGTTAAATAAAAAGTAATTTTATTTCTACTACTTTAGCAAACCGGTCTAATGAAATTTAATTACTTAATGTTACATCTCTGTGGCTTCAATGTACTACACGACAATCCTTTCATCCCTTTGGAGCTTTACCGCTCTTGGGAGGCTTCACGGGTTACAAGTGGTATCAGGTGTATTCGATAGTCCTATCAGGTATATCTGGTATCCGGAATCCGGGTCGTCACAGGTTGTACCATCAAAACCCAAAGTTTAGAGAGCACTTCGTGTTTTCTACATTTTCTGTGAACTGTCTTGATCACGGCCAGGAGGTGACTGCTACCTGAAGATAGCGACTGGACTGTGACCGCTACCTTGTTCAGTCAACAGACTTCTGGCTGAGTCGACCTGTTCCTTCTTCTGCGTAGTGTAAAAACATGCCATTTATCATCTTCATACAATGGTTAAATAGAAACCCACATAATTAATGGTTAATGGTGAAACTAAATCTCTATTAATGCATGCTATTTCATTCCTGTACGAGCTTGTTCCTTTACCTTATCATCTTGAATCATCCTTTGGCAAATTGGTTTAATGCAAATGATAATGGATAATCCTTGATATATTAACTTGGTAATTATGATTAAATTGATTGTTAAGTTGCTCTTTTAGTCCCTATTACTCCAGTAGAATGGATTACTTACACACTTGAACGGTATATTCTCAGCCGTTCTTTCTTGACCCCGTGGACCGAGTTTTGGTCCAGTTCTTGTAAAGCGGCACCGAGGTGACCGTATCAACCGAGTTTTTGTCTGGAATCCAAGGACATATTAGTCCTTAAAAACTCATACTCTTGACAGAAATTCCTCTGATTAATTGGCCATTAAAATTGACTGAATGTCTGGACGTGTGGGACTTTGGGCCCATAAAAATAAATGTCATCGCATCATAAGGGCCCGGTCTGGTCCTGGGGAGAGCGCCCGAAAAATTACTGAGCCCATGGGATGCTAATGACATGGTGGGGCATTACACCGAAATACTTGCTTGCTTGTTGCGTCTATGACAAACATCTCTTGTTACTTGTTACTTGTTACTTGATCGCGAATGAA
This sequence comes from Amorphophallus konjac, assembly GCA_022559845.1. Taxonomy (NCBI): domain Eukaryota; kingdom Viridiplantae; phylum Streptophyta; class Magnoliopsida; order Alismatales; family Araceae; genus Amorphophallus; species Amorphophallus konjac. Next base: position 158,037 of record JAHNEJ010001948.1, on the reverse strand, counting down.
TTGATATTACTTACTTGTGGCCAATTCTTTACTACTGTCTCTTGTTATATCTCCTATTGTAAATTCTTGTACTTGTTATCTTGTTAATTCTTGACATCACATATTTCTTGACCTTGCAAGATCTTGTTATTACGTTGTTTCATTATATCGTTATCGTCATTTATTTCTTTCTTAGTATTGCATATGAAAATGTAATTAACTTGTTAATCACGTAAATTGCCTGTTATTTCCTACTGAGCGTCAGCTCATAGTTGTGTTTTCCCCCCTTTCCAGGCTTTTCAGGTGACGCGCTTACCGACGGGGAAGGGCAAGAGTGATGTCATGAGTGTGTCAGTTCTAGTGTGTTAGCAGTGTGTTATCTTACTTTTAGTTGTGTTTTGGAGAGCATTTAGTTTTAGTTATGTTATTGAGTTTTAGTGGTTGTAATTCCAGTTGTATTAAGTTGAATTTGATGTTATTGTATCAGTTGTGGTTGGTTAATGATCATTTAGTATTTCCATATTGTAGCATTGTGTATTATTTTAGATAGATCTCTCTCTTGCCAGCTCATTCCCGACTGTACGTCCCGATATTCCGTGTCGGGACGTGACAATGTTCCCTTCATGGTCCTTCTATTCTTAGTGGGCCCCCATCCTTCAATGGGCTGCCATCTTCCTCCAATGGGCCCTCTTCTACTCTTAATGGACCCCCTTCCTTTAACGGGCGTTCTTATTCTCTTAGTGGACCTACTCTTCTTAATGGGCCTCCATCTCTTACCCATGTTGCTGCTAGCCCGAGTAGTCCTCATATTCATGATCCTTCTAGGTCCATATTTCCTTCTACTCCTGGAATGGGCCCTTCTTCTTCTCAGCCCGGATCCTCTTATCCGGCCCAACATCATCCTGGTCCAAATTCACTGGCTCAAGTTGGCCCATATTCTTCTCGATCTCTCCTTACCCAGGAGATGATTGCTCAAGCCCAAGTATTCTTGGTGGATTTGTCCCATGAGATGATGAAGCCCGAAGAGGAGTTCTTTACCTTTGCCGATCGCTGGTGTGGCTTTGCCACGCAGGTCCCGGGACACATTTCGGGGGGAGAGCAAGTCAAGATGCTGATATCCAATGCCACGCCCGAGTATCGGTTTATCTTAGCTATCAACGACATCACCTTTTGGCAACAACTTTACAACCGAGCCTGCTTCCTCCGCCAACAACTCCAAGATTCCCTTGACCCCAAGTCCTCTCTGCCTTCTACGTCTCCACACACCCTGCCATCTACATCTACCTCCACATACCAACCTTCCACTTATACATACCAGTATCCCTCCACATACCAACCCTCCACGAGTCAGCCATACACCCCCGCATATCAAACCTCCATGAGTCAACCTACCACCATTCACAGTCAGCCTTCCGCTTCTGCATACCCACATGCGTCTCCGCCTATGTCTCCACCCCCGGTCAAGGAAACACCACATCCCGAGCAGGTGGATGCCATCTGTATACCCCCTCATCCTGCTCCACATATGCCTTCACCAAATCTCTCCACCACTAGCCAAGCACTATTGCCTATGCAACCGTCACTTTCGTCTCCACAACCTTCTCAACCATTACATATCCCTCGGCATCCACCTTGCCCGAAGCAGGCTCCTCGTCTTCCATTACTGGAGTGTTTCACTGATATCTTTCGGGCTTTGATGGCCACTCACATGTTGCCGCTCTCTCTGGTAGTGCCTTGCCGACCCACGGTCGGGGATATGCTCCAGTTCTGTTATTTCCACCGCCAGTAGGGGCATTTGGTTGAGGATTGTCCCGAGTTCCAGGATTATGTTTATGATATGGAAGCTAAGAAAAGGATTGATTGGGCCACTATTCACAAAGTCATTTTACATCTTTGCAACCAACAGCAGTAGCAAGAAGTGCCGCCCGGGTAGCCGTCTCCGTTACTTTAAGACCAGGGGCACCCCTGTGATTCCTCGTCTAGTGCTGCACTTGCTCCTTCACCTACCCCGTTACCTTCGCCATCTCCTACCCCGGCTCCATCGCCGCCACAAACCCAAGCCGCTACTCAGGCTAGTGCCTCCCCTTCTTCTCACGCCGCCACTACTACTACTTCTATCTGATGGAATCCTCGGTTCAAGATTCAAAATTTAAAAAATTTGACGGGGATCGGCAATCAACTTCATCAACACAATCAAATGGCCAATCTATTTGTCTCATGATAAATGGGCCTCTTTATGGGCCTTATGGGTTATGTCCGTAGCAATTATGTAATAGTCCTTTCATATTTTTGTCTTTAAGTCTTCCAATAGAGTGTCTTTTAGTCTCCCCAAGAGAACTATAATGAGTAGACATTAAGTGTTTAGGATAGTGTCTTTTGGTCTCCCCAAGAGAACTATAATGAGTAGACATTAAGTGTTTAGGATAGTGTCTTTTGGTCTCCCCAAGAGAACTATAATAAGTAGACATTAAGTGTTTAGGATAGTGTCTTTTGGTCTTCTTTGAGAGTCTATAAAAGAGTCATGTATCTTTCATTTGAAAAACAGTGAATGAAATCTTATTTTTGGAACCCCCATGTGATGCCCACGTAGGAGGGGCCTTCCCCTCCTTTATCTTCTTCCCCCCCCCCTCTTTTAATTCCCATGGCCGTGAGTGCCTGTTCTTCCTTCCCTCTCCACGGGTGAGATGCCCAGTTCTTCCCTCCTTGCCACGGGTGTTGATGCCCTTCATTCCTCCCTTCTCCTCCAGCCACCAGCATCTTCCGCTCACCCCCACAGCTTGGCCGAACTTCCCGTTCCCCAGTTCCTCCTGTCTTCTAACCCAATCTTTCACTGCTGCGGCAGTCTACCTCCCTTGCCTCACCCTCTAAGCTTCTTCCTCCCGGCCACGCTATTACCTCATACGCCCACGCTACCTCCGTTCCCGTCATACACGCACTGCACCCCTTTCCACAGCCTCAAGACAACCCCCTGCAACCCCAACCACGTCCACCCACTATCCCCATAGCTTACACCCACAAACACCACCACTAAACTTAGCCCCCACTCCACAAGCCCATCCCAAACCCGCAGGCAGCTTCTGGCCCAATTTGCAGAGTAACTTCCAGCTCGTTCCAGGTGGAGTCTGCATCCAAGGTCTTCAGCAAAGTTGATCGTCCACAAGTCCTCTTCGCAAGCGAGTTGGAATCGTGTCGATCCGAGTTCGTGGCCGCCCACAAGGGACTTTCTTCCCCGACTGCGCAGAGAAGGCCTGACAGCGACCTGAAGCGGTTTGGGGCAGCAACCACGACCTCTTCTTGAAGGATTCAGGCTCCAGGATCTTCATCAAAGTTCTCCATCCTCAAGTCAGCTACCGGGATCAGAAGACGGAACCGCAATCAGAGGTCGGTGGCCAGAGTTACAAATTTTATACCCCGACGACCCCATTCTGCCTCCTGTCTGTCTCCTCCGACCAGTCCCCACTCAACGGGACCTGCACGTCCACACCGACATCCGACTGAGGCGAGACCAGTGCCGCTGGAAAGTAGTCGTCCCCACGATTCCAACGCCACCTGCCGCGCACCAAACGGAGTTCGGGGTTGCTCGTGGTGTCCCTGTCAAGCCGCTGTTCAGAAGCTGCCCCTGCACAGAACCAGAACGGGGTCCCCGCTCAGTCGTCCGTGGCGACCAGGTTCGGGCGGAACCAAAATTCAGAAAAATTGTGCTGTATCCCTACCCTGTTACGAAGCCAACGGCACCAACCGCGCCTCCGGCAAAATTCCAGAGTGCGATCCACAGCCACTTCAACAGCTGCTGGTCACAGATTCCAGAACCGGACAGAATCGACTTCGGCATTTGTTTCACATCAAGTGGTATCAGAGCTTAGGGAATCGGGCCGTCCCATCGGACCGAGATCCTGAGCTTTGAGGTTCGAGGTCGAACCTCCTCCAAGCGGAGGAGTATGATGGAATCCTCGGTTCAAGATTCAAAATTTAAAAATTTGACGGGGATCGGCAATCAACTTCATCAACACAATCAAATGGCCAATCTATTTGTCTCATGATAAATGGGCCTCTTTATGGGCCTTATGGGTTATGTCCGTAGCAATTATGTAATAGTCCTTTCATATTTTTGTCTTTAAGTCTTCCAATAGAGTGTCTTTTAGTCTCCCCAAGAGAACTATAATGAGTAGACATTAAGTGTTTAGGATAGTGTCTTTTGGTCTCCCCAAGAGAACTATAATGAGTAGACATTAAGTGTTTAGGATAGTGTCTTTTGGTCTCCCCAAGAGAACTATAATAAGTAGACATTAAGTGTTTAGGATAGTGTCTTTTGGTCTTCTTTGAGAGTCTATAAAAGAGTCATGTATCTTTCATTTGAAAAAACAGTGAATGAAATCTTATTTTTGGAACCCCCATGTGATGCCCACGTAGGAGGGGCCTTCCCCTCCTTTATCTTCTTCCCCCCCCCCCTCTTTTAATTCCCATGGCCGTGAGTGCCTGTTCTTCCTTCCCTCTCCACGGGTGAGATGCCCAGTTCTTCCCTCCTTGCCACGGGTGTTGATGCCCTTCATTCCTCCCTTCTCCTCCAGCCACCAGCATCTTCCGCTCACCCCCACAGCTTGGCCGAACTTCCCGTTCCCCAGTTCCTCCTGTCTTCTAACCCAATCTTTCACTGCTGCGGCAGTCTACCTCCCTTGCCTCACCCTCTAAGCTTCTTCCTCCCGGCCACGCTATTACCTCATACGCCCACGCTACCTCCGTTCCCGTCATACACGCACTGCACCCCTTTCCACAGCCTCAAGACAACCCCCTGCAACCCCAACCACGTCCACCCACTATCCCCATAGCTTACACCCACAAACACCACCACTAAACTTAGCCCCCACTCCACAAGCCCATCCCAAACCCGCAGGCAGCTTCTGGCCCAATTTGCAGAGTAACTTCCAGCTCGTTCCAGGTGGAGTCTGCATCCAAGGTCTTCAGCAAAGTTGATCGTCCACAAGTCCTCTTCGCAAGCGAGTTGGAATCGTGTCGATCCGAGTTCGTGGCCGCCCACAAGGGACTTTCTTCCCCGACTGCGCAGAGAAGGCCTGACAGCGACCTGAAGCGGTTTGGGGCAGCAACCACGACCTCTTCTTGAAGGATTCAGGCTCCAGGATCTTCATCAAAGTTCTCCATCCTCAAGTCAGCTACCGGGATCAGAAGACGGAACCGCAATCAGAGGTCGGTGGCCAGAGTTACAAATTTTATACCCCGACGACCCCATTCTGCCTCCTGTCTGTCTCCTCCGACCAGTCCCCACTCAACGGGACCTGCACGTCCACACCGACATCCGACTGAGGCGAGACCAGTGCCGCTGGAAAGTAGTCATCCCCACGATTCCAACGCCACCTGCCGCGCACCAAACGGAGTTCGGGGTTGCTCGTGGTGTCCCTGTCAAGCCGCTGTTCAGAAGCTGCCCCTGCACAGAACCAGAACGGGGTCCCCGCTCAGTCGTCCGTGGCGACCAGGTTCGGGCGGAACCAAAATTCAGAAAAATTGTGCTGTATCCCTACCCTGTTACGAAGCCAACGGCACCAACCGCGCCTCCGGAAAAATTCCAGAGTGCGATCCACAGCCACTTCAACAGCTGCTGCTCACAGATTCCAGAACCGGACAGGATCGACGTCGGCATTTGTTTGTTTCACATCACATCACTATCCCTAACACCGCTCGACGCATTGTGTCGACACGTCGATGGTGGACACCACAACCTCCCTCTTCACCCTCTCCACCTCCATGTCCACTACCCCCATCGCCTTCATCACTATCCTCACCATCTCCATTGCCATCACCATCATCTCCATCTCCACCACCAGTGCTTTCATCACCACCTCCATCTCCACCCTCGCCTCCATCTCCGCCATCACCTTTGCCTGACCTTGAGCAAGCCACACCTTTGCCTTTACCTTTACCCTCAGCCACGCCTTCACCTTCGCCTTTGTCGCCACCCAAGCCTATCATCGCCACATCGCCTGCGCCTTCACTTTCCATCACCACTCCCGTTGGAGCCTCCATGCCTTCCAAACCTTCACATGTGCCACCCAAACATATTCCCTTTACTTCTCCAACCACTTCCACCCCACGGAGCGGGTGTGCACTTCCTTTGGTGCCCCTTGGGTATAACCCCCAGGGAGATAATAAGCCAAGTCAGGATGATTCAGTGCTGGCCGTGCATTTCAAGATTCAGGATTTTATCTGTCGGATGCCAGTTCGCATCCTGGTCCCTGGTTATTTTGGGGATGATGCGCCTTCACTTTCAAAGATGACAGTTGCTAAGAAGAGTTCCCTTGAGTTGATACAAGTTTCTTCCCGAGCGAGGCCGGTGGCAATCTCTTTACTCGTTGGAGGGTTCACCATTGATGCTATTATTATCTCTCGCTCCGTTGCTGTTCAGATAACTGGCCAAGAGGGGTCCTTTACCCAGATTGTGCTAACTCATACGGCTGCTAAGCAAATTATGCACTCTATGTTCAAAGGGTAATTGGCCGTATCTTCTTATATTCTCCAAGGACATTCTGCACAATCTATGTAATCTCCCTTGGTTCATTAGCAAGCCGGCCATGTCAACGCCGCGCATTACTCTCCCTCAGTTTCATCCTGCTCTTCTGGTAAGGGAGATATGCTTCGTGCCCAGTTGCCAAGTGGAGATGCCGAATCTCATGTTGCTAGTGCCAAGTGATAAATCTCTGTGGTTTTCTGATATTCATTCATTTGAGGAGTTATTTGTTCAAGAATGTCTGCCTATGGTTAGCACTGGGTGTCTAGGGGCCACCCTGATGAAGTTGTATGTTCACAACCAGGCTAGGCCATCTGTCAAGTGGACCCGTTATTTGAGAAAGTATTACAGATTGAGAAGGCCGAAGGTCTGAGTCCGCGCCAGGCGAGTCCATGTTCAAGAAGTATCAGTTAAGAAGAGGCGATGGCGTAAGTTTAAGGGCCGTCAGTTGTGCACTCAGGGGTCCACTTCTCTTCCTTCTTCCTCATTTCACTCATCATTTCTTCTGCTCGGTTCCCAACCCTGGGTGGTGTATCTGCCGTCTCTTAATTCTCCCTCCATGATTCTCTCCTCCCATCTCAGGTTCACGAATCCCTATTCTTCCTTTTCCTATCCGGAACCTCCGGACTTTCCATCTCCTCACCATTCTCGGCCTCAGCCTATGTCCTCCTCTGATTCTCCTCCCCCGGTATCCTCAGGTTTAACTTCTCGTTCTCTTTCCCCGACCCTGTCGGGTGACTCTCATTCTCCTTCCCCGACTCTGTCGGGTGGTCCTAGTTCCTTTTCTCCGACCATGTCGGATGACCACTTCTCTTTCCCCTTACCTTTTCCACAATCTTCTCATGGTTTGTCTATTCTCTCCTCTTCATCATTTTAGGGTTCTCACCCTTTTTCTTGTTATTTTCGAGGCTTTAGCCCACCTTAATCTCAGCTAATCTGGTTTCTTCTGTATTTTGGTTCCTTGTTATCAGGGTCTATGTGCCTTAACGAGGGAGTTTTAGCCCTCATCTCTCTTCCTTTTTATCCTTCTTCGTCCAGTATGATGTCCGTCGCTCCCCCGTGTAGAGGAATCTTCAACCCTTTGCTATCCTCTCCCTTTCATCCTGTCAAGCAAGGAATATAACGCTCATGCTGTACAAAGCTCGATGATCAAGATCACTTTAGGATGCTATTTTCACGCTATGGATTTGCAAGGTACCTTATATTTTGTGCAAGAATATGCTATCATTACCGTTATTTCCATTATTCATGCACACACTTATAATGCTATTCCTCAAACCCAGTTGAGTGGTTTTAGAAAGTTTGCTTAATTAGTCAAGAAGAGTCGCTTCTACATCACACCTTAGGCCGGTGATAGGTCCGCGCTGGGAGTCTAATTGTCTTCCCCGATCGTTGAGGGTGACCATTGAGCATGGGTTTTCACACACTACACGGTGAGCCATAGCCGATCTCTGTGAGGCACACCGTTGCTACTTTGGCCATACTTTGGGTATACACAAAGGCCTTTTTCTTTTCTCTACTCGGCCAAGTGTAGGGGCAAGAGATTGATGAATGAGATGACCAACCTAGGTGCTCCCCAATACGGGAGAGGTTTCAAATAGGGGCAGTCTTGACCCTCAAAAAAGTGAGCTTTCATGCAATATCTAGCCAATAAGGGCTGTCAAAAATAAATGGATGAATCAATGCACAATTATGAATCAAAGGCATGGCAAGAGTGGCAGTACAGTTCCCAGCGGGACGCCATGAGCCCGGTCGCATGCATGCCTGATAAATATGGGTCTCAAAATCAAAGACACAAAGCCCTGGCGCAACAGACCTACTCTTTGAGGGGTAGTGCCTTGAAAGGAAGTCAAGTCCTGATATCTCCCATCCTGCATAAAGCTTGTCTCCAATTTTCTTCTACTTCTCCCTCTTAGGCTGGGTTGTATCCCGGGTATGGCCTTAGTAGGGGCACCGTTCTTTAGAGGCGATTGGTTGTGGTAAGTCACCCTCACATGCACACCCTGCTTAAGGGAAGTCTTTAATGAGAGGGGGAGGAATGACGATCCCTGGCCAACAGTTCAAGCCCGTCTTTGGGTGCTACGGATTAATATTTCAAAAATCTAAAAAAAATGATGACATTGTTAAAAATCCAAAAAAATGAGATATTGTCAAAAATTAAAATTAAAAAATCCAAATATTTCAAAAAATCCAAAAAAATCATATATTTCAAAATCCAAAAAAAATCATATATTTCAAAATTCAAAAAAAATCATATATTTCAAAATTCAAAAAAAAACATATATTTCAAAATTCAAAAAAAATAAATGATCCAAAAAAATCAAATATTTCAAAATCAAAAAAATTAAAAAAATTAAAAAATTAAAAAAATATTTGTTTTTTTGTTCCTTTCTATCTATTTGTTTTGAGGACGGACATGATCTGTTTGTTAAGTGTGCAGGTTGCAGGTGCTTCAAGTTTTCTTGCTCTATCTCGCATTTTGCCTCATGTCCATATCTTTGATCTGTTCTCTTCTTCAATATACTCTCTCGATCTGTTCTGTAGCTTTAGTCCTTCTCAGCTTATTTAACATGATTATATCTCCATGAGAGGGCTTTGCCTCATGATTGTGAACCTGGCGATTCTGCTTCATTCTGATCTTGGGCTTTGATTGAAGGATGTATTTGTCATATCTTTTATCCCACCGTGTCCTTGTCACGTGTTTATGTCCCTCTATGTCATCCCACACACGTTGTTTTGTCCGTCATCGCGTGTTGTTAGTTGTCTTGCATATGTTGTTTAGTCGCCCCTCTATGTCCCGTGTGTTGTCCCAACCGTGTGGTCATCCCTCATATTCTTGTCCCAACCGTGTGTTATCCCACCGCATTGTTATCTTGTCCCACCATGTTCATCGTGCATACATGTGGTTTGTTCATGCCATTGCATATGTGTGCTTGTTTGTCTTTGTTATGTTATGTTGGATTATTTTTCATTCATTTGATCGTTATGTTATGTTGTGTTGTCTATCATTCAGTTGATGGTTGTGTTGTCTATGTTTATGCTTACTTATTTGTCATGTCTATCTTATTTGAAAATCCATAAAATTCAAAAAAAATCTGGAAAATTTAAAAAACATGCTATTTCGCTTAGCAGGTAGGTCAGGTATGGCTCTCTATCCCTACTCATTGTTGCATTACTATATGGTGTCTACATTATTATAGCCTCTCAAGGACCGACTGGTTACCCGTGTGTTCTAGGATCTGATGTTCCCCTTTAACAAAAATGATGGTGATCTAAGAGCATACGGCTAATCGTTGGATAGGCCGCTCGGTTGAGTCGGGTGGGGGACGATGGATTCTGTCTCGTACGCCGTGGTTGCAAGAAGACTCTTGACCCCGTCTTGACTTAGTCTAGTAATAGTATCTTTGAGTACTTTCTATTTTATATTTTCTTTGCATTCGTTTTAATGATTTCTTTATTTTAGCCCAGCATGCATCATATCATTTTGAGCACTCATGTCTCGAAATTCTCCCAATGATTTCTCCTTAGTAATGATTGATTGTACTTATTTTGGATAAGAGATTTTCATTCTACTCCGAATTTGAACGATTTCTCTGATCTCGTCGCTTGGTCTGATTGGCCGACGTGATTCCTGTCTAGATTTTATCTCAAGTTTTCTTTCTCCTTTTCCAGCTCTTACACTGTGTTCTTTCCGATCCCCTCATTATCCGTGGATTGTCTCCCCGATGAGGTTGGTCGTGTTTCCTTTTCCTTCCTTAATTTAGTTCTCCAGACATGTCTCATTCTTGTCAACCATTCTGAGAGGTTAGTTCGGTATTTTTGGGAGAATTCATGTCGCTTGTTGGTAGCAACGAGTGTCTTTTATCTTGATGCCCGCTTATCAATTCTCCCCGCTTCATCACCGCATCATCTCCATTTCACGTCGCTGTCACTTTCGCTCCATCTTCTTTCCATTCCGCCTATGTGTCGCTTTCGCTCATTCCCTTGCAAAGCGGACATCAAGGAGGGGCATCTGTTGACACCCGTTTTTAGCCCGCAAGTTGCGTCATTTCTCTTATTCATCATTTTTGATGTCCCGAATTAGCCATTATTTTGGATCATTCTTGGATGGATTTTGAGCTAATTTTCATTTTCCATTCTTTTTAAGCCCTAGAGATCATGATTTATTAGAGTCCCTGGAGCTTATCTTATCAACTTCCGACTTCTAAGTCGACTTACGGCCCATTTAGGTCGGCTTCCATCAAGCAATCGGCTCTCTCTCACTGCGCAGTCCTGAAAGTGGTTCTTTTTCACCCTCTTCCAGTCCTCTATTCAAAATGTTCTTTTCACCAAAGTTGTTCACTTTTTAAATATCTACAATTTCTTCTTCTATGCCATTGGCAAGTTCTGCCCCGATTGTAAGCTATTCGCGTTTTTCCAGCAGACTATGTTGTTCACCTACGTCCTAGGATTTTCTATCTCTGTTCTAGCCCCATTTTCTCCTTCTTCTGATCATTTTCCCATTTTGCTCTCTTCATAAAAGTTGTTTCTCTTTCCGTTATCTGTAATTTCTTCTTCTACCACTTTCACTAGTTCTGCACCGTTTGAGATATACGCTTCATTTTTTAAAGTCACGCGTAGTCTACCCAAAATGTTCCTTCATCGGTGTGAAGGTCTATTATTACACCGCCAAAGCCCATGTGAAGGTCTATCGTAAGACCGCCAGAACACAAGTGACGGTCTATTAATAGACCATTACACCTAAACTTGCCTAAAATCATCCCGTTCGACCCCCGGAGCCTGACGGTCCTACCCTAGACCGTTTGTTGCCTCTGGCGGTCTTACGATAGACCGCCAGATGACACCGAGAGTCCAATTCATGCTGGACTCTGCTCCGTTTCTGTGCACCGTGGCCCTCTTGCAGAGCCCATAACTTCTTGAATTCTACTCCGAATTGAGCGTCGTTTGTTCCTATGGTTTCTCCTTTATCTTGAATTTGATCCATAGATCTCATATTTTCATTGGCTATCTTGCTCAGAAACGCGGATGAAAGTTGGGGGTTTATGTGTCCTAGTTCAACACAAACTCTGCAAATTAAGCTCTGGGGCTCCCTTCTAGAAGCCATATCTTCCAGATCCTTCCACCAAATTGAGTCCCACTTGTTCCTACCTCTTATCCTTTGTATTATCTCGAGATTGATCCATAGAACACAAATTTTGGTGGACTTTATCCTCTAAAATCTTGGGAGAACTTTTTGGGTTTTCTGCAACCTCTATATAAACTACCCAGTTCGTAGTTGCAAAAGAGGGCTCTTTCCAGACGTGGGGCGAAGCTATACTGCAACTCCAACTCACAACTTCGACCCCAGCTTGAAGAGGGAAGTATTGGCTTTCCATTGCATCCTTCTAGGCTTAATTTGGTTGTCTATACTCTTAGTTCTAGTCTCCTCAAAATCACAAATCATCACAGTTCCCTGCACTTTTCTGCTACACATGCATTTTTGCATGTTTTGCATCAACGTTTTCTCTCTATTCTCTCAACCAAATTCCGTGATTTCAAATCCTATACATGCACAACACACACACCTATTATTTCCACCCTTCCACAGGGATTAAAAACCCTCTCCCAGTGCATTCTCCCCCTTTTATTCATGCTATTTTATCACTTTGGGATTGATGCTACACTTCATGTTCTAATTGGTTTTTTCCTTTGTGTTTTGATCTTTGTTTTGCAGGAGAGCATGATATGGATGTGAGGCCCTCTTCTTCTAGCCGGCTGGAAGACAAGGAGGTTTGATCCCATAAAGTTCCCCGCACCCCGTTTCAAGCGCGATCAAGTCTTTAAGTTCCAAGGTACACGGCGCCGTTCCTCTCCTTTCTTCATCCTTTGGCATTGTTGGAACCTTGGTGGCGATCATGGTTAGTATTTCTCATCCTTTCATCTCCCTTGTCTTTGATTCAAATGTTTATGCATGTATTAATTTAAAGGGGGCGGGATAGGAATCTAATTAAAACAAATCTACAGTGTCCTCAACGGAACCATGACCAAAAGCCATATCAGCTCCCCTAGCGGACACTCGTAGGGCCCTTTCAAACAATGTTGAATTTACCATAATTTCAACTCCCTTGACATTCGAATAGAGACTGTCATCCCTCATATTCAGGTTCCCATAAAATTCTTGGACAATACTAGGGTGGTACCTTGAATATCTTGAAGCAAAATCAAGCCAACCGTCCTGAACTTCAAAAATAGCACCGATATCTTGGAGGATTTCAATCATCTCATCAAAATCGACCAAACGGGGGTCGAGTATCGGACGTGGGCGCATCGGCGGTGCCCGTAGATGTGCGGCTACCCGCTGTGGTAGAGGAACTCGTTCCTCGGCTCCCCTGGCATTGGACTCCCCTTGGGTAAACCTCCGAGAACTTCTTCTAGGTGCCATCGGACAAGAAATCGAGGTGGAAACCCTTAGATCGCTAACCTCTTCCCTTGGGTGTTGCATCCCTACGGTTTTGATGATGTCTCACACTATACATCAATCTTCTATCTCTAGAATAATTCATGCTTCATCATGTAGGACTGTGCAGTTCATATGGCTGTCAGATAAAATCGCACTACTTGATCATGTCCACACATTGTCTGCATTGTCTGTACACTGATGGGTCGACCCTCTACCACTGATGGGTCGACGCCTCCTTTACTCTCCAAGTCCATACAATGAATTTCATATTCAAAGTATGTACATTGGTCTTCACCTGAAGTCCATACATTGAACTTAATATTCAAAGTCTGTACACCCTCCGCTAAGCCTTCAGAGTCTGTACAGCCATCCCTTGAGTTCAAGTCCATACAATGGCATTGTAGGTTGCATCTGAAGTGTATACAACCTTTCAAGGGGTCAAGTCTATACATTCTCCCGTTCATTTCAAAGTCTACACATCGCCCTTCATCTTCCAAGTCTATACACTCTGTTGAACCACAAGTCTATACATCGTCTGCCATCTCAAAGTCAATACACTGTCCCTCGTCTCACACATCATGACCCAAAGTCTGTACAGCCTCTAGTCACTGTACAAGTCCACACACTGGCTGCACTGCACAAGTCTATACATTGGCTTGGGCATCCAAGTCTAGACATTGATTCACTATTCATGCCTTGATTCGAAGTCTGTACAGCGAGCGGCATTCTTCAAAGTCTGTACAGCCAACGCCTTCATTGATTCCATGTCTGTACATCACTGTCTCAAGCTGCAAGTCTGTACAGAGTTCAGCTAGTCTATACACTCATTCACTGTAGCTGCATCGGTTCACCTAAAGTCTGTACATCATCTCAGCCACCGTCTCATTCAGCGTCTCACGCTTACAAAGTCTATACACTGGTCGGTGGAAGCAAGCCTATACATTCGACTGTTTAGCCTATGCTCAAGTCTGTACAGCCAGGGAGACCATTAAGTCTATACACTCAATCATTGTAGCTTGCACAGGGTGAAGTCTGAACATTGGCATGAGTTTTCCAAGTCTGTACATCCTTCTGTTGAAAGTCCAAGTCTGTACATCGGACTGGTTGAGCATGTCTGTACAGCGGTTGCATTTTCAGTAAGTCTATACATTGGGACTTCTACCTACGTTCTGAACTGATTTGAGTTAGTCAATACATCCCTCATATCTTTTACCTACGCTCAGTTCAGTAAGTCTGTACACTGGAAACTTTACTGACGTTGCCTTGCCAAAGTCTACACACTGTGAACCTTCAAGTCTGAACAGACTTCACTTGCTCAAGTCTGTACATCGTCCAGCTCTTTGGGAAGTCTACACATCACTAAGTCTAGACACTCAGTTATCCTTCAACCCTATACACTCGATATCACCTGCAAGTCTATACACTCTCAAGCTGTTCATACTTGCCTATATGTTGTTTTCAAGAGTATACACTCTCTCATTTGAAACACTTGCTTAATTGCTGTTTCTATGTCTACACATTCGATGCCTTCAAGCATTGTTCTCTTTGAAGTCTATACATCAACGTCTATACATTGAAGTCCATACAGTGCATACTGTAGTGCTTCAAGTCTACACACTGCTCCTCTTCATTACAAGTCTTTACACTCATTCTCCTTCACAAGACAAACTCCATACATCCATTGTCTTGACTGCTGAATGAAGTCTACACATTGAGATCGCATGAACACTTCAAGTCCATACACTGAGCACGCATGAAGAACTTCAACTCTATACACTCTCACACTGTGACACACTTGCCTATTTGGCATCCCTGAGTCTATACACTCGAGGGCCTCATACACTTCACAGAAGTCTACACATTTCATCTGTTGTGCTAAATGCATTATTCAGCTAGTCTATACACTGAGGTCACATGAGGACTCACAAGTCTATACACTCCCTCAGTGTACACACTTACTCATCTACTATCCTAAGTATATACATTCCTATCTGACTGAACTAACTAATCACATTCTTTGTCTCTGCGTGCAGATGATTCAGGTCAATGATTGGACACGTGAACTGAGGATGATGCCTGGCACGTGATCCAAGAATGCTCTGGAAAGGGAGGGAACGAGACTCCCTCGTGTGAAGGCCTGAAACTCAGGTCGAATGGTATATAAAAAGTGCCTTCTGCGATCAGATGGATAGAACTGGAGAGAAAGCTGAAGAGTAGAATTCCTGAGCAGAATAAGAAAAGAGAGAGAGCCTCCACGTTCCAGAAAGAAGATAGAGAGAAAAGATTAGAGAGCATTGCTGTGAGAGAAAAGTCTGAGTGAGAGAGAAGAGTCCAATTTGCTTCTTCGGAAGCTACATTTGTATTTGATTTTTCTGAAACGATTTGTGTTCATCGTTGGTCTTGTTTACATTTCTATTTTTCCTTTTATTTCTTCATATATCTGATTTCGAGTTATTACCCTCCGGAGTTTGAAGGAAGGGAGAGTTACTCCGGTTCCCCTCTGGGCTGCAGAGGAAGAGAGATCTGTGATCTCTGGTTTTTGCCAGTGACGGGTTGTCATTAGCAGGTTCCCTCCGGGTTGGAGGAAGGGAGAGGCATCTCCGGTTCTGGTCTTGCAGGTAGCAGGTCCAGGTGTCAAGCTGTGTGGCTGCACATTGTTCGCAGACTGAGTCTGCAGTTTTCTAGCAGTGGCTAGTGGAATCCTCACTCTAGTTGGAGTGAGGGGTGGATGTAGATTGTGGACTACAATCGAACCACCTTAAAATCTCTTGTCTCCTCTGTGGCTTGGTATTATCGTTGTGCTTTCCTTCTGTTTGGTATTGTGTTTGTGTGTGGACGGGCTCTTCCAATCGCACCTTATTATCCTGTCTTAGTTTCTCACTGGGTTAGCTACATTGTTTAGCCTTATCTGAAGGGTTATATTTCGAAGTAGTGAGTTTCCGCTGAAGTTGTTCAAATTGGGAGTGATCTATTCATCCCCCCCCTTCTATATCACTCTTCGCTGCGCTAACATTGGGATGAAGATGGACCGGAAGACACACCAAAGGCTTGTGAAAAGAACTTCTCCACAAGCTGGAATCCAAGAAATGGCTTCAAGGTCGTACAAGTCGCCGCAGCGATTTCATCCTGAAACGATGACAAAGAAGTCGGATCTTGTGCGGATGGAAGAAAGATGGAGTTCCAAGGCTTGAGAAGAGGTGGTGTGGGTTGTTTAGGGTTGGAGAGGTGCTGTTAGAGTGATTGGGGGCAAATGGGGTGAAAATGGAGCGAAGACCCCATAAAAAAGGGTTCGGACGTGGGTTCAGTCGGTCCGGTTCGTCGGATTCAGTAGACCGAACCGGGGCGTCGGTCAACCGAAATGGTCGGCCTAGCCCTATTTTCATTTTTTTATAACTCCTTCAAGTTTTTTTGAATAACTCCTTCCACCTTTTTTTTATAACTCCTTCAACCTTTCTT
The DNA here is from genome assembly GCA_022559845.1 of Amorphophallus konjac. Taxonomy (NCBI): domain Eukaryota; kingdom Viridiplantae; phylum Streptophyta; class Magnoliopsida; order Alismatales; family Araceae; genus Amorphophallus; species Amorphophallus konjac. The sequence continues at coordinate 141,646 of JAHNEJ010001948.1, read as the reverse complement.
TTCCCTTTTTTTTGTTTCAACCTCCACTTTTTGTTGTAGTTGAAATGGAATGACTTGATGAAAGAGGTGATGGGGCATTTGTTGTCTCTGTGGTTTTGATGATAGCAAACACTATAAGTCATCCTGTGTTTGCATGATAGATTGATGAAATGCATTTATGAGGATTGATTGTTTTGCATTGATTCTTTGTGCATATGTGTATCATGTCATATGTGTATGCACTTGCTTTGAGTTGCTGTGATCCAGTGATCCATTTGCTTGATCTCTATTGCTGGTAGTGGAGTCTGTATGCATGCTATTTCATCAAACAGGCTGTGCATATGAGGGCTGTGGTGCTTGCATCTTATATAGCGTCTTAGCACATCTAGTGTCAGTGCATCCATGCGTCTCATGCTACGTCTCAGCACACCCAGTGCCTTCATGGTCAACATAAATGGTTTGGCTGATCATGGTCTGGAGTCTAAGCTAGCTGAGTCAAGGTCGGTGCTACTCCACCTAAGGACGATGGTGTTCGTGTCTCATGGATATTTGCGTCTCATGCATAGCTCAGTCCATGTATTGCTTGTGTCTCTCTTACACAATGTTGGTTGCATTTTACATTGCGTCTCTTATGCATTTATGTCTCAATGCATGTATTGTGTCTTACACTGCATCTCATTCTGTCTCTCAGTGCATGTGCTGCGTCTCAGCCTATGTCATGCGCATTTGTGTCTTAGTCTCATGCTATGTCTAAGGGTGCGCAAAAGAAGTCAGTGCAATGTTTTGTTTTAGCACGGTCGGTGCAAGTGTCTCTCACGCATGATCAACATCAGTGCATATGCTGTCACTTGTGCATTTCAAAGTCGGTGCTAATTTTGTCTTAAGCATATTCACGGTCGGTGCAATGTTTGCTGTGGGCTGGCATAAAGTCTGTGCATATTTGTCTTAATGACTGTTAGAGTCCGTGCATATTTGGTCATATGCTATTAAGGTCCGTGCATATGCTAGGTCAGTGCACGTTTCACTCCATGCACAAGCACACATAGTTGATGCTATGTTCTGTTGCAGACTAGTTAAGGTCAGTGCAAATCTACTCATATGCTGTCAAGGTCCGTGCATATAGACTTACATGGTCTGTACTCAATTCCTCATACACATTATAAGTCTGTGCATGTTTGCACATTGCGATATGAAGTTTGTGCTTATCTATTTCCAGCACGTCTCAAGGTTCGTGCACATGTTATAACCTGTCCAACTAGTCCATGCAAAGGTGAAATATGGCTAACAATAAAGTGTTTGATCAAATGTTTCTTATCTTTCTGTCAGGGACTTAAGTGAGCAGAAGGTCGAGTTATGTGGCTCGTGTCTCAACCTAAAAAGACATGTGATCCAAGGTAGCTATGGGCACATGATCAGAGGTGGATGGTGGTCATAAAGGATCTACCACGTGGACCTGATTCTATCCAGAGTCCAACACGTGGACTTCTTATGGCACTCACTTCTTGGCGGGAATGTTCCCTCCACACGCCCTGGCGAATCACGAGAAGATCATGAACCTGAGTGCCATGATTCTGTCATATGGAGTCATCTGTCTGAGGCAGCATCATTACCTTCATCAAATTACCTTCGGCACCTCTGTTCTATAAAAAGATCTCATCATCCTTTGATGAGAGTAGCGGATGCGGAGAAGTGCTGAAGCTTGAGTGTCGCCATAGAGAAAGAAGAAAAATGAGAAGAAAAGAGAAGAGAGAGCTAGTGTGTGATAAGAGAAGAAGAATAAGAAAAGAGAAGAAGAGAGGATCAAGAGAAGAGAAAGAGAAGAGAGAGTGATAGAGATTGAAGCAGGCAGTGTCCAGCTATCTGTCGGTTTCTGGATCAGACCCAGACCAATCTGCTCCTACGAGAGCTACATTCATTTTCATTTCTATTTGTTCTATTTTCTTTTGTTGCTTTAATTTTCCACTGTGTTTTCCGATTCTCTGGTTTGAGGTCGGGGTTCCTCCTGTGGACTAAGGAGAAGAGAGACTTGGGTCTCTGGTTGCTAGTCACTGGGTGTCGCTAGTGGTTCCCTCCGGTTTGGAGGAAGGAAGGATTGGTCCTCCGGTTTACAAGTGACTAGGTGTCGCTTGTGGTTTCTCTCTGGTTTGGAGGAAGAGAGACTTGGGTCTCTGGTTGCTAGTGACTGGGTGTCACTAGTGGTTCCTTCTGGGTTGGAAGAAGAGAGGAGTGTGTTCCTCTGGTTCAAGCTGTTAGGTAGCGTTTGTAGGCAAGCTGTGACGCCCAGCGGTTTCAAACTGTTCGGCAGCAGCAAGCCACACTCTGGTTGGAGTGTGGGGTGGATGTAGGTCTGGCGGACCGAACCACCTAAAACTCCTTGTGCATCGTGATCTGATTACCTCTCTAAGTTTGCTAGATGCATGTTTAGGATCGCGATCTAATTGCTTTTCACTCACGGTAGATGAATGCTTGGGGTCGGTTCAATTGCATAGAATTACTGTGTTTGCTGGGCATGCTGGTTAAGTGTTCCATCATGTGTATCATTAGAACATCTGTTTAGATCAAGTTGTTTTATTGCGTTCCAATCTTCTACAGTTTTATTCATGCTAAGTGCCGAAGTAAGATCACTGGTTGTGCATGTTAAGTGTTCGAAAGAGATTCGCATTAGGTTGACTGATTAAGTGTTTGAGTGTGAATCTTACTAGAAGACCTGCATTACTAAACCATAGTTTTTATTTTCCCAAGATTTTATGAGTTTAGTGATAATTGGGATCTAAGATTCAAATTGGGTAAATATTTTTCAAAGGGGATTCATTCACCCCCCCTCTGAATCTGAGCCTAGCACCTCAACAAGTGGTATCAGAGTGGGTTGATGTCTTATCAGATCCAACGATCCATAGTAGATCCTACAGCCTCTTTGGTGCATTTCTGAGCATACCTATTTCGGTGCACTGAATTGTTCGCTGATTTGTATTAATGGCTCATCCACCGATTTTCAATGGCTCATATTTTAATTCGTGGCTTAGCAGTCTCCGTAGCTTTGTTATATCTGTTGATACTGATCTGTGAAAATTAATTTCACACGGTCCTCATAGATTACCAAAGAAAAAGTCCAAATGGACTGACAGTCACAGATCAAAGTATGGAGAAAATGAGGAAGCCTTTGATTTAATTAAAGCTGCAACTAACAAGGCCTTACACTCATGTTTTCATGAATGCAGGTCCGCTAAGGACATCCTAGATAAGCTGAAGCTAGCTCACAGGAGAAATGAGGACAGTTGCATGATGGCTAACGGAAGTAATCAAAGTAGCAGCCAAAATGAAGAGGAGGACGATGAAGAGGTGAACCCCTTTCAGAATTATTCTCTAGATGACTGGGAAGATGCATATGGGGATTTATTAGAGTCACATGAGATGTTAAGAAAACAACACAAGAAATTGAAAAATACTATTAGCTTGAATAGTTCTACTTCTTCATGTAAAAGTGTTTGAAATTGAAACAAACGCATGATGCTTGTTTATCTGATATCCAAGTGCTTAAGAAACAAATTGGATTGTTAAAGAATGAAAATCAAGAACTTGCAAATGAGATTACTGAACTTGAAGAAAAACTTAGATCAACTAATGATGATCAGACTCTCATTAACAATCATGTTCAGAATGAAAAACTGCTGAAGGATCTTCAATATGTTAACACAAATCTAAATAAGCTGAAATCAGAAAGTGAATCTCTTAGAAAATCTGTTAAAGAAAATGAAGAAAAATTTGAAAAACTCGAACAAGAGAAGAATCTACTTGCTGAAAAATCTGATGCAATAAAGTCTGTGAACATGGAGCTTCAGAAAAACATTGAAAACCTACAAAGAGAATTTAAAAGTCCAAATAATCTAAAAGCATCTCATGATGACCAGATTCTTCTTCATGAGTTAATTCAAAATGATACTCTGGTTAAGGAAAATGAAAAGTTAAAACAACTGAACTATGCTATGTCTAAAAGACTTCTAGCCTTAGAAAGAGGAAAAACTGTTTGTATTGAAGATTCTGAAAAACTGAGCAATCTGGAACAAGAAGTTGAGAAATATAAAACTGCTAACAAAATACTGAATGAAGCTGTTAATTGCAGTGAACAAGAGATTGCAAGTTATGAAATAAACATTGCATCACTAAAAATTGAGATTCAAGATTTGAAAGCTTCTCTGTCTAAATTTGTTAGTGGGCAAGAAAACCTGGATAAGTTGCTAAGAGTCAAGGTTAACTTCAGGAAGGAAGGGTTGGGCTACAATAATATTAATAAGAAAGTTTTTAATAACAAGCTAATGACATCGTTTGTCACTGCATCAAACGTAGCCACCACCTCAAAAGATAAACAGCCCATCGTTCAAAAAAATCAGAAACAAACTAACCTTCAGGAAATAAGCTGAAAAAATAAAAAAGTATGTTCATGTGAAGAATAAGCAAAGAAACAATCATGCTGATGATGTGCATGTGACACATAACCTAAACACACACACACATGCACACAAAAAGAAAATGTCATGCCACTATTATCATAGATTTGGTCATCTGATGCATGAGTGTAGGTTGATGGAACAAGATGACATAGATGCAAGTGTAAAGCATGCTAGGAATTCTCATGAAAGATATCATGAACTTAAGAAAAAGAGAATTTACAGCTCCTATTGTGATAAGGGAGGTCACATTACAGCTAACTGTTGGCATGCTCAAAAGAGAAAAGTCAATTCTAAATCTGTCAAGTTTTCTGCAAAACAAAATGTCTTTGGTAGACATAAATCTATTTTTAAAGAAAACTCTCTTGCATGCTTTAATTATGGTAAGCCAGGTCATCGTGCCTCTGAATGCTGGTCTGTTAAAAGTAAAGGTAAGCTTCATTCTCATTATGTAAATCCTCATGAGAACCAACATGTTGAGTGTTTCAATTGTGGTAAGCCAGGCCATAGGGCCATTGAGTGCTGGCATACTCAGGGGAAAAAATTTGATTTTAAATCTGGTAAATTCTCTGCAAACCGGAAGACTGTTAATTACTGGTTGGCCAATAATAAAACACAAAAAGATCATGTAAACAACAGAAACTTTAATTCTCATGCACATAGATTTCATGATCATGCTAATGTGTACAATAAGAACAAAAAGTCTGTTGGTTCATGTCATTATTGTGGTCAGTTGGGACATTCCATGTCTAACTATTTCTTGATGAAGTTTGATGATTCTCTAGCTCAAAAATCATAGAGTGCACCATTCAAAGGTGCCACTGTCATCTCAGGTCCCAAGACTGCTTGGGTACCTGCTTGTGCAACATAAAGGCTATCTTGCATGTGTGCCTTGGAGGAATAAAAAGGGGTAAATAAACTAAGGCATCTAAATATGGTAAACCCCACTCTTGTACTCTTTCAGGTTAGTTATGTGAATTTTTCTTATTTCTATCATTATAGTTGCATGTCTTGATAAACCTTTCAGCTAGAATACATGTTTGCATTTTCATATGATACTTGCATTGCTCTAATTAAAATTCTCTAAAAATCTGAACTGATTGATGCTTGCATGTGTCAAATGCATTTTTAAAGTGTCTATAAATGTCATGATGCATCTCTTACACAGATTCTGATGCATAAATTTTCATCTGCATACATTTTTACATATGCATATCCAATTGCATTGTCTTGCATACTTTGAAATTGGACACTACATATAGGACTGCATTAGCATTACATTGTCATGCATGACCCAATGGTATATTAAATGGTAAGTTGGGAGAAAGGCAGATTATTTCTGTCTGAAAACTCACCTCATGCATGAGGTGGTCTTCTAGACCTAAGTACTCCGCCTAGCACCATGGGTCTTTCATTGCATATGTTGCATGCAATCAAGGGGAGTAAATCAAGTCATTTTGTCTCCATCATTAACCTCATAGCATATGCTACACTTAGAATTCAAATACCCAATGCATATGCACTACATATAAATCACATTCTGAATATACAAAAAGGATTGATTGACTGCACTTTGTCGGGGGGAGTCATTGGAGTCATTGGATGATCATTCATATCATCAGCATCATTCATAATCATCTTGCTACATACATATTGAGAGGGGGTGTTATGTGTTTAATTTGAACCAGAATAAGACTATATTCTGTTTCTTAATGATGTCGACACCCGGAGTCGACTCATTTGAGAACTTCTTCGGTCAATTCATGATTCTATCTGAATTGTTCTCATCCTTGGCATCTTGTTTTTGAAAAGAATCCTTACAATAATTTATGAATCTGATTTCTTGACAAACTAACTGTCATTTCATTATACATAGCTGCTAAAATTAGAAATCTTCACTTATAAGAAGTAGCAATGCTCCATGAATGAGCTGATGGTTTAAATTTAATACACCTTAGAGAGTATAGACCAATTTCAATGAAAAGAAATGTTGTTTATTCTTTAATAGTTCTCAATCATTTTGATCATGTAATGTCTAATAGAGTCTATCAGAATCTGAAATCATCTAATTTTAGGACAAATTGGTTGAGAAATCCAATAATGTGTATTATTCTTAAACAACTCTTTCTGACATTCAGAAGTGACAGCTGTGTATAAAATGCAGAGCAATGGCCAAATGCGTTGAGAAACAGGGTTCCTTATCAAAAGTATGTGAACCTATGTCATGATGCTTCTTGGCTAACTCTGTTCGAAAAATTATAAAGATAGCCAAATATGTTGAAATGAGAGCAATGGCCAAATGCGCGGAGAAACTGGGTTCCTTATCAAAAGTATGTGAACCTATGTCATGATGCTTCTTGGCTATCTCTATATTTCCTAAAATAGAATAGTAAATTCTGCTAAGTAACAAGGGATATTGGCGTCTGATAAATGTATACCCTTATGTAAAAAGCATGGATTATACTCGACTGTTCTTAATCTCAGGAGCTTATTTCCTGAAATATATTACTGTCACCCTGGAGATAAATTCAGAAAAGTGATCTTTGTTTAATCTCAATACATGTTCTGGACGCTCCTAAGATATCCTGTGACCTTTAGATGATTAAGATGAAGTAAGACAAAATCTGATATGTTCTATGGCAGTCTGATTTATTGCTATTAAAAGAGTTCATACAACTATTTTTGTTCAAGAATGCAGTACTTATTCTCTACCTTGTATCATGTTTAAACCATCATAATTTCAAGGCTGAAGTATATGAACTCTTATTCTTAAAGACACTGAGCTCAGCATGCTTTGATAATGAAAGATTACTTAGTTTGTCAATCAGATTTTATCTGCACTATGATATTCCTCTTTGCAATTGTCACATCTTCATCATTCTATTTGCCAAAGGCAAAAAGGGGAGAAATGGCTTGTGTTGATGCTTTCTGTCTGCATGAGGAGAGTTTGGTGCATGAGGGGTGTTTGGCTAAGGGGGAGTTTGTCATACTGATTGCATTTCATGACTGTCAGATTAAGTCCCCCCCGCATAGTTCTCATGTCATACATGATTAGTTAATGAATTTGCATACATATAATTAATGACATATCATCCATATTCAAAATGCCAAAAAGATTCTTTGAGTGCTTGACTCTCTTTGTTTATTTTATGATCCCTACTCTTCCAGAAATTCATCTCCAACATTGTTGTGCAGCTGGTTTCATGGCTCTATATTTCTTTCAGGTCTTTCTTGGCTCTATTTGTCTTGATCAATGCCCATGCATTTGCTGATACATTCTTTTCATCTCTTCTCTCTCTATCAAGGGGGAGACTGATCTCTCTACATCCCTTCAAGACTCTAAGGGAGCTTAGTTCAACCCTGCATATTTTTTTCTGACACCAAGTTATTGATCTCTTTTTGCTGACGTCAAAGGGGGAGAATAATCTTGCTTGCTTGTGTATGACTCATAGTGTTGTGTGACTCATAGTGTTGCCATCATCAAAAATGGGGAGATTATTGTCTCTGTGGTTTTGATGATAGCAAACACTATAAGTCATCCTGTGTTTGCATGATAAATTGATGAAATGCATTTATGAGGATTGATTGCTGTGCATTGATTCTTTGTGCATATGTGTATCGTGTCATATGTGTATGCACTTGCTTTGAGTTGTTGTGATCCAGTGATCCATTTGCTTGATCTTTATTGCTGGTAGTGAAGTATGTGTGCATGCTATTTCATCAAACAGGTTGTGCATATGAGGGCTATGGAGCTTGCGTCTTATATAGCATCTTAGCATATCTAGTGTCAGTGCATCCATGTGTCTCATGCTACGTCTCAGCACACCCAGTGCCTTCATGGTCAACATAAATGGTTTGGATGATCATGGTCTGGAGTCTAAGCTAGTTGAGTCAAGGTCGGTGCTACTCCACCTAAGGAGGATGGTGTTCATGTCTCATGGATATTTGCATCTCATGCATAGATCAGTCCATGTCTTGCTTGCGTCTCTCTTACACAATGCTAGTTGCGTTTTACATTGCGTCTCTTGTGCATTTGTGTCTCAGTGCATGTATTGTGTCTTACACTGCATCTCATTCTGCGTCTCAGTGCATGTGCTGCGTCTCAGTCTGTGTCATTTGCATTTGTGTCTCAGTGCATGTATTGTGTCTTACACTGCGTCTCATTCTGCGTCTCAGTGCATGTGTTGCGTCTCAATCTGTGTCTCATGCTATGTCTAAGGGTGCGCAAACGAAGTCGGTGCAATGTTTTGTTTTAGCACAGTCGGTGCAAGTGTCTCTCACGCATGATCAACATCGGTGCATATCCTGTCTCTCGTGCATATGCTAGGTCAGTGCACGTTTCACTCCATGCACAAGCACACATAGTCGATGTTATGTTCTGCTGCACACTAGTTAAGGTCAGTGCAAATATGCTCATATGCTGTCAAGGTCCGTGCATATAGACTTACATGGTCTGTACTCAATTCCTCATATGCATTATAAGTCTGTGCATGTTTGCACATTACGATATGAAGTTTGTGCTTATCTATTTCCAGCACGTCTCAAGGTTCGTGGACATGTTATAACCTGTCCAACTAGTCCGTGCAAAAGTGAAATATGGCTGACAACAAAGTGTTTGATCAAATGTTTCTTATCTTTCTATCAGGGACTTAAGTGAGTAGAAGGTCGAGTTATGTGGCTCGTGTCTCAACCTAAAAAGAAACATGATCCAAGGTAGCAATGGGCACATGATCGGAGGTGGATGGTGGTTAGAAAGGATCTGCCACGTGGACTTGATTCTATCTAGAGTCCAACACGTGGACTTCGTATGGCGCTCACTTCTTGGCGGGAATGTTCCCTCCACATGCCCTAGCGAATCACGAGAAGCTCATGAACCTGAGTGCCATGATTCTGCCATGTGGAGTCATTTGTCTGAGACAGCATCATTACCTTCATCAAATTACCTCCGGCGCCTCTGTTCTATAAAAAGATCTCATCATCCTTTGATGAGAGTAGCGGATGCGGAGAAGTGCTGAAGCCTGAGTGCCGCCATAGAGAAAGAAGAAAAAGGAGAAGAAACGAGAAGAGAGAGCTAGTGTGTGATAAGAGAAGAAGAATAAGAAAAGAGAAGAAGAGAGGATCGAGATAAGAGAAAGAGAAGAGAGAGTGATAGAGATTGAAGCAGGCAGTGTCCAGCTATCTGTCGGTTTTTGGATCAGACCCAGACCAATCTTCTCGTGTGAGAGCTACATTTGTTTTCATTTTCTGTTTGTTCTATTTTCTTTTGTTGCTTTCATTTTCCACTATGTTTTTCGATTCTCTGGTTTGAGGTCGGGGTTCCTCTTGTGGACTCAGGAGAAGAGAGACTTGGGTCTCTGGTTGCTAGTGACTGGGTGTCGCTAGTGGTTCCCTCCGGTTTGGAGGAAGGGAGGATTGGTCTTCCGGTTTGCAAGTGACTGGGTGTCGCTTATGGTTTCCCTCTGGTTTGGAGGAAGAGAGACTTGGGTGTCTAGTTGCTAGTGACTGGGTGTCACTAGTGGTTCCTTCCGGGTTGGAAGAAGAGAGGAGTGTGTTCCTCTGGTTCAAGCTGTTAGGCAGTGTTTGTAGGCAAGCTGTGACGCCCAGCGGTTTCAAGCTATTTTGCAACAGTAAGCCACACTCTGGTTGGAGTGTGGGGTGGATGTATGTCTGGAAGACCGAACCACCTAAAACTCCTTGTGCATCGTGATCTGATTACCTCTCTGAGTTTGCTAGATGCATGTTTAGGATCCCGATCTAATTGCTTTTCACTCATGGTAGATGAATGCTTGGGATCAGTTCAATTGCATAGAATTACTGTGTTTGCTGGGCATGCTGGTTAAGTGTTCTATCATGTGTCTCATTAGAACATCTGTTTAGATCAAGTTGTTTTACTGCATTCCAATCTTCTGCAGTTTTATTCATGCTAAGTGTCGAAGTAAGATCACTGGTTGTGCATGTTAAGTGTTCGAAAGAGATTCGCATTAGGTTGACTGATTAAGTGTTTGAGTGTGAATCTTACTAGAACACCTACATTACTTAACCATAGTTTTTATTTCCGCAAGATTTTATGAGTTCAGTGATAATTGGGATCTAAGATTCAAATTGGGCAAATATTTTTCAAAGGGGATTCATTCACCCCCCCCTCTGAATCCGAGCCTAGCACCTCAACAGCATTTTGAGAAAAACCTCTGACTCTCCCCCTCAATAAATGCCTTAGATCCTAAGGTCACTGAGTCCACATTTATTTAACAAGGAATATTTGGCCTTAGAAAATTTTCAAGGAGGGGCTGTATAGATTATTACATTCAAGCATGCAAGGGGGTATTTACACACGAGGAATTAGAAATAATCACACAGAATATGCAACACTTAACCTAAGTGCAAACCTAGGTATGTATGCTCTCACCCTTGCACATGTCGAGTTCTCTTCTTATTTTGCTGAATTGTTCCTAGTTTAGGGGTTTTGTGAAGATATCTGCTAACTGATTGTGTGTGTCAATGAATTTCAATTCAAAGACCCCTTTACCTACATGATCTCTCAGAAAATGATGCCGAATGTCAATGTGCTTTGTCCTAGAATATTGTACATGATTTTTTGACAGGTTAATTGCACTAGTATTATCACACAAAATTGGAACACATTTCATTTCAACATTCAAATCAAGTAATTGATTTTTGATCCATAGTACTTGGGCTCCACAGCTTCTGGCGGCTACATACTCAGCCTCGACCGTTGAGAGAGCTACTGAATGTTGTTTCTTGGGAGCCCATGAAACTAGGCACCCACTAAGAAATTGACAGTACCCACTAGTACTTTTACGATCAACAATACATCCAGCATAATCCGCATCGGTGTATGCAATCAAATCAAATGAGCTACCGATGGGAAACCACAAGCCAAAGTCTATTGTGCCAATCAAATATCAAAAAATCCGTTTAACAGCCAATAAGTGAGATTCTTTAGGACTTGACTGAAAACGAGCACATAGACATACACTGCAATGAATGTCAGGACGGCATGCTATTAGGTATAGTAGTGATCCGATCATACCTCGAAACAGTGTAGGATCTACTATTTTACCCTTTTCATCTTTGTCTAACTTCGTGGTTGTGGCCATCAGAGTTGACACGAGTTTTGCTTCTGTCATCCTGTATTTCTTTAATAGCTCCAAGGTGTATTTGGCTTAATTTATAAAAATGCCTTCAGACATTTGCTTCACCTGCAATCCAAGAAAAAATGTAAGTTCCCCCATTAGACTCATTTCAAATTCGCCCTGCATTATCTGTGTAAAATCATCACATAAGTCGTTATTAGTAGCTCCAAAAATTATATCATCAACATACACATGAACTACTAATATGTCTTTACCTAATTTTCTCGTGAAGAGTGTTTGACCAACCTTACCTCTTTTGAACCCATTTTCAATTAAAAATGAAGTGAGCCTTTCATACCATGCCCTTGGTGCTTGCTTTAGTCCGTACAGGGCCTTATGCAGCTTGTACACATGTTATGGATGTTTTGGGTCTTCAAAATATGGAGGTTATTCTACAAAAACATCCTCTTTGATGTACCCATTAAGAAAAGTAGATTTAATATCCATTTGAAATAATTTAAAATTCAGTGAGCAAGCATAGGACAGGAGAATCCGGACTGCTTCTAATCTAGCAACCGGTGCAAATGACTCATCAAAATCAATACCCATCTCCTGGCTATACCCTTTGGCTACAAGCCGGGCCTTGTTCCTAACAACCAATCCCGTGTCATTTAGTTTGTTTCTGAAAATCTAACGGGTTCCAATGACGAGATGATTTTTAGGACGCGGCACAAGAGTCCACACCTCATTTCTTTCGAACTGGTGTAACTCTTCATGCATAGCCTAGATCCAGAATTCATTTTGAAGAGCTTCATGGACATCCTTAGGCTGTCCTTGAGAAATAAAGGTCATCAAATCCTCTTCTTCTACTTGCCTTAGTGAAGATCTAGTTCTTACCCCATCTTCAGAATTACCGATAATATTTTCGGTGTGGTGATCTTTCAAGATCGTTGAAGCTCTTGGCAAGTCGGGGTGCTGCACTTATTGTTCTTGAAGTGTTTCAAGTGACGGATCTTCATTATCTTCATCTTTGCTAGAGGTTCCTTCCGTTGGTTCATCCTTAGCCTTAGATGATCTAGCATCGCTTGGATTTTTAGAAGCTTCATCTGCATCCACAATTGAAGTGAGTTGATTTGTCAGTTTTGAATCAGATTTATCAAAGATAACATGAGGACTTTCTTTTACAATTAAAGTCCTCTTCTTAAATAATCTAAAAGCTCTAGAATTTAATGCATAACCTAGGAAAATTCCTTTGTCACTCTTTTCATCAAACTTACCTAGGTTAGTCTTACCATTGTTCAGGATGAAGCAAGGGCAACCAAAAGGTTTGAGGTAGAAGATATTCGGCTTCTTACCCTTGTAGAGCTCGTATGGGGCTTTATTTAAAATAGGCCTTACCATTGCCATGTTGATGATGTAGCATGCTGTACTTACAGCCTCAACCCAGAAGTATTTTGGTAGGGAATTCTCACTTAACATGGTCCGTGCCATGTCTATCAAAGTTTTATTTTTCTTCTCCACTACTCCATTTTGTTGAGGCGTCCTTGGTGATGAGAAATTATGCGTATATCCCTGCTCCTTGCAAAAATTGCTGAAATCATGATTTTCAAACTCACCACCATGATCACTTTGAATTGTGGTGATGAGGTATCCTTTATCTTTCTGGATTTTCCTACAAAATACTTGAAACTCCATCAAGGCATCACTTTATTGGCTAGAAATAATACCCATGTAAACCTGGAGTAATCATCAACAATCACAAATCCAAAAGATTTGCCTCCTAGGCTAGATGTCCTAGTCGGGCCAAAAAGATCGAGATGCAGTAGTTCTAAGGGCCGAGAGGTAGAAATAATATTCTTATTTTTGAAAGAGATGCGTGTTTGCTTGACTTTTGTGCAAGCCTCACAGATTTTGTCACTTTCAAATTTTAACGTTGGCAATCCATTCACCAAGTCATGTCTAGACAATTTGGAGATTACTCCAAAACTAGCATGACCTAGTCTTCGGTGCCATAGCCATGCATTTTCATGGTTGTTAGCTACCAAACACACATCATCGCATGGAACATTGTCAAGATCAACGGTGTATACATTATTGTTCCTTTTTCTAATGAATTTTATTTCATTTATGATTTTATTCATGACAAGGAAGTGAGTTTCATCAAAAATAATTTTAAAGCCCTTGTCACACAATTGGCTTACGCTCAATAAGTTATGATTCAAACTCTTCACTAAAAGTACATTTTCAATCGGGGTTTCAAAATTCTTACCTACGTTGTCAATTCCAATGATTTTACCTTTATCCTTTCATCCAAAGGCAACAGAGCCTCCTTCCTTGTCCTGCAATGTAGAGAACACCTTCGTATCCCCTGTCATATGCCTTGAGCAACCATTGTCCAGGTATCATTTGCTCCCCCTGGATTCAAGGCATATCTGCAAGAAATAACATTCTCATCCAATTATTTTTGGTACCCAAACTAATTTGGGTCCATATGAGTTAGTCTAATTCTGCACATATTTTTTCTTGATCCAAACATCATGATTCCTTTGCACATTGTGTTGGAACCAACAATTTGCAACAACATGTCTAAATTTTCCACAATAAAAGTAGTTAACATGTGAAAACCTTTTTTGAAATATGTGTGGTTTGAACTGAACATGTTTTGGCTTTGTGTGTGAGCAGGAAGCACCATTGTTGTCTTTTTCGTGCACATAAAATGTTGTTATCTTGTGCTCAAATGAATTTTTTTTTAGGGAACGTACCCCAATCCTTCTTTTCAGAATTTAACTTTAACTCCCAACAAGTTATCTAGGTTTTGTTTGCCTTTAACAAACCTAGAAAGGGTGAACAGAATGTCATTCACTTCTTTATACAAACTCACATGTTTATTTTCAAGTTCTGAAATTGAGGATGTCATAACTTCTTTTTCACTTTTCAAACTATCAAAAATTTTGTCTATTTCAAACAGTTTACATGATAACTCCTCTTTGGCTTTTTCAATATCTAAAATTATTTGTAACAAGGTTTCTTTTTCTTCGGTTAGTTCAAACCATTCATGCTCAAATTTTTCGAACTTAATAGAAGAACCCTCATGTGTGTAGACCTCATTTTTCTACACTTAGTGTACAACTTTTCATACTCAGCTTCTCATTGTTCATTTGGAATAACATCAGGGTCAGAGTTTACCACAGCTGAGTCTTCTTCGTGTGCCATAAGGCACAAGCTTTCCACGAGCTCTTGCAGCTCCTCTTCGGACTGTTTGTCCTCTTCGCCGCTCCATGTGGCGACCATGGCTTTGGACTTCCTGAACTTCTCCTTCTTGAATTTTCTTTTTAAGTCTAGGCACTCTCCTCTCATGTGCCCGGGCTTCTTGCATTCATAGCAAATGACGTTGTTGGACTTGCTCGGCTCGCCCTTTGTTAAAGTCGGCTTTCTTTGCCCCTTTCTGAAATTTCCTTGAAAATTTTTCTTCCTTCTTAAAAATTTCTTTACTTGGCGAGTCCACATGGCCAAGTCTTCTTCCTAGTCACTTCCTTCGGAGGACTCCTCTTCTTGGGAGTCGTCATCATGTTGGTTGGCTTTCAAGGCCACTGTTTTCTTTTTCTTGGACTCTTCTACGGCAATTCTTTTGATGTTTATTTCATAGGTCATGAGTGACCCTATGAGCTTGTCCAAAGAGAGTATGGACAGGTTTTTGGAATCTTCAGTGACTGTGGCTTTTGTGTGCCACGACGGTCGAAGAGATCTTAACACCTTCCTCAAAAGTTCAAAGTTGTTGTATTCCTTCCCAAGACTTTTGAGATCGTTGGTGATCTCTATTAATCTTGTAAACATTTCTGAAATCGTCTCTTCAAGCTTCATCTTGAATAACTCATAATCTCTAACCAACAGGTTAGCCTTGGTCTCCTTGACCTCGAAGGTTCTTTCATAAATGAGACGTAATTTGTCCCACATTTCTTTTGCAGAGTTGCACATGGAAACATGAGAAAACTCATTAGGGTGAATGACACATTGAATGATGTTCATCGCATTAAAATTTACTGTAGATTTTTTAATGTCCTCATGGGTCCACTCGTCTTCATCCTTAGAAAGATCATAAGGACCCTTGTCCACAACCCTCCAAATCCCGTATTCTTGGGCTCTAAGGAAAACATGCATTCTATTTTTCCAGTATGAATAATTTGAGCAATCGAAGTATGGAGGACGGTGGATGGAGTGACCCTCAGGCATCATCCCCTTGTTGGCCATTGATCTGGATCTCTCTCTAGATTGTTAGATATATTAAGAAAAGAGCCCAAGCTCTGATACCAATTGAAGTCCCACGGTCAATGACACCCAAGAGGGGTGGTGAATTAAGTGATTACAAATTTTAAGAAACTTTTTCCGATTTAAATAGATATGATGAAACAACCCTTTAGAAACTTAGATCTGTTGAATTATCAATTAGATCTATCAAAACCTATCACACACAGCAGATCCTTGGTACTATGGCGGAGATGTAAATCCGAAGATATTACTCACGCAAGGTGTTATCTTCCTGAGTTAGCCTTGTCAATCCGAACCCACCTTTTGATATACCAAAGATCTAATGTGAAAGTGATAAATTATGCTAGATCTGAATGAAGAAATCAAGAGAAGTAATATGCGTGTATGTTGGCACAGAATGATGGTAGAAGAGAAGGATCAAACCACACAAGAGACAGAGATTTTTAGGTGGTTCGGATACAACGACGGCAACCTACGTCCACCCCTCACGATCTGTGAGGATTTACACACTATCTTGTAAACAATTACAAGATCAAAACACACACACACTCATAAGGGGTTCAGGACTCCCACGAAGGTGCAAACGCACCGAAACACACACGAATCTGAAAGAAACCACACACACACACACACACACGGATCTCGGTAGATCCACACACACACGAATGTTTAGATATTACAAATAGCACACACTTGAAGCTTGAAGAATTTGGAAGGAGAAACATAAAAGAAAGATTCTGATTTAAGCCCCTGAGTAGGTGATGCAGATTTTGGATGAAGCTTGAATCTCCACTTGATTTCCACTTGAATGGCTTCAGATAGATCTTGAAAAGCTTGGAGTTAGATGAAGAATCCCTGGACAGAGCATTGTTCACGCAGGTGTAGCAGCGGCCTTCTTTCTCCCCTTGGTAGCCTCCTTTGATCTCCCTTGAGTAATTAGGGTTTCTTGGCCCAAAGAGATGTTTTTATAACACTTGGGTGGTCAAGGGACATTCCAAGACACAGATCCATAATTTCTGGCATGTTTGGAGGCTTTGAGAGTCAAAAGTCCTAAAGAGATGGCTGCCCACGTTCGTGAGAAGCAAAGTCAACAAAAGCTGCCTCGAAGGGTTAGGTCGACCAAAAATTCCGGTCGGCCGATTGAACTCTAAGAAATCTCAGAGCTTCCAATGCTGGGAGAATCAGTCGATCGAAATCCCCATTTCGGTCGACCGAACTCTGTCAGGGTTCAGTTCCTTGGTTGATAGAGAATTTCGTCGACCAAACCTGTCATGTCCCAAGCCTTTATTTACAGCAGAAGACTCGCTCGAGGAACTCGAACTGCCGGCATGGTAAGCCTCTTGCAAGCAAGAACGATCAGAGCGCAAGACCATCACACGTAAGAATGCAATCGCACAATAATTTACTCAAACTCCAGCTTTATTTCATTAATAATCAAATATTCAAATATTCAAATACAATCACTAATTCAACTATCTTCGTCATACCAGACTCAAGAAATAAGAAATTACATAAACTAAATCTAAACATGTAAACTTCCTAAGTCTTCACTCATTCTTCATTCACTCTCGGACCCGCTATTTGAAAATTTGAATCCGATCCTGACTCACTTTCATCTCCTGAAAAGATTGGAAATAGGTAATGAGCACACTTGCCCAGTAGGTATCTTCGCATCAACATGAATGCACTATTAAAGTAATTACATTTTAGCTCTAGAGAAATAAGGTAAAATCATGCGAATGCGATAATCACAAGTAACCAAAGTAACAAGATGATCATGTAAGATATAATGAACAAGTATGAACTAGCAAGAATGTAGCAAGAATGGCCTTTCATGAACAAGAATGTACTAGTAAGTCACATACTCATCGCCCAAACATCTTTGCTTATGAGCAAGTATTTGGTGAATTTCTGTGGAATATCATGTAACAAGCAAGAAAGTCATACGTGTATCGTGGATTTTCACTTCATGAGCTGTGGATTTCACTTATTTATAGAGAAAGTACTCCCAGTGCAATGCGACGCCAGTAGCATCATACCCCATGGTTTAAAGTATGTTTCGACAATCAGCCGAGGGGACTAGCATAGAGCCCTTGAACACAATCAGTGCTCGATCGCATCTTCAAGTATAAATCAAGCTATTTCCACGTTTCAAGCAATAAAATATGGCCAAGAATGTACAATTTCAATAAGTTCATGATAACAATAATTCCATGAATGAAATGCTTCTATTTGGAACAAGGAATTTCAATAATCATATTAGAACTATGTTATGCCATGGAAATAAATCGGCAGCATAACGGTGCATTCTTTATCTTTCATTCATTTAAAGTTAAGCATCTTGGACAATATGACAAGTCCTAGACCATCAATAGTCCATCTAGGAACTTTGGAATATCAACCCTTAGGTCAAACCTCGGGTTAAAATACTCAAGAACTGTGACGGTCAGTCAATGGTCCGTTACATCAACGTGACGGTCGACTGTTGATCCGTTAGAAGGGCTGAATCCAGAATTAAATAAGTTGGACTCAGTAAATGTGACGGTCGTATATTAGGCCGTTAGATGAGCTTGACGTCTAATATGGATCCGTTACATATCTAGAACCAGAAAACTCGATAGTGCTTTCTAATCAATTGGGCTTTCATGGTACAACCAACTCGGCGTCCTAGTGGAATCCCAGGCTCGCAGAGAATTACGGAGGTCTTGAAACAAGATTTCCTAGTCCATTGAAGGAATATCCAATAGAGAGGTCCTCATGTACAAGAATATGTTCCTATAGTGCAAAGTGTGAACTAATGGCCATATACCGAATATATGCCATGTACTTAAAGAAAATGACTCTATAGATAGAAAAAGACGGTGTAGCGATGTGAAACCATGATAAAACTCGTCAATTGAAAATCATGATTTAGAATACAAAACTATAGAGTTTAGCCAATGAAATTACATAAGCTTAAAATAATTCAAGATGCTTCTAAACATGTAGTTTCCATCATGAATCAATAAATAAACTCATAGTCATGAGAATAGTTAAAAACTTATATAACTAGGCTTATTTATAAGTAAACTTGACTGGTTTCCATTCTGTCTCGGGTTGACAGAACATAAATACTCTGACGGTCTAATATAGGGGCGTCACCTGTCTGTGACGTTTATCGTGGGGCCGTTACAGTATTGTAACGCTCTTGTTATGATGCGTCAGAGACAATAGAGAATTTTAAATACAACAGAGGTTGTGACGGCTTGTCGTAAGGCCGTTATATCAATGTGACGGTCTTACCTTAATCCGTCAGAGCTTCTGCTGACAGTAACACGAAAGAACTTCGGTCTAAAGCATCTTATGCAAGAATAACTACTCTACTCATGATAAATGAAGTAAAAAGGTCTGTCTAGATGCATAGGTTACAATGAATTAATAAGGTAGTATCTTTTATCTTTGATTAGGGATAAGAACATGTATGTATGCATATCCCTATTAGAACATGAAATTCATAAACTATAATGCATGTAATCAAGCAAAACCAGAGATCCTTTACTCCTATCATGTTATTTTTGCCGTTCATGAGATGACCTACCTTTTACTGGGCTTTAGTCTTCTAATTTGAAGTCTTCAAGGGTCGCCTAGTTCCTTCTTCCTGTATTTTTCAGCAACCTCACGTCGCTCTAACTCTCCAACCTCTTGACCTAAGGACGTGAAATTTTGAGGTTAGGAAGATGATACTATTGGGAACAAAAAGTTCTAAAGCATCTAATTCTAATTACCTCGTTTAGGCACTCTAATTTCCTGATCTTCAGCACCCTGTTGCACAGTTTCCTGGGTTGGCGTGATGAAACCAGCAACTTTGGAAGATCCTAACTCCTTGTGTAGTTGGTCTCCTAGCACGAAATTTTGAGAGCTATTAGTCTAAAGTATTATAAACAAAAAGTTCTAAAGAACTTACCCGAAATTATGACTCCTTACCTTGATTCCACGCGAGCCAAAGTAAGGGTCGCTCAGGTCAAAATTAGGTCCCTATTTATAGGGTTTTGGACTAGGCTTGAGGATTAGATCGATTCTAGAGTCCTTGTTAAAGCTTAGATCGACTTCTAAGTGTCCTTAACACCTCTACTAGTCTTCCCATCTTGATCCCTAAGAGATAAACTATCAAAAATCTAATCTTTTGCTTGTTCTTCACGGAACTGACAGGGTGTAACGGTCCAATATTGATGCGTTACATGGCTGTGGCGGTCGAACGATAGACCGCTACAGTCGATGTGCGCAGAATTCAATAAAATTTGAACTCTTTTATTTGTTTATCCATATAATTATCTATATAAGGCGCATTTATCCTTATAATTCGTGAATAGGCTGAGTAACCTTCTAGAATATGGGCCAAACTTATTGGGCTTGGTTCTTAAACCGATTGGGCTTCAATTATCAAAGCTGGATTAGTTATTTAACATAATTGGGCCTTATAATCCCAATATTAATTCATTTGTTAATCCAATTTGCCCTTTATAAATTCTAGAAATTTTTATAAATAATCCAAAAATTATTTATATAAATTTTGGGGCACTACACCCTCCCCCACTTAGAAGAATTTGGTCCCCAAATTCGATATATATATATAGATTGTGCAGAGAGTTCTTACAGTTGAATAGTTCGGGAATCTTTTCCGCATGGCTTCTTCTATTTCCCATGTTACTTCGGTCGGCCATGATTCCTTCCATTGAATTTTGACCATAGGAATAACTTTATTCCTTAGTTGACGCACTTCCCTATCCAGAATCTTTATTGGCGTTTGCTCATACGTCATGTCCTTTTGGATCTCCAGATTATCATAAGTAATGACATGATGAGGATCATATACATATTTCTTCAACATAGAGACGTGAAATACGTCATGAACTCCTGCTAATTGTGGAGGTAAAGCCAGTCTATAAGCCACTTCACCGACCTTTTCGAGAATTTCAAATGGGCCAATAAATCTTGGAGTTAGCTTTCCTTTAATGCCAAATCTTCGAATACCACGGCCTGGAGAAACTTTAGATATACATGATCTCCCACCTGAAATTCCAAGTCGCGTCTTCGATTATCAGCATAAGATTTCTGCCTATCTTGCGCCATCTTCATTCTTTCTTGAATGAGCTTGATCTTCTCTGTAGAATCCCTGATAAGTCGGGGCCTAGGAATTACTTTTCCCCTATTTCGTTCCAACATATTGGTGATCTACAGCTTTTCCCATATAAAGCTTTGAAGGGTGCCATCTGTATGCTGGCCTGATAACTGTTGTTATATGCAAATTCTACCAGAGGTAAGTGATCATGCCAACTTCTCCCAAAATCAATAGCACAAGTCCTGAGCATATCTTCTACTACTTGATTTGTTCTTTCAGTTTGGCCATCTGTTTGTGGGTGAAATGCTGTGCTAAAATTTAATCTAGTCCCTAGAGAATGTTGTAGCCCTTCCAGAATTGTGATGTGAATCGAGGATCTCTATCTGATACAATAGTGACAGGGACACCATGTAATTTGACAATTTCTTTATGTATAATGCTGCTAGAATATCCATAGACCATCGACTTTTTATTGGTATGAAATGTGCAGACTTAGTCAATCGGTCTATGATTACCCATATACCATCGTGTCCTCCTCTGGTCTTAGGTAAACCATGATGAAATCCATCCCTATACTCTCCCATTTCATTCGGGAATATTCAAGGGATGCAATTTACCTGCGGGTCTAAAATGTTCTGCTTTTACTTGTTGACAGGTGAGACAACGGGACACGAAATCAGCTATTTCTCTCTTCATATTGGGCCACCAGAAGTTTCTTTTTAGATCTTGATACATCTTTGTACCTCTGGATGAATGGTGTACTTAGAATTATGTGCTTCTTCTAGGATCAGTTTCTTTGTATCCTCATGATCTGGTACACACACTCGACCCTTAAATAGCAATCTTCGTCATTGGAAACAGAGAAATCCGGCCTTTGTTCAATATTGGCTTTAATTTCCAGTAATACGGATCATCATTTTGCAACTTGACCAGATCCTCTATCAATGTAGGTTGAGCTCGGATATTAGCTATGAAACAATCCTCTTCCTTCTGTCAATATCTAAGTTCAACTGAGCAAATTGAGGAATAAGATTAGTCATACTAATCATAAGACTTGATAGCATTCCCATTGGTTTTCTGCTGAGTGCATCTGCTACAGCATTAGCCTTGCCAGGATGATATTGAATAGCAAAATCAAAGTCCTTGAGATATTCTAACCATCTCCTCTGCCTCATATTAAGCTCTTTTTGAGAGAATAAGTATTTCAAGCTTTTGTGGTCCGAGTAGACCGTGAACTTCTCTCCATAGAGATAATGATGATAAATTTTCAAGGCGAAAATAACAGCTGCTAGTTCTAAATCATGCACATGATAATTTTCCTCGTGACGTTTCAATTGTCTTGAAGAATAACAGATTACTTTTCCATCTTGCATGAGAACGCATCCTAAGCCAATGCTAGATGCATCCGTATATATTTCGAATCTACCACCTTCCACCGGTAGTGCTAAAATAGGAGCTGTAGTAAAGTGATTCTTAAGAATTTGAAAACTCTTTTCACATTCCTCTAACCAGACAAAAGGATTTTCTTTTCTTGTGAGTCTCGTTAAAGGAACCGCAATTTGTGAGAAGTCTTTAATGAACCTCCTATAATAAGCAGCTAGACCCAGAAAGCTTCTTACTTCCGATACAGTCGTTGGCCGGCTCCAATTTCTGACAGCTTCGACTTTCAAAGGATCCACAGCGATACCTTCCTTTGAAATAATGTGGCCTAGGAATGAAACTTCCTTGAGCCAGAATTCACATTTGTTAAGCTTGGCATAAAGTTTATATTCTCTAAGTGTTTGCAAGGCTATCCTCAAATGTTCTTCATGTTCCTCTTTTGTCTTGGAATATATCAAGATATCATCAATGAAGACGATGATGAACTGGTCCAGATATGGTTGAAAAATATTGTTCATAAGTTGCATAAATGCTACTGGGGTATTTGTTAACCTAAACGGCATTACCACAAATTCATAGTGGCCATAACGACTTCGAAAAGCCGATTTATAAATGTCTTCTTCTTTAATTCTGAGCTGATGATAACCTGATCTAAGGTCTATTTTGAAAAAATACTCTGCTTCTGAAAGTTGATCGAAGAGCTCATCAATACACGACAACGGATACTTGTTTTTGATTGTAAGTTGATTTAGTCATCGGTAGTCTATGCATAGCCTGAGAGAGCCATCCTTCTTCTTGACAAATAGCACCGGCGCACCCCAAGGGGATGTGCTAGGTCTAATGAAGCTCTTATCTAGTAGTTCCTGCAACTGCCTCTTTAGTTCCTTAAGTTCCGTGGGGGACATCCTGTAAGGGGCTATAGAAATAGGTGTTGTTCCTGGAATGAGTTCAATAGTGAAGTTCACTTCCCTCTCGAGTGGTAAACTGGGTAATTCGAATGGGAATACATCTGGAAACTCATTTACAATAGGGATGTCTGCTATGATGATTTCCTTGGACTCTGTAACAATGACAGAAGCAAGAAAAGCTTCACATCCTTGCGAGATAAGTTTGCAAGCGTGAAGAGAGATATGATAGTGGGATGTTTCTTGTACTTGATGCCAAGGAAAGAAAATCTTGGAAGACCAGGTTTTCGAAAGGATATAATCCTATTTCGGCAGTTAATGTCAGCATCATGATCTACAAGCCAATCTACCCCTAAAATGGCATCATAACCTTTCATGTTAAGGCATACTAAGTTTGCGGGGAGATTATGACCTTCTACTATTACTTCACTATCAGGATAATATTCGGTAAGCTTTGTTCCAGAACCTAAGGTGTAGTAATAGCAAGATCTGAAGGTAGAGGAACTGATGCAATTGGTAATATTTTTGCAAAAGTAGTGGAGATAAAAGAATGAGAAGCACCAGTATCAAATAGCACAAATGCAGGATGAAAATAAATTTGAAGAGTACCTTCCATAAGTCCACCATCCCTGGGCGCTTCCTCTTCTTCTAGAACGGCATTGAGGCGAGCCTACCTCCTACGTCCACCACCAGATGACTGGTCCTTCATAAGGGGGGAATCCGGCATGCGATGCTCCCTGTTTCCACAACATAGACAAGCACCAAGGCGCTTCCAACATTCTTCAGCCGAATGGCCGAACTTCTCGCAAAAAGTGCAAGATGCCATGACCTGCTTCTCCTCCTCCTTAATCTTCTTGTTGTTCTGGGAACTTCCACCGTTCCCGCTCCTAGATCTCTTCTTACTATCACGGCTTTTATGAGGCTCCGTGATGCTGAATTTCTCTTTCTTGTAACGCCGATCAGATCGTCGGCTAGACTCCTCTCCTTTTCCCTTCAATTTTTTGACCTTTTCTAAGGTCCTTTCACATAAGTATGCCCGATGAACCATCTCCGCATAAGTACGGATGTTTTGCGTCCCGAGCTGTTGAATGAAACCGGGTCGTAACCCGTCCATAAACCAATTAGCCTTCAATAAATCGGTACTGATTGGATGCGGTGCATAGGGCGCTAGCTTGGAAAATTAAAGTTCATACTCCTCAACTGTCATCATTCCTTGTCGAAGAGAGGTGAACTCCATAGCCTTTCTTTCTTTCACATGCTCAGAAAAGTACTTAGCACGGAACAAAGTGAGAAAACCATCCCATGTATGAGGTGCATCAGCCGGAGGTGCCAGAACCGACTTCCACCATGTACGGGCATCCTTGTTGAGTTGGAAAGTTGCAAGACGCACCTTCTCTTGATCAGTGCATTGGATGACGTCAAATATACGGTTCATCTCGTCAATCCAGTTCTCTGCGTCGTCCGGATTAGAAGAACCATAGAAACGCGGAGGGTTTAAACTCCAGAAATTGTGATGTAAGTTGCCAGTCCTTGCCCCTGCGCCTGTCTTGGCCATAGTTTGTAATGCCTGAGTAAGGCCAGCAACTGTTTGTTGCATGCCATCCCAATCTACGCGATGAGCCATTGTAATAATAGGTACCTGAGAGAAATATAACAACTTGTTATTTCCGTGGAAATGGAAGAAATTAATCTTAAAGCTAATTAACTATCTTATCCCGGGCTCTACCCAATTCTCACATGGGTATGGAAATTTCTTCCTTAGTTCATAGGTAGGGGTCCTTAAACCTTGGACTTATCCTATGACATGATTCTTCTCCCTAAGTCCTGAGACTTAGGCTCTGATACCAACTTAACTGTCACGCCCCGAGCCTTTATTACAGCGGAAGACTAGCTCGAGGAACGTGAACAGCCGGCATGGTAAGTCTCTTGCAAGCAAGAACGATCAGAGCGCAAGACAATCACACATAGAATGCAATCGCACAATAATTTACTCAAACTCCAACTTTATTTCATTATCAAATCAAATATTCAAATACAATCACTAATTCAACTATCTTCGTCATACTAGACTCAAGAAATAAGAAAATTACATAGACTCAATCTAAACAATGTAGACTTCCTAAGTCATCACTCATTCTTCATTCACTCTCGGACCCGCTATTTCTATATTCTGAATCCGATCCTGACTCACTTCCATCTCCTGAAAAGATTGGAAATAGGTAATGAGCACACTTGCCCAGTAGGTATCTTCGCATCAACACGAAGGTACTATTAAAGTAATTAGCATTTTTGCCCTATAGGAGTAAGGTAAAATCATGCGAATGCGATAAATCATAAGTAACCAAAGCAACAAGATGATCATGTAAGATAGAATGAGAGCAAGTATGAACTAGTAAGAATGCAAAAATTATGAACAAGAATGTAGCATGGCCTTTTATGAACAAGAATGTAACGAGAATTTACTAGAAGTACCATGTAGTCATCATCCAAACATCTTTTGCTTGTGAGCAAGTATTTGGTGAATTTCTGTGGAATATCAAGAAAGTCATGTACACGTATTTTCATGATAGCCGTGGATCTTCACTTATTTATAGAGAAAGTACTCCCAGCGCAATGCGACGCCAGTAGCATCATACCTCATGGTTTATAATAGTATGTTTTCGGCAATCAGCCGAGGGGACTAGCATAGATCCCTTGAATACAATCAGTGCTCGATCGCATGTTCAAGTATAAATCAAGCTATTTCCACGTTTCAAGTAATAAAATATGGCCAAGAATGTACAATTTCAATAAGTTCATGATAACAATAATTCCATGAATGAAATGCAAGGAATTTTAATAATCATATTAGAACTATGTTATGCCATGGAAATAAATCGGCAGCATAACGGTGCATTCTTTATCTTTCATTCATTTAAAGTTAAGCATCTTGGACAATATGACAAGTCCTAGACCATCAATAGTCCATCTAGGAACTTTTGGAATATCAACCCTTAGGTCAAACCTCGGGTTAAAATACTCAAGAACTGTGACGGTCAGTCAATGGTCCGTTACATCAACGTGACGGTCGACTGTTGATCCGTTAGAAGGGCTGAATCCAGAATTAAATAAGTTGGACTCAGTAAATGTGACGGTCGTATATTAGGCCGTTAGATGATCTTGACAGTCTAATATAGATCCGTTACATATTCAGAACCATAAAACTCCGATAGTGTTGTCTAATCAATTGGGCTTTCATGGTACAACCAACTCGGCGTCCTAGTGGGAATCCCAGGCTCGCAGAGAATTACGGAGGTCTTGAAACAAGATTTCCTAGTCCATTGGAAGGAATATCCAATAGAGAGGTCCTCATGTACAAGAATATGTTCCTATAGTGCAAAGTGTGAACTAATGGCCATATACCAGAATATATGCCATGTACTTAAAGAAAATGACTCTATAGATAGAAAAAGACGGTGTAGCAATATGAAACCAAGATAAAACTCCGTCAATTGGAAAATCATGATTTAGAATACAAAACTATAGAGTTTAGCCAATGAAATTACATAAGCTTAAAATAACTCAAGATGCTTCTAAACATGCAGTTTCCATCATGAATCAATAAATACCCTCATAGTCATGAGAATAGTTAAAAACTTATATAACTAGGCTTATTTATAAGTAAACTTGACTGGTTTCCATTCTGTCTCGGGTTGACAGAACATAAATACTCTGACGGTCTAATATAGGGGCGTCACCTGTCTGTGACGATTTATCGTGGGGCCGTTACAGTATTGTAACGTTCCTGCTATGATGTGTCAGAGACAACAGAGAATTTTAAATACAACAGAGGTTGTGACGGCTTGTCGTAAGGCCGTTATATCAATGTGACGGTCTTACCTTAATCCGTCAGAGCTTCTGCTGACAGTAACACGAAAGAACTTCGGTCTAAAGCATCTTATGCAAGAATAACTACTCTACTCATGATAAATAAAGTAAAAAGGTGTGTCTAGATGCATAGGTTATAATGAATTCATAAAGTAGTATCTTTTATCTTTGATTAGGGATAAGAACATGTATGTATGCATATCCCTATTAGAACATGAAATTCATAAGCTATAATGCATGTAATCAAGCAAAACCAGAGAGCTTTTACTCCTATCATGTTATTTTTGCCGTTCATGAGATGACCTACCTCTTAACTGGGCTTTAACTTCTAATTTAAGTCTTCAAGGGTCGCCCTAGTTCTTCTCTTCCTGTGATTTTTCAGCAACTTCACGTCGCTCTAACTCTCCAACCTCTTGACCTAAGGACGTGAAATTTTGAGGTTAGGAAGATGATACTATTGGGAACAAAAAGTTCTAAAGCATCTAATTCTAATTACCTCGTTTAGGCACTCTAATTTCCTGATCTTCAGCACCCTGTTGCATAGTTTCCTGGGTTGGCGTGATGAAACCAGCAACTTTGGAAGATCTTAACTCCTTGTGTAGTTGGTCTCCTAGCACGAAATTTTGAGAGCTATTAGTCTAAAGTATTATAAACAAAAAGTTCTAAATAACTTACCCAAAATTATGACTCCTTATCTTGATTTCACGCGAGCCAAGTAGGGGTCGCACAGGTCCAAACTAGGGTCTATTTATAGGGTTTTGGCTAGGGTTTGAGGATTAGATCGATTCTAGAGTCCTTATTAAAGTTTAGATCGACTTTTGAGAGTCCTTAGCACCTCTACTAGTCTTCCCATCTTGATCCCAAAGTGATAGACTAGTAAAAATCTAATCTTTTTACTTGTTCTTCACTTCACGGAACTGACAGGGTGTAACGGTCTAAGCTTGGCGCATTACATGCTTGTGGCGGTCGCACGATAGACCGCTACATCCTATGTGCATAGAATTCAATAAAATTCAAACTCTTTTATTTGTTTATCCATATAATTATCTATAAAAATGGTATTTATCTTTAAAATCCGTGAATAGGCTAAATAACCTTCTAGAATATGGGTTAAAGTTATTGTGCTTGATCCTTAAACCTATTGGGTTATACTATTAAAGCTAAATTAGTTATTTAACATAATTGGGCCTTATAATCCCAAAATTCATTTATTGATCTATTTTGGCCTTTGTAAATTCTTTAATAAATTCTAAAAATTCTATGAATAATCCAGAAATTATTTATATAAATTTCGAGGCTCTACACCCTCCCCCACTTAGAAGAATTTGGTCCCCAAATTCAATTCATGGATTTAGAGAGAGTGTACTTACAATCGAATAATTCTGAGAATCTTCTACGCATAGATTCTTCCGTCTCCCATGTTGCTTCATGTGGCTATTGCTTTGTCCATTGGACTTGGACCATAGGAATAGTTTTATTCCTTAGTTAACGCACTTCTCGCTCCCGAATCCTGACTGGTTTCTGCTCATATGTCAGGTCCTTTTGGATCTCCAGATTATCATAAGTAATGACATGATGAGGATCATATGCATATTTGCATATTTCTTTAACATAGAAACGTGAAATATGTCGTGAACTCCTGCTAATTGTGGAGGTAAAGTTCAGTCTATAAGCCACCTCACCGACCCTTTCAAGAATTTCAAATGGGCCAATGAATCTTGGAGTTAGCTTTCCTTTAATGTCAAATCTTCGAATACCACGGCCTAGAGAAACTTTTAGGTATACATGATCCCCCACCAGAAATTTCAAGTCGCGCCTTCGATTATCCGCATATGATTTCTATCTATCTTGCGCCATCTTCATTCTTTCTTGAATGAGCTTGATCTTCTCTGTAGAATCCCTGATAAGGTCGGGACCTAGGAATTACTTTTCCCCTATTTTGTCCCAACATATTGGTGATCTACAGCTTTTTCCATATAAAGCTTCAAAGGGTGACATCTGTATGCTGGCCTGATAACTGTTATTGTATGCAATTTCTACTAGAGACAAGTGATCATGTCAACTTCCTCCGAAATCAATAGCACATGCCTTGAGCATATCTTCTACCACTTGATTTGTTCTTTCAGTCTGACCATCAGTTTGTGGGAGAAATGTTGTACTAAAATTCAATCTAGTCCCTAGTGAATGTTGTAGGCCCTTCCAGAATTGTGATGTGAATCGAGGATCTCTATCAGATATAATAGTGACCGGGACACCATGTAGCTTGACAATTTCCTTTATGTATAAGGCTGCTAGAATATCCACAGACCATCGACTTTTTATTGGTATGAAATGTGCAGACTTAGTCAATCAGTCTATGATTACCCATATACCATCGTGTCCTCCTCTGGTTTTCGGTAAACCCATGATGAAATCCACTCCTATACTCTCCCATTTTCACTCGGGGAATATTCAAGGGATGCAATTTACCTGCGGGTCTAAAATGTTCTGCTTTTACTTGTTGACAGGTGAGACAACGGGACACGAAATCAGCCATTTCTCTCTTCATATTGGGCCACCAGAAGTTTCTTTTTAGATCTTGATACATCTTTGTACCTCCTGGATAAATGGTGTACTTAGAATTATGTGCTTCTTCTAGGATTAGTTTCTTTGTATCCTCATGATCTGATACACACACTCGACCCTTAAATAGCAATCTTTTGTCATTGGAAACAGAGAAATCCGGCCTTTGTTCAATATTGGCTTTAATCTCCAGTAGTACGGGATCATCATTTTGCAGCTTGACCAGATCCTCTATCAATGTAGGTTGAGCTCGGATATTAGGTATAAAACAATCTTCTTCCTCCCTGTCAAGATCTAAGTTCAACTGAGCAAATTGAGCAATAAGATTAGTCATACTTATCATAAGACTTGATAGCATTCCCATTGATTTTCTGCTGAGTGCATCTGCTACAGCATTTGCCTTTCCAGGATGATACTGAATAGCAAAATCAAAGTCTTTGAGATATTCTAACCATCTCCTCTGCCTCATGTTAAGCTCTTTTTGAGAGAATAAGTATTTCAAGCTTTTGTGGTCCGAGTAGACTGTGAACTTCTCTCCATAGAGATAATGATGATAAATTTTCAAGGCGAAAATAACAGCTGCTAGTTCTAAATCATGCACATGATAATTTTCCTCGTGACGTTTCAATTGTCTTGAAGAATAACAGATTACTTTTCCATCTTGCATGAGAACGCATCCTAAGCCAATGCTAGATGCATCCGTATATATTTCGAATCTACCGCCTTCCACCGGTAGTGCTAAAATAGGAGCTGTAGTAAAGTGATTCTTAAGAATTTGAAAACTCTTTTCACATTCCTCTAACCAGACAAAAGGATTTTCTTTTCTTGTGAGTCTCGTTAAAGGAACCGCAATTTGTGAGAAGTCTTTAATGAACCTCCTATAATAAGCAGCTAGACCCAGAAAGCTTCTTACTTCCGATACAGTCGTTGGCCGGCTCTAATTTCTGACAGCTTCGAATTTCAAAGGATCCACAGCGATACCTTCCTTTGAAATAATGTGGCCTAGGAATGAAACTTCCTTGAGCCAGAATTCACATTTGTTAAGCTTGGCATAAAGTTTATATTCTCTAAGTGTTTGCAAGGCTATCCTCAAATGTTCTTCATGTTCCTCTTTTGTCTTGGAATATATCAAGATATCATCAATGAAGATGATGATGAACTGGTCCAGATATGGTTGAAAAACATTGTTCATAAGTTGCATAAATGCTACTGGGGTATTTGTTAACCTAAACGGCATTACCACAAATTCATAGTGGCCATAACGACTTCGAAAAGCCGATTTATAAATGTCTTCTTCTTTAATTCTGAGCTGATGATAACCTGATCTAAGGTCTATTTTGAAAAAATACTCTGCTTCTGAAAGTTGATCGAAGAGCTCATCAATACACGACAACGGATACTTGTTTTTGATTGTAAGTTGATTTAGTCGCCGGTAGTCTATGCATAGCCTGAGAGAGCCATCCTTCTTCTTGACAAATAGCACCGGCGCACCCCAAGGGGATGTGCTAGGTCTAATGAAGCTCTTATCTAGTAGTTCCTGCAACTGCCTCTTTAGTTCCTTAAGTTCCGTGGGGGACATCCTGTAAGGGGCTATAGAAATAGGTGTTGTTCCTGGAATGAGTTCAATAGTGAAGTTCACTTCCCTCTCGAGTGGTAAACTGGGTAATTCGAATGGGAATACATCTGGAAACTCATTTACAATAGGGATGTCTGCTATGATGATTTCCTTGGACTCCGTAACAATGACAGAAGCAAGAAAGGCTTCACATCCTTGCGAGATAAGTTTACAAGCGTGAAGAGAGGATATGATAGTGGGATGTTTCTTGTATTTAATGCCAAGGAAAGAAAATCTTGGAAGACCAGGTTTTCGAAAGGATATAATCCTATTTCGACAGTTAATGTCAGCATCATGATCTACAAGCCAATCTACCCCTAAAATGGCATCATAACCTTTCATGTTAAGACATTCTAAGTTTGCGGGGATGTTGTGGCCTTCTACCATTACTTCACTATCAGGATAATATTTAGTGAGTTTTGTTCCAGAACCTAAGGTGTAGTAATAGCAAGATCTGAAGGTAGAGGAACTGATGCAATTGGTAAGGTTTTGGCAAACGTAGTGGAGATAAAAGAATGAGAAGCACCAGTATCAAATAGCACAAATGCAGGATGAGAATAAATTTGCAGAGTACCTTCCATAAGTCCTCCATCCCTGGGCGCTTCCTCTTCTTCTAGAACGGCATTGAGGCGAGCCTACCTCCTACGTCCACCACCAGATGACTGGTCCTTCATAAGGGGGGAATCTGGCATGCGATGCTCCCTGCTTCCACAACGTAGACAAGCACCAAGGCGCTTCCAACATTCTTCAGCCGAATGGCCGAACTTCTCGCAAAAAGTGCAAGCCGCCATGACTTGCTTCTCCTCCTCCTTAATCTTCTTGTTGTTCGGGGAACTTCCACCGTTCCCGCTCCTAGATCTCTTCTTACTATCACAGCTTTTATGAGGCTCCGTGATGCTGAATTTCTCTTCCTTGTAACGCCGATCAGATCGTCGGCTAGACTCCTCTCCTTTTCCCTTCAATTTTTTGACCTTTTCTAAGGTCCTTTCACATAAGTATGCCCGCTGAACCATCTCCGCATAAGTACGGATGTTTTGGGTCCCGAGCTGTTGAATGAAACCGGGTCGTAACCCGTCCATAAACCAATTAGCCTTCAATAAATCGGTACTGATTAGATGCGGTGCATAGGGCGCTAGCCTAGAAAATTAAAGTTCATACTCCGCAACTGTCATCATTCCTTGTCGAAGAGAGGTGAACTCCATAGCCTTTCTTTCTTTCACATGCTCAGAAAAGTACTTAGCACGGAACAAAGTAAGAAAACCATCGCATGTATGAGGTGCATCGGCCGGAGGCGTCGGAACCGACTTCCACCATGTACGGGCATCCTTGTTGAGTTGGAAAGTTGCAAGATGCACATTCTCTTGATCGGTGCATTGGATGGCGTCAAATATATGGTTCATCTCGTCAATCCAGTTCTCTGCTTCGTCCGGATTAGAAGAACCATAGAAACGCGGAGGGTTTAAACTCCAAAAATTTTGATGTTAGTCACCAGCTCTTGCCCCTGCGCCTGCTTGGGCCATAGTTTGTAATGCCTGAGTAAGGCCAGCAACCGTTTGTTGCATGCCATCCCAATTTACATGATGAGCCATTATAATAACGAGGTACCTGAGAGAAATATAACAACTTGTTATTTCCCGTGGAAATGAGAAGAAATTTAATCTTTAATTTACTATCTTATCCCGGGCTCTACTCAGTTCTCACATGGGTATGGAAATTTCTTCCTTAGTTCATAGGTAGGGGTCCTTAAACCTTGGACTTATCCTATGACATGATTCTTCTCCCTAAGTCCTGAGGCTTAAGCTCTGATACCAACTTATTTGTCACGCCCCGAGCCTTTATTTACAGTGGAAGACTCGCTCGAGGAACGCGAACAGCCGGCATGGTAAGTCTCTTGCAAGCAAGAACGATCTGAGCGCAAGGCAATCACACATAAGAATGCAATCGCACAATAATTTACTCAAACTCCAACTTTATTTCATTAATAATCAAATATTCAAATATTCAAATACAATCACTAATTCAACTATCTTCGTCATACTAGACTCAAGAAACAAGAAATTACATAAACTCAATCTAAACATGTAGACTTCCTAAGTCATCACTCATTCTTCATTCACTCTCGGACCCGCTATTTCTATATTCTGAATCCGATCCTGACTCACTTCCATCTCCTGAAAAGATTGGAAATAGGTAATGAGCACACTTGCCCAGTAGGTATCTTCGCATCAACACGAAGGCACTATTAAAGTAATTAGCATTTTTGCCCTATAGGAGTAAGGTAAAATCATGCGAATGCGATAAATCACAAGTAACCAAAGCAACAAGATGATCATGTAAGATAGAATGAGAGCAAGTATGAACTAGTAAGAATGCAAAAATTATGAACAAGAATGTAGCATGGCCTTTTATGAACAAGAATGTAACGAGAATGTACTAGAAGTACCATATAGTCATCATCCAAACATCTTTTGCTTGTGAGCAAGTATTTGGTGAATTTCTGTGGAATATCAAGAAAGTCATGTACAAGTATTTTCATGATAGCCGTGGATCTTCACTTATTTATAGAGAAAGTACTCCCAGCGCAATGCGACGCCAGTAGCATCATACCTCATGGTTTATAATAGTATGTTTTCGACAATCAGCCGAGGGGACTAGCATAAAGCCCTTGAACACAATCAGTGCTCGATCGCATCTTCAAGTATAAATCAAGCTATTTCCACGTTTCAAGCAATAAAATATGGCCAAGAATGTACAATTTCAATAAGTTCATGATAACAATAATTCCATGAATGAAATGCAAGGAATTTTAATAATCATGTTAGAACTATGTTATGCCATGGAAATAAATCGGCAGCATAACGGTGCATTCTTTATCTTTCATTCATTTAAAGTTAAGCATCTTGGACAATATGACAAGTCTAGACCATCAATAGTCCATCTAGGAACTTTTGGAATATCAACCCTTAGGTCAAACCTCGGGTTAAAATACTCAAGAACTGTGACGGTCAGTCAATGGTCCGTTACATCAACGTGACGGTCGACTGTTGATCCGTTAGAAGGGCTGAATCCAGAATTAAATAAGTTGGACTCAGTAAATGTGACGGTCGTATATTAGGCCGTTAGATGATCTTGACAGTCTAATATAGATCCGTTACATATTCAGAACCATAAAACTCCGATAGTGTTGTCTAATCAGTTGGGCTTTCATAGTACAACCAACTCGGCATCCTAGTGGGAATCCCTGGCTCGCAGAGAATTACGGAGGTCTTGAAACAAGATTTCCTAGTCCATTGGAAGGAATATCCAATAGAGAGGTCCTCATGTACAAGAATATGTTCTTATAGTGCAAAGTGTGAACTAATGGCCATATACTAGAATATATGCCATGTACTTAAAGAAAATGACTCTATAGATAGAAAAAGACGGTGTAGCAATATGAAACCAAGATAAAACTCCGTCAATTGGAAAATCGTGATTTAGAATACAAAACTATAGAGTTTAGCCAATGAAATTACATAAGCTTAAAATAATTCAAGATGCTTCTAAACATGCAGTTTCCATCATGAATCAATAAATACCCTCATAGTCATGAGAATAGTTAAAAACTTATATAACTCGGCTTATTTATAAGTAAACTGGATTGGTTTCCATTCTGTCTCGGGTTGACAGAACATAAATACTCTGACGGTCTAATATAGGGGCGTCACCTGTCTGTGACGATTTATCATGGGGCCGTTACAGTATTATAACGCTCCTGTTATGATGCGTCAGAGACAATAGAGAATTTTAAATACAACAGAGGTTGTGACGGCTTGTCGTAAGGCCGTTATATCAATGTGACGGTCTTATCTTAATCTGTTAGAGCTTCTGCTGATAGTAACACGAAAGCACTTTGGTCTAAAGCATCTTATGCAAGAATAACTACTCTAGTCATGATAAATAAAGTAAAAAGGTCTATCTAGATGCATAGGTTACAATGAATTAATAATGTAGTATCTTTTATCTTTGATTAGGGCTAAGAACATGTATGTATGCATATCCCTATTAGAATATGACATTCATAATCTATAATGCATGTAATCTAGCAAAACCAGAGAGCTTTTACTCCTATCAGGATGTTTTTGCCGTTCATGAGATGACCTACCTTTTTCCTGGGTTTTAGTTTTCTAATTTGAATCTGCAAGACACGTTCTAGTTCCCTTCTTCCTGTAGTTTTTTAGTAACTTCACGTCGCTCTAACTCTCCAACCTCTTGACCTAAGGACGTGAAATTTTGAGGTTAGGAAGATGATACTATTAAGAACAAAAAGTTCTAAAGCATCTAATTCTAATTACCTCGTTTAGGCACTCTAATTTCCTGATCTTCATCACCCTGTTGCATAGTTTCCTGGGTTGGCGTGATGAAACCAGCAACTTTGGAAGATCCTAACTCCTTGTGTAGTTGGTCTCCTAGTACGAAATTTTGAGAGATATTAGTCTAAAGTATTATAAACAAAAAGTTCTAAATAACTTACCCGAAATTATGACTCCTTACCTTGATTCCATGGGAGCCAAGTAGGGGTCGCGCAGGTCCAAACTACGGTCTATTTATAGGGTTTTGGCTAGGGTTTGAGGATTAGATCGATTCTAGAGTCCTTATTAAAGCTTAGATCGACTTCTGAGAGTCCTTAGCACCTCTACTAGTCTTCCCATCTCGATCCCAGAGTGATAGACTAGTAAAAATCCAATCTTTTTGCTTGTTCTTCACTTCACGGAACTGACAGGGTGTAACGGTCTAAGGTTGGCACGTTACATGCTTGTGGCGATTGCACAATAGACCGCTACATCCTATGTGCACAGAATTCAATAAAATTCAAACTTTTTTATTTGCTTATCCATATAATTATCTATAAAAATGGTATTTATCCTTAAAATCTGTGAATATGCTAAATAACCTTCTAGAATATGGGTTAAACTTATTGGGCTTGGTCCTTAAACCTATTGGGTTATAATATTAAAGTTAAATTAGTTATTTAACATAATTGGGCCTTATAATCCCAAAATTCATTTATTGATCTATTTTTGGCTTTGTAAATTTTTTAATAAATTCCAAAAATTCTATGAATAATCCAGAAAATATTTATATAAATTTTGGTGCTCTACAAAACAAGTCTCATTGGTCGACCGAACTATGTTTTCGATGCAAAATAAATGTGTTAGCCCAATAAAGCCTGTCCATATAACAAGGCCTTGTGTTTGAATAACTTTAGCATTCATTTGGGGCTCATTTAGCTCGGTTTATGCATTTTGAAAGCTTTAAACATTTGAGCATTTGACATGATGAAAATTAGCCTTAATTACGTTCAATGCTCACTCTTGAGCACTTAGGCACGCCACGAGATGGAAACCAACTCCAGGGTTTTGTTATCATCAAAATCACTTGAAGATACTCAACACCTAAACCACAGGGAACCTCGGAACAGGACTGCCAACTACGGGTAATCCAGCTAAGGCAGATGACGAAAACCCAACAACCTCGGCCCATAATTCCTACGAGGATACCTAGCCATGATCACAGCACTCGCGCTGGAATAACCTCCGCGGTCATGGAACTCTCTCAGGGACAGTTGACATGAATAGCCTAACACAGGAATGGTTGTCCCTACTACACAATCACACAGGAATGGCCCACTCTAATCATACGACACTAGCAGGACACCCGGAACCACGCAGACACACATTCTGCAAGGCCAGCCCGAAAAACCAAACCTTGGGACACGACACCCTTGGGCTGAAGGGGGCTAGGCAGCCAAAGCGCTGGCCACCTAGAGGTTAGGTGGCCAGACCAGAGGCCACCCAACAAGGCTGGGCGGCCAACTCCCTAGCTGCCCACCCTGGGCACTCTGACGCTACGGCGGCCTGAGACATATTTAGATTTTTTTTGGCCAACATCTGGCAACTGCTCTTGAGACATCATAATAATGATGGAAGGATAGGCTCTTTCTACAACCTCCCAGGTATCTTGAGTGCACATCTAAGTTGATTTGGGCCTCTAGACTCCTCGAATGTTGCTCTCATCAGTTAAGACTTATCCTGATGACAATGCCGTCATGCCAAGCTTAGGCTCCTAGTTGTTTTCGACCGCAGAGATACACCCAATAAGTGTTCAAGGTAAATAATTTATTTGACCCGAGTCTATTTCCTTATAACTCTAGATGATATATGATGGAACACCTTGGAACCCTAATGGCCAACTGCGCAACGCTTGTTGACACCCGTTTTATGACTAATAAGTTGGGTTATCTCCTTGTTCATTCTATATGATGCTACAAGTTGTTCATTCATCATGAAGCCTTCTTGATCAATTGGAGGCTTATTTCATGGGTCTTCTCCTCTTGGTTGAGTCTGGTTTCCTCGGCACTTTCATTGGATGAAGCTTAGCAAGCTCTTATCATTCTTTGATCCTCATTATCTTTAACGGTCCACACCAGGGGCATTACATCCTTCTAACGCATTATCCCTGCACCGTTACATCTTGAGGAGTCCTACAGCTTGAGGCCTTTGTTACAATCCTTATCCTTTGGCCTGTCCATTGACTCTAACGGTCAGTCGTGCAGCCGTCACGTCCCTCTAACGCGTCAACCCATGGCCGTTACATTCATTCAAGAGTCCAACTATTTTGATCTTCTCCCCGTTGATCTTATCTCCTTAGGGATAAGGTTAGTGTGATGGTCTCTCCCTGGGGTGTTACATTCATGTGACGGTCTGTCGTGTGGCCGTTACATCCAACAGAGAGTCCTGGCTGGTCTGGTCTTTTCTCTGCTACTCCGTGGTCGAGATGAGAGTTTGATCTTGTGATTTCTCTTCCAAATCTGATCCTCAGAACCTTCTATTTGATTATATGGACTCTTGGGAGTATTATCTTCAAGAGTTTGCCAAGAGTTATCCTCTTTTCTTGCTGGATTATCCTCTGCTCGCCCAGAGATTTTGAGGGCCTATAAATAGCACCCTTAACTTCATGGCCTGAAGAGGAGAAATCTGGAGTTGGCGTCGAAGTGCTGCCGCTTTCTGGAGCCATCTTCATCTAAGAGGAGTCTACTCACGTCCATCTGCTTCACGGTGAAGGGAGTATTCGTTTCATTGTGTTTGAGTTTCCATCATTGTCATACTTGCGTTCTTCCTTCCTCCTTTTCATCATAGCATTGTCCCACTCCTTTCTTCCACGTTCTTCATCTATTTTCATCATCTAAACATCCTTCCCACATTTTAAAACGCCCAGAGGGGTTAAAAAAACTAAACACTTCCCCGGTATTCCCCGTTCCTTTTGCATGATCTTAAGTCCTTTAAGAATTGATACTATATTGTTTAAAGGGCTAATTTGGGGTCGTTTTCTTGTGTTTCACTTTCTTTGGCAGGTTTACAAGGTTTATTAGATGAGGCCCAAGCTTTTTGGCCGGCTGGAAGGTTTGGAGTTCAAAGAATTCACATGTTGTTGCTGCAGGTTCTCTAACGGTCTTGAGCAGACGCGTCAGGTTCATATAACGGTTCATCGGGCGACCGTCACATCCCTGTGACGCACAGGTTCCAGACCGTTACATTCAGCTGATCTACATATTTCACTGGTTTCTCTCTCCCGTGGGCGGGTGTGTCATCCTCCTATTTCTAAGGTATTGATCAGGTTTTTTGACTTGTTTTATTACCTTAGGGGTGATCACGTTCTTTCCTTAGTATTGGGCATTGATTTCTCTCTCATATCTCTTATTTTCTTTGCTTGTTCCACCCAAGTGGTGTGTTTTTATTTATTCCTTGCTCCACGCTCCGGCGTGTATTTTTCTTTGCCTTCTTTAGCTTAGTTCGATTGAGATAGCATTGCCCATGCTAGAGCTTGTTCTGATTGCCTAGGTTCATGGTTCACATGTCCATAGGTTGATTGAGATCATTGATTTTTGCTTATCATCTTTATCATCTCATCACACCAACAAAAGAAGGAAGCAAACAAATCAACAGATAATTTTTTGGCGATCACGGTGGGACAACTTGTGACAATCGTGTTTTGAACTCTGTTTTATACCTACCATCACTTCCTTGTGTTGTTTTCCCTGGATTTCCCTTCTATTTCCCTGCTGTTTCTGCTTCCCTGGCTCCTCTGACGGTCTATAGTCTCTGCATTACATTGCTTATGACGGTCTGGCCTTCGACCGTTACATACTTCTGACGCGGGTCTCCTAGACCGTTACACCCTCCAAACAGGTACGCATCTCGAGGTGCATTTTCTTTTCGTAGTTTCTGCTGTGATCTTTTCCTTGGGTGTTATCTGATCCCCCCTCAGTTAGTTCATTTACTCATATCATTGTTTGCATACTTGTTTGCTAGATTCTAGGTTAGAATTTGCATGCACTCCGGTGCACATAGGTTCATGCATATTATCATCCATTAGATTGCATTTTCCTACCTTGGTGTGCGGACCTCTCGTCTCCATATTCCTTGGGGCTGACTAGGAAATCACGCCAGGGACCTCCATAAGTCCCCGCGAGCCGTGGATTTCCACACGGACGCCGGGCCGGTTGTACCCTTCCACCCCATGTCTAGGATTGCATAAGTGAAGGAGTGATCACATTTTAGAGTCCAACCAAGCCTTACACCCTCTCCTATCAGGAACCTACTGTTGAGAGCACATCCTAATCAATCTACTAAAGTTCCAAAGGAGAAATCATAAGAATCTTAAGGCATCATCTTAAGCAACTTGGTTGACTTTGAGTATCTTCATTACTTTCTCACTTGCACCTTTGATAGAAATTGTCAAGTTTGGCTGCTTATTGTGTGATTGTTTGTTGTCTTGTTTGCATCTAAGGTTGTTCGTTGCATGTGGAGTCCTCTCCGTCCGTTAAGAGCATCATCACCCGGGGGCGAGTCCCTCTCTTCATCCTATTTCAACCCACTCTTCGAATCTACCATGGCTTCCTTCGATCTTCCTCGGTCCCAAGAGGAGTCCCTTCCTCAAGGGCTTCTAGAGGATCCCTCTAGAGTTGTCTCATTCTAGCCTCACGAGGGGCCTGTTCTTCCCACATCTTCCGTCCCCATGGAGAGTGCTACATCCACTCAAAATCCTCTCTTCCATCCGCCAATTCTTTTCTTCAGATGATGGCCCAATTAGACCCGGCCCAACTTCAGGCGGTCTATCAGGCTATGCAGGGGTCCAACACCCCGCCTTCTCCAATTGTCTTTGGTCATTCCAATCCGTCCGTCGCTCAACCTAGAGCCGATGGGCCCATTGTGCAGCCCGTTGATCTCACTCCGGTCCAACCTAGGACCCTCCGCTTCTCCAATCTTGAAATGGGCCAGTCTTCTGGTTCGGCCCAGCAATTCCTTGATAAGGGCAATACCTTTGTCCCTCCTTTCCCGTCGGATCATCATACCTCAGGCCCAGCTGCGCCTCAAGTTCTTGTTGGCCCAAACAATTTTATGCGCTCTCAGCAAGGGGCAGCCCAGGTCCAATCTAATGTGGGTCATCATTCGATCCATCATCCTTTGATGTGACACAACCTCAGACCTAATGCAAGCAAGCACAATCGCAATCTAAATGGGCCAATTTGGGCCGCCGCTCTCTCGTCGCTCACCCAAGCCCGGGGTAACTTAGCAATGCCAAGGTGAGGTTGAGGGGTTGGGCCCTTGCTGGTAGAGGGCCAGCAAGGCCAAGATTTGATTCCCAATAGATTTGGAAGCCCAATTCAACGGGGCCGACGAAGTGCCGAAGGCACCGGTTGCACTCTTCCCACGGTGATCACTCAAGGCAATGGGGCTTGAGGATCGGGCTCTCACTCGCATAACCAGCGGAATTAGAACTAATATTGAAAGACAAGCACTAAGTGGAGTGAAGGTTTGAGCACTTACTCGACCGGTTTGAAGAAATCGGTCCCGGTCGGAGACGAGGGCGAGCGGGGAGGCGAGTGGATCCCCACACGCCGCGGCGGTGTCGCTTGACATGCCCAAACA
This sequence comes from Amorphophallus konjac, assembly GCA_022559845.1. Lineage (NCBI taxonomy): Eukaryota > Viridiplantae > Streptophyta > Magnoliopsida > Alismatales > Araceae > Amorphophallus > Amorphophallus konjac. The sequence continues at coordinate 100,464 of JAHNEJ010001948.1, read as the reverse complement.
AATTACACCACTACACCTCTCGCAGGAGGGGGAACTTGGGGTGGGGGTTAATGATATTACATCAATACTACCTCCACGCAGGGAGGGGCCTTCAGCCGGCCAAGCGGGGCGGGGAAACCAAAGCAAAGAACGAGGAACAAGGGTGGATGCCGAATCTGCCTGCTGTCTGCGAACCAGGATAGAGGGTCGGTGTTGCTATTGTAGATCTTGCTCAAGAATTTCGCTGATGGCGAGACCAGCGGCGAAATCTTCGTAACAGGAAGGGGAATGCCTCAAATATTCTGTAAATTCTTCTGGAGTCGCTGCAGGTCGGGGCAGGAGCTTGAACAGGGCCTCTGTTTCTTAGACTAGCAGGGGCAGGTCACCAACAGTAGGATGCAGAGGCAGTCCTGGCCGCTCCCAAAGTCCAAATTTGATGCCGTCAGCGCCGTTAGAACCGTTGGTGAGTCCTCTTTGCAGCAAAAGAAACGGGGACACTAGAAGAGAAGGGAGACGATCTGTGTAGTCAGAAGAGTGAGGAGGTGTCGATGCAGACTGGGGAAGGCAAAGCCGCGCGATCGTGGAAGAAAATTGGTAACTTCTGTTCCCGGATGCTGAATGGGCTTCCGCTTCTTGATTCTGAAAGTAGACAGGCCGATGAAGAACGTTGAAGAAGAAATTGAGGATTGATTCCTTTGGGGTTCGTCGTGGCAGAGCTTCTAATCTGGCGTAGGTCCTCAGTCGAGGTAGAACCGCGCAGCTGTGGGAGAATGGACCTCCTGGACAACTCAAAGATCAGAAGAAGACGAAACCACTTCGGTTGCGAAGGCGACTGGCAGACGCTTCCGACGATGTCTCTTGGGTCTTAAAACTCCTCTGGAGGAGGTCGTGGTGGCCGCTGCAAGTTGCTGGTCTACTGTAGATCTTCAGTTGAGAGCTGTAGGTTGATGATGATGGGGGGGAATGGGGTATATGGGAGGGGAAATGGGGGTGGATGAGTGTGGGGAAAGCCCGGGCTGTGAGGGGGTCTAGGAGGGGGTGTTCTAAGGTGGGGGAAGGGAAGAATGGGGTCTGGAAGGGGGTCTAACAGGTGGTGGGAGGAGGAGCTACGAATTTGGGAAGGTGGGTGAGAGGAGAAAGTGAGGGGGGGGGCACAAGTGAGTGGAGGGAAGGGTGGATTTCAAATTTGAAATGGCCTTGGAAGTTGTAGGGTTGTGTGGGGAAGGGGTTGATTATGTTGGAATGGGGAAAGTGGTGTTGGAATGGTGAGGGATCTTCTTGGGACTAGGGGGGTGGAGTAATGGAGGCCATGGGGAAGTGGAGGGCTTTAATGATGGTAGGTGGGGGTTGAGGTGGTTGGGAAGGGAGGAGAGAGAAGAAAATTCGAAATTGGGTGTTGAGGAGAGAGAAAGTGGAGTAATAAAAAAGAGATTAAGAGAGGGAAGGGTGGGGAATCTCTCCCCTAGGGTTTCTCACCCAAAGAATGTTGGAATCACTCCACTAAACTAAGCTTTGGACTCTCAAATGGCATTTTTTTCATTGATTGATTCATTACCTCCAAATGAAGGAAATGGGGCCCTATATATAGGAAACCCACATTTTACAATAAGACCCTGACAAAAGACTCATTGACAAATAACCGAAGGGGTAGGGGAGCTCATTGGGCCAAGCCCGAAGAAATGGGCCCAATTAGCACATTACACATTCTAATGACACTCAAATATAGGAAAATAAATGCAAAACCTAGGGACATGACTCAAATAAAATACAAATTACATCAAATGACTCAAGTAAAATTACATAGGACTCAAAATTAAATGACTAAACTATGCCGGATGCAACCGGGGCGAGGAGACGAGCTATGAATGTGGGCATGGAAGATGATGTCCACATCATACTCCCGGGGTGCGGAGAACTCGACTCCATCGAGTAAGTATCCTTCCCTCCTTGGAAGGTGTAGAAGTGGTACTGCCTTCAAGTCTTCCGAACGAGACCGATCCATCCACCTGCCGAGATAGCGCTCATATACCTTGCTCCGAGTGATAGTGACTTGTTCATCCAATATTTGTTCAATTTGTTCACGTTGGACTCTCTTGGCTGGTGGTTTGTCATCATGGGTGGGTGCTCTCTCAAGGGAAGAAGTAGGCTCAATCTCCTCACTAGGTACCACCGTGGGTCCCTTATATGGCACTAGGTCGGTAACAATGAATGTGGGACTTATTCCATACTCCTCAGGGAGATCTAACTCGTAGGCAATTGCACCTATGCGCCTCAAGACCTGGAAGGGACCAGCCCCACGTGGCCTCAGTTTAGAGTTGGCTCCCGGGGAACCTCTTCGCCGTCCATTGCTTCTCGGTCGGTGGAACCTCTTCGCGGTCCACTCGTGCCCTAAACTGCCGTATGGCCTTCTTCTTCACTCCTTTCTCCCTCTTGAGCGGCGGTGGAGGCTCGTTGCCGGCCATCTCCGGTGGGTGCTCTCGGTGGCTCTCGGTTGTGGTTTTTTTTGGTGTTTGGGCTGTTTGAGTGTTGAGTGAGGTTTTAGACCGTTCGGTTTTATTTTTTTTTTTTTTTGAACGCTCAGGAAATGTGACGGTCTATCGCCAGACCGTTACATTCTCTGACGCGTAGTCCTTAGACCGTCAGGTCGTTTGAATATTATTTATTGAAGAATTTGAACCGCCATTGTCTAACGGTCCTTCCTAGATCGTTACTTTGTGTGACGCACCCTCAGTAGGCCGTTACAGCTTGCAAGTTTCTTGAAGAATAAAATGGTCTATTTGATGCTTGAATGGTTGCGTTTTCTTCTATGGTGCATATTATTGATGATTCTCATACGCATAAATGGTTAGGCCTTATTTCATGCTCATACTTATTATTATTGGCTAACCTCTTTCTCCTGAGTGAAGTTATGAACAGCATCATGCTCTGCCGTTCGTCAGGCAGGTAAGTCAGGTATTGTATCTCGATCCCTAATCCCTTAATGCATTACTATATGTTATCTATGATATATTATCTCGAGAACCGGCTGGTCATTCATGTGTTCTGAGATCTGATGTTCCCCTTAAATAAAAATGATGATGATCTAAGTGCACGTGTTTAATCATTGGATAACCCGTTAGGTTGGAAAATTTTGGGGACGATGGTTCTGTCATGCACGCCGTGGTTGCAGATAGTGTCCTAACCCAGATTTCTCCGGTCTAGCAATATTATTCTCGAGTATCTTGTTATCTTACCTTTCTTTGCATTCATTTTAATGATTTCCTTTTCCTTTAGCCCAGCATGCATCATACGCATATTTGAGCATTCATGAGTCTCTTCTGTTCAAGGTATCTCAATGATGGTGAATAGCTGTGTTTCGTGATCTCGAATGAGGAGAGTCATTTCCATTCTGAATTAGAAGGTTTCCTTCGATCTGTTCGCTTGATTTGGTTAGCTGAAGATTCCTGTCTGGAGTTTAGTCAATTATCTCTTTCCTTTCCGTTGCCTCCGGCGGCTAGCCGTGTTTTCCTTTCCTAGTTGGTAGTTCCTCCAGACTTGCATCCTTTGGTTGGCTATTTCCTTGTGATTGGTTTGAAGTTTTCCATAAAATTCCTATCGCTTGTTGGTTGAGAACGGGTGTTGTTTGCCTTAACGTCCGCTTTTTCAGTCCACTCCGCTTCATTTCCGCTTCATCTCCATGTCCCATTTCGCTTTCGCTTCACCTCCGCTCGCTCCCCTGCAAAGAGGACGTTAAGGAGGGGTATCTGTTGACACCCGATTTATGACTAATAAGTTGGGTTATCTCCTTGTTCATTCTATATGATGCTCCAAGTTGTTCATTCATCATGAAGCCTTCTTGATCAGTTGGAGGCTTATTTCATGGGTCTTCTCCTCTTGGTTGAGTCTGGTTTCCTCGGCACTTTCATTGGATGAAGCTTAGCAAGCTCTTATCATTCTTTGATCCTCATTATCTCTAACGGTCCACACCAGGGGCGTTACATCCTTCTAACGCATTAGCCCTGGACCGTTACATCTTAAGGAGTCCTACAGCTTGAGGCCTTTGTTTCAATCCTTATTCTTTGGCATGTCCATTGACTCTAACGGTCTGTCATGTAGCCGTCACGTCCCTCTAATGCGTCAACCCATGGCCGTTAAATTCATTCAAGAGTCTAACTATTTTGATCTTTTCTCCGTTCATCGTATCTCCTTAGGGATAAGGTTAGTGTGACGGTCTCTCCCTGGGGCGTTACATTCATGTGACGGTCTGTCGTATGGCCGTTACATCCAACAGAGAGTCCTGGCTGGTCTGGTCTTTTCTCTGCTGCTCCGTGGTCGAGATGAGAGTTTGATCTTGTGATTTCTCTTCCAAATCTGATCCTCAGAACCTTCTGTTTGATTCTATGGACTCTTGGGAGTATTATCTTCAAGAGTTTGCCAAGAGTTATCCTCTTTTCTTGCTGGATTATCCTATGCTCGCCCAGAGATTTTGAGGGCCTATAAATAGCACCCTTAACTTCATGGCCTGAAGAGGAGAAATCTGGAGTTGGCGTCGAAGTGTTGTCGCTTTCTGGAGCCATCTTCATCCAAGAGGAGTCTACTCTCACGTCCATCTGCTTCACGGTGAAGGGAGTATTCGTTTCATTGTGTTTGAGTTTCCATCATTGTCATACTTGTGTTCTTCCTTCCTCCTTTTCATCATAGCATTGTCCCACTCCTTTCTTCCACGTTCTTCATCTATTTTCATCATCTAAACATCCTTCCCACGTTTTAAAACGCCCAGAGGGGTTAAAAAAACCAACACTTCCCCGGTATTCCCCTTTCCTTTTGCATGATCTTAAGTCCTTTGAGAATTGATACTATATTGTTTAAAGGGCTAATTTGGGGTCATTTTCTTGTGTTTCACGTTCTTTGGCAGGTTTACAGGGTTTATTAAATGAGGCCCAAGCTTTCTGACCAGCTGGAAGGTTTGGAGTTCAAAGAATTCACAAGTTGTTGCTGCAGGTTCTCTGACGGTCTTGAGCAGACGCGTTAGGTTCATATAACGGTTCATCGGGCCACCGTCACATCCCTGTGACGCACAGGTTCCAGACTGTTACATTCAGTTGATCTGCAGCTTTCACTGGTTTCTCTCTCCCGTGGGCAGGTGTGTCATCCTCCTATTTCTAAGGTATTGATTAGGTTTTTTGACTTGTTTTATTACCTTAGTGGCGATCACGTTCTTTCCTTAGTATTGGGCATTGATTTCTCTCTCATATCTCTTATTTCCTTTGCTTGTTCCACCCACGTGGTGTGTTTTTATTTATTCCTTGCTCCACGCTCCGGCGTGTGTTTTTCTTTGCCTTCTTTAGCTTAGTTCGATTGAGATAGCATTACCCATGCTAGAGCTTGTTCTGATTGCCTAGGTTCATGGTTCACATGTCCATAGGTTGATTGATATCATTGATTTTTGCTTATCATCTTTATCTGATGTGACACGACCTAAGGGTGTACTAGTAACAACCAAATGAACCTTGGACCTAGACTTGCAAGCCCACTTACAAATTGGCGGACTCGATGTTGGCGGACCGATATCGCAACACAACCCTTTTCCCGTGGTGACTAAATGATGGTAGGGTGGAATTGAGAGTCTAAACCATGCTGCTTAGGGTGATTGACTTGGCCAATGAGTTCCCCTCCCTTAGATCGGAGCACCCACATCAGTGGGGCGGCCGCCGTGCCTTGAGGGTACGGGGGTCTCTCCTCACTCAATCCGCGGTGGCCACTCGCGATCGGGAATCACGGGATCGGGCACTCTCTTCCTTGCCAGCTGAACTAAGAGATGATACTAATAAAACACAAATATTCAGGGAGGGTTCAGCTTATACCTGACCGGTGTGAGGACACCGGCCCCGAGTCGGAGACGTGGGCGAGCGGGGAAGCGTGGGTTCCCCACACGCCGCGCCGGAGAAGCTTGATCTGCCCAAACAAAGTACACCACTACACCTCTCGCAGGAGGGGGATCTTGGGGTGGGGATTAAAGCAATTACAAATAATACTACCTCCACGCAGGGAGGGGCCTTCAGCCGGCCAAGCGGGATGGGGAAGGCGAGGCAAGAACAACGACTAATAGTGGATGCCGAGTCTGCCAACTGTCTACGAACAGAGATAGTGGGTTGGTGTTGCAGCTATAGATTCCACTCACGAATTTCTCTGATGGCGAGGTCAGTGGAAAAAGCTTCGTAACAGGAAGGGGAATGCTTCAGAATTTTTGTGATTTCTTCTGGAGAAGCTACCGATCGGGGCAGAAGATGGAACAAGACCTCTGTTTCTCGGACTAGCAGGGACTGACTTCCAACAGTAGGATGCAGAGGGTACTCCGGCCGCTCCCGTTGTTGAAATCAGGCGCCGATGGAGTCGTTGGAATCGTAGTCAAGTTCTCTTCGCATAAAAACTGACGGGGAAGCCTTCCGATGTCGGGGGAGGTCTGAGGACGCCGAACACTGCTGACAGGTCGAAGCAGACTGTGTTGTAGCAGAGCGACGCAGCAGAGGGAAAAAATGGTAACTTTGGCCACCGGAGGCCAAATGGAACTCCGCTTCCTGATTCTGAAAATAGACAGGGAGAAGTAGAACTTTTTAGAAGAAATGGTAGACTGATTCCTCCGAGGTTTGACGTGGAAGGACTCTCAATCCGGTTCTGTTGCTCAGCAGGATCTGTTCTGCGCAGTCGGGGGAGAACGGAGTTTCTGAACATCCCCGAGCTCCGATGAAGACAAAACCACTTCTGTTGCGAAGAAGACCCGGAGACGCTTCCAACGATAGCTCTTGTGTCTTTAAACTCGTCCGGATGGCATCGTGGTGGTCGCTGCAACAGACTGATTTGTCTGTAACCTGTGGACAGCAACCTGCAGCTCTTGTGTTGGCTTCTAAAGAAGGAGATGGGGGAGGTGTATGTATGAGAGGGGTGATGGGGTGGAAGAAGTAGTGTGTATGGAGGGATGGGGAATGCTAATGGAGATAGGAAGAGGATGGGAGGGGCAGTGGGGCAGGTCCTCAGCTGGAGGTAGGGGAAGGTGGAGTCAATGGAGGTGAATGGAGGGAGATGAGAGGGGTGACCAAGACTAGAAGGGAGGAGAGGGGGGCGGCCAAAACATGGAGGGAAGGTGGATTTCAAATTTGAATTGGCCTAGGGAGGTGGAGGGTTGTGTGGGAACTAGTGGCATTGCATTGGGAGGGAGGAGATTATGTTGGAAGTGGAGGAGATGCCACCTAGGGACAATGGAAGTGGAGTAATGGCAACTTGGGGAAGTGGAGGGGTATTGAATGAGGTGGGTAGCTAGTGGAGGTGGTTGGGGAGGGGAGGAGAGAGAAGGAAATTCGAAATTGGGGTTGGAGGAGAGAGAAAGAGGGGTGAAATAGAGAGATTAAGAGGGGAATGGGTGGGGAATCTCTCCCCTAGGGTCTCTCACCCAAAAACTAGAGGAATCACTCGTTAAACTAGATTTGAACACTCAAATAGAAGGCTTTGTATTCATTCATTCATTAAGTTCAAATGGAGGAAATGGGGTCCTATATATAGGAAACCCACATTTCTACAAAAGACCCTGACAAAAGACTCATTGACAAATAACCGAAGGGGTAGGGGAGCTCATTGGGCTAAGCCCGAAGAAATGGGCCCAATTAGCACATTACACATTCTAATGACACTCAAACATAGGAAAATAAATGCTAGACCTAGGGACATGACTCTAATAAAATTAAAATTACATCAATGACTCAAATAAAAATTACATTGGACTCAAAATTAAATGGCTAGACCATGCCGGATGAAATAGGAGGTGATGTTCTCATCATTATCATCTCATCACACCAACAAAAGAAGGAAGCAAACAAATCAACAACGCTGACCCGGAATTAGACGCCGTCGCACCAACAGGTGACGCGCATACATTGACCTAAGCCCGAGGTTGATGAAAGAAGAACATTAAAGGTGAATAAGGACTTTGACATATCAAAAACATGAAGATTTCTTTGTAGCAATATCTTTTGTTCATTTGGAGTAGACAATCATATAGTGTGTTTTCAAAAAATGGCGACAAGCCGTTAACAGAGTTCTATCCCTCGGAGTTTCTCTCGGATTCCGAGTCCTAAAAGAAAAAAGAATGTAGGGGATAAACTTCATAAGAGGATCGGCAAAACCGTTAAAATGATGAGCTATGAGCGAGCTCAGTTCATTCCACCCTTTCAGTGATTTCAGACCACCTTCAGAACGTTATGATTTTGTGTTGCCCCTTGAATATAGTCAATGTGGGACTTTCTTTATCTTGACCAGTCACGGTCATGACCAGGCTTTTCATTTGTTCCCTTCTGGGATTTTCCTTTCTTTTTTTCATTCCTTTACTTGGGATTTTGGGAATTTTGGTCCTTTTTACGTTTGCTTGTTTGCCTGCGGGGACACTGGCATGTTCACGTGCTCTGGTCCCATTTTGCAAGGAAGGAATGTGAGTCCTACTCCCACCTGAGGGTACTGTGTTTCAGCTACAGAGCTCAACGCCTTAAGGGCGTCGACAGTCTTGATCAGTCGGAAAAAGAGGAAAAGGAGAATTTAGAAGTCTTCAAGAAATCTTTGTGATAAATACCCGTTTTAGGCCGTTGCCATATTTTGAAACCTTGTGAGTGTGTGCATATTGCCTGCCCCTTACAGCATTAGCTACTTTGCTAGACAGAATTCTCCTCGGTTCTGGTAGATCAAAGTCTTATTCCACCGAGACTCTAATGCAACCTAACCTTATCATGCATGATGGAATGGAGACTGAAACATATGCCAGTTGCGAGATTGTTGGTTCTCTTTGATTTTTGATTTTTTGTTTTGGTTTTTGGTTTGATATTTTTCTTCTTTGTTTTGGATTTTGGGTTATTAACTATGTACAAGGGTTCCTACAGAGCGGACAGTATCGTCTGGGCACTCTGTGGACTATTGGATGGAAGATGAAGAGCATTCCACCTCCTTAGTATGGCGGAAACAAGGTTCAAGTGGATAAGGGGTAAGTACGTGGCCATGGACACGGCCTCTATACTTACTAGGATTAGTTGGTTCTTTGACTTGAATATGTTTGACCATAGGAGGCAGGTTAGATCGTTCCTCATCTTGTAATAGGTTTATTGAATTCATTAAACTAAACATTAAGATTGAAGTTAACAAGTTATAACTTTTGGCTAGACCTGATCAAAGTAGGTAGGGAACTTGGGTGCCCCTAACCTTCTTGTGTGGCGTAGCCAAAGGTTCATATTCTTCTATTTTTAACCTATAATGTACAAGGCAAATGCCACTGGCAGGGCTGTTGATTGTGTTGGGTCCCTTCCTTGGTGCAACTGGATCTAGGGGGGGTGAATAGATCCCTTAAAAAATATGCCCCCTTTTAAAGTTTGAAAACAAATAACCATACAAATGATGAGCCATTGAAACTATGGACCTGAGATTACAAAATCTCAGAAGACTCATGCAGCGTGATGTGTGGGAATGGCGGATCTAGAGGGGAGGGGTGAATAGATCAGCCCCCTTTTTCACGATAAACGCAGCGGAATATAAAATATGCTAACACGCAAGAAGACCCACTAGCAGTAGAAACAATGCAAGATAAGTAAGCGGCCTAAGCATGCATCTATAGTAGAACAAACACACAAGCAAGCCATACAAGATAGGATTTTTAAGATGGTTCAGACTCAACCCAGAGCCCTACGTCCACCCCTCACTCAACCGAGTGAGGCTTCCCTAGTGCAACTGTACTAACACCGCTGACACACAGCTTATGGGCACACAAGGCCAATGCTGACACACAGCTTACGGGCACACACGGCCAAACCACATAACAGAAACACCTTCTGTCTATCTTCTTATAGTACCAGGTAGGGACTGAAACCACAGAACAGAGTGCCCTCCGTCTGTCTTCCTACAACACCTTGTAGGGACGGAACAAGGTAACAATGGAAGTGTTCAAACAAAAGAAAAGAAAACACAAACTAAAACCCAGACAGGAAGTAGAACACTTGAGCACAATAACAAAAAGGCCATGTCTGGAATCTGGATGGCGTTTCTCGCTTCTTCAAGATGAAGTGCTTCCTAGGAGAGCAGGTTCTCCTTCACAGAAAGCTGGAGCTTTGTCTCTTCTTCGCGCAGGATGAAGACGTCTGTCTTCAGGCTTCAAGGTTGCAGCTTGGCCTTCGTAGCTTGGCTCCCCTTCACCAAAGCTTCTCCTCGCTGCAACTAGCTCCACACGGGCTCTACTCAGCTCTTTTCTTCTCTTCAATTCTCTCGTGTTAGCTCTGCTTGCTTACCTTGGCTTTTCTCAGCTCTTATTAGCTTTTTCACACACTTCTCTTCCTTTTCTTGCTATATTCAAACAAGCCCGCCAAATCAAAACTTCTGTACGATATGCTCCAGCAGAGTATGTCTCCCATACGTTATTCTTTTGGTTCAGCATATCTTCTTCTTTTGCATGCAACGTATAGAGTTGGTAGACCTTGATTCGGTAGGAGGCAATCTGGACCATCCATCTCCATCGAAGGATTCTGGATGCTGAGCAAGGTGGCCTCCGATTGGCTCATAAGTGATAAGATGTTCTTAATTCTCATTGGCTGGCCAATCTTCTTCATGCGGTACACTGCAGTTCACATTGGCCGGCCAATATGCTTCGAGCAATACACAGTAGGTTGAGCTTCTTCTTCCCCAAGGCAAAGACCATCTCCGGATGAAACCCTCACCAGGAGACCTGCTATTGGTCTAGCTATAAAGAAGGGATTTTTCCATACGAGCACCTTGGAAAGGTTGTCATGTCTGGAACAATGTGCCAGCAGATTAGGTCTTCGATCACTGAAGAACCTCTCATGGCACACACACACTGGACAGCTTACACAGCCAATTTTTACCTCTACTGGGCATTTTTCACCCTTGATGCACATTTTTCTGTATTGCAGACATATTTTTCACCCTTAACTTCTCTTCATCTTCTGCTTGACCCTGCAACTTGAATGCTATAGAACTGAAGAAGAATCCCTTAGCTTGATCTTGGAAGAGGTTAAATGATATCATCCAATGCTTAACAAACCTCCTAAATCATGATAAGGGGATTAGGAACACTTTGCTCAGCTGATTTCATAGCTTTTGCATCATCGCTCTTGTTCTTCACTGAACTGACCTATTTTTTAGCTCTCATCATCATCATCATCATCATCATCATCATCAGAGCCTTATCCCAATTAATTGGGGTTGGCTACATGAATCCTGTTCTGCCAAAGATTTCTATCAAGTGCAATATTCATATTTAAACTCAAGGAACTAATGTCCTTCCTAATAACATCGCACCATCTCATTTTAGGCCTTCCTCGAGCTCTTTTACTATCATCCACTAAGATTTGGTCACATCTTTTAACCGGCGCTGAGTTAGGGCGACTAAACACATGTCCAAATCACTTGAGTCTATTTTCTCTCATTTTGCTATCAATTGGAGCTATCCCTAAGTCCTTACGGATGCGCTCATTCCTAATCTTATCTTTCTTAGTCTTGCCACACATCCATCTTAACATCCTCATCTCTGCTACACACATTTTGTGGATGTGTTCCTTTTGTACTGCCCAACAGTCGGTACCATATAACAAAGCAGGTCTCACAGCCGTTCTATAAAACTTCCCTGTGAGTTTCACAGGCATACGACGATCACAAAGTACACCTGATGCACTTCTCCATCTTAACCAGTCCGCTTTAATCCTATGTGTAACGTCATCATAAATCTCCCCATTCTCTTGTATGATAGGCCCTAAATATCGAAAGCTACTACTCTTCGGAATGTTATATCCATCAATTAGAACCATGTCTTCCTGAACCACTCTCCCATTACTAAAATTACAGTGCATAAACTCTGACTTACTCCTACTAATTTTAAAACCTTTAGACTCCAAGGCAAGTCCCCAACGCTCTAACTTAGCATTTAGAACATCAATACTCTCATCAATTAAAATAATATCGTTTGTAAATAGCATACACCAAGGGATATCCTCATGCAATTATTTAGTTACTTCATCCATAATTAAGGCAAAGAGATACGGACTTAGTGCAGAACCTTGATGCAAACCTATAGAAACGAGAAATTCACCAGTCTCCCCAGCAATAGTTCGAACACTAGTAATAGCACCGCCGTACATATCCTTAATCAAATCAACATATCCTTGAGAGATTCCTTTCTTTCTTAATGTCCACCAAATCAATTCTCTCGGTACTCGATCGTACGCCTTCTCTAAATCAAGAAAAACTATATATAAATCTTTTCTCATCTCTCTATACTTCTCCATTAGCTGCCGTAGTAAGAAAATAGCTTCTATAGTAGATTTATTTGGCAGAAAACCAAACTAATTTTCCGATACAGTAGTCATACATCGGAGATGTTTTTCAATTACTCTTTCTCAAAGTTTCATAGTATGACTCATAAGCTTAATTCCACGATAATTATTACAACTTTGAATATCTCCTTTGTTTTTATAGAAAGGAACTATAACACTTTTTCTCCAAACTTCTGGCATTCTCCATTCCTTTAAAATTTTATTAAAAAATTTAGTTAGCCACTGAATACCAATATCTCCTAGGCCTTTCCATACTTCAATAGATAAGTCATCTAGTCTTAAGGTCTTACCCACTTTCATTTTCCTTAAAGCATCCTACACTTCTGACATCTTAATACGCCTGAAATCTTGATATTTATCAAATATTGTGGACTCTTGGGTACCTTCTAAAGATAAATCCTTGACGGAATCTTCATTATATAACTTCTGAAAATAGCTATGCCACCTCCCTTTAATCTCAAGATCCTTAGTTAAAACCCTTTGATCTTCACCTTTAATGCACCGAACATGATCTAAATCTCTAGTTTTCTTTTCTCTTAATTTAACAAGTTTAAATATGTCCTTTTCACCCTCTCGGGTTCCTAATTTATTATATAAATCATCAAATGCCTTTGATTTAGCTTCGGTAACTATTTTCTTAGCTTAGCGATTTTATAGGCTTCTAAGGTTTGATCATTTTTGTTAGTTTGCCAAACTTTAAAGCATTCCTTTTTTACTCTAATGGTATTTTAGATTTCCTCACTCCACCACCAAGTCTCTTTTTCTAAATTCTTTTTACATTTAGATTCGCCTAAGAGTTATTTTGTAACCCTCGTTATACAATTTGTAACATTATTCCACATTACATTAGTTTCTTGTTCTAAATTCCAAATATTTTCCTTTAATATATGATTTTTAAATGTTTCTAAACTTTTACCTTTTAAATTCCACCATTTAATCTTAGAATAATTATTTAGAATGATCTTTCTTTTGAATTTAGGGATAGTGACATCCATTGCTAACAACCTATGTTGAGGGGCTAGACTCTCACCAGGAATAACTTTACAATCTTTACATAAAACTCTATCGACCTTCCTAATGAGAAAATAGTCAATTTGACTTATATGTGTTCCACTCTTGTATGTTATTAAGTGTTCGTCCCTCTTCTTAAAGAAGGTATTAGTAATTGTTAGATCATAGGCCATAGAAAAATCAAGAATAGTGTTACCCATATCATTTCTATTGCCAAAACCAAGCCCTCCATGAATCCTCTCATAGCCTCTATTATCTATACCCACATGACCATTAAGATCCCCTCCAATAAAGATTCTCTCTTCACTAGGGATATTTTGGATCAAACTATCAATAGCCTCCCAAAATTACTTTTTAATGCTCTCTTCTAATCCTACTTGAGGTGTATATGCACTAATTATATTCAAAATATCCTCACCTAAGATAAGTTTAATTAACATTAGTCTATCCCCCAATCTATTTACTTCCACAACTCTGTCTTTTATATTTTTATCTATTATTATAGCAACACCATTTCTAGAGTTATTATTACCCGTATACAAAATTTTATATCCATCAATGTCTTTAGCTTTATGTTTTTTCCACCTAGTTTCTTGTAGGCAAGCTATGTTAACCCTCTTGTCCTTCATTAACTTAACTAATTCTAAACCATTACCCGTTAAAGTTCCTATATTCCAAGTAGCTAGATGGATCCTATGTTTTTGGACTTGCTTCTTTACCCGTGTGCGTCCAACCCCACACGAGAACCCTTGCCTATTTGACATCGCAATCGGGTGCCATTGCGGCGCGTCGCTTACGGGGAACGCCCTAGCTAGCCCTTGCTCACTTGTCATTCCATCCGGGTTCCGATGTAATGCGTCGCTTACGGGGAACGCCCTAGCTAGCCCTTACTCACTTGTCATTCCATCCGGGTTCCGATGTAACGCGTCGCTTACGGGGAACGACCTAACATTAGCACATAATGTATTTGGATCAGAATTCATGTTGGAGATGTGACAAAATTTTACTGCTGGCTGTCGACCTAACGCGAACCCTCCTCTTTTCTCATCCGGGCTTGGGACCAGCCATGGCAGAGTTGACCTATTTTTTAGCTCTCTCAAGCTATTATTCACCCTTATTGGCTATTTGACTCCCTTAAGGAGCTATTTGTCAGCCTTAGTTACTGTTTAGCCATCGCCAGTTCTTCTTCATCCTTCTTCGATTTGGCAACGTGGATGTGTCAACACGCTTGTGCCTTGCGTTGACGCAGCTCCACCATTGTTCAAAGGAAACAACGATGCCTCCTATTTTTCACCCTTGTGGAGTCATATGTCACCCTTACAGCCTATATGTTACCACTAGGAAGTTATTTGTCATCCTTAGGCATGAAAGCCGTCGCCTTAGGCTTTTCTACACTACTGTGGAGAGCCGTCGGCCTTTATCTCCCTGATGACCTATTTGTCACCCTTAACTTCTCATTTGTCGCCCAAGCTAAGCCATTAGTCACCACTAACCATTCAGATGTCAGTCTTGGCTTCTGGACGAGCTTCAAACCTTTTCAAGCTTGGCTGTGTCGACGTTGCCAAGCGCTGCGTTGACGCAGCTTCTTCAACCTTCAAGGCCTTCAACGGTTTCAGCCCTATTGCCTATTTTTCAGCCTTACAAGGTTATTTGTCGGCCTTATCTTCTATTTGTCGACCATAGTGACTTATTTGTCACCCTTATATTGCAATAGTCGTCGCCACTGCATTCCTTCACTTGCCTTAGCATTTCAGCCTGGCTGTGTTGACGCGCCCATGATGCTGCATCGACACAGCTCGTTGGCTTTTGGTTGATTTCAGCCTTCTCAGCCATTTATCACCGCTATTGGGTATTTTACACCGTTATCATTTATATGTCAGACATACCCAGCTATTTGTAAGCCTTACGCTTCATGACCCGTTGCCTTAGCACCGAACGCTTTAGCCTTCAGCCGTCGCCTAAAGCCATTTTTCACCGTTGTGCTTACCTTTTACACCACTACAAAGCCATTTAACACCGTTGGCTGGGTGCATGTCTGCCTTAAGACCCTTTGACTTTCTTCTCCTTTTGTCCTTTTCTGTGACCACTGTAGCTGCCAAAAGATGACTGGACCCTTGACCAGTTATGTGAAGCTTGCAAAAGCTTGACTTTGACTTGGTCATCTTGAGATTTAAGCTTTCAACATGCATTTTGCCATTCCATTGAACAAATTTGATCCTGTCTTCACAAAAACTCATAGATATTGATTGATTAACATTATCAAAAATATTTGACAACATCAAAAGCATATGAACCTTAAGAATCAAAACGTATGTAACTCAGAGAGCAAAAAATGTATCAAACTCAAGGATCAAAAGCACATTTAAAATCAAGAATGAGTTAAAGTGTTGACATCATCAAAACACCATCAAAACACAGTGGCACAACACAGTGGAGTAATGTCAAACACCTAAGATATACATTCATAGATTCAGATTATTAGAGTGCTTTCTAAGGTGTGTGTATGAGCCTTTGATCAAATGACAAGTTAGCATGTGATCAGTGAACAGCTCACAGTATGTGCAGTGTTCGGCCATAACAATGAAGGTGAAATAGAACTAAAGTCCCTGTGAAATGGAGATAGAAGAAATTGAAACAATCACACAAGGACACACCACTGCATAAGAGATTTGTAAGGTGGTTCAGCCTACAAACTTATGGTAAAAGGCCATAATTCAGTTGCCAAGAAAATTGAGGAAGCCACAGGTTTTGTTAGACATTCATTTCCTCACGGATATCTTGGCTTTCCCCTGGTAAAAGGCAGATGCAAGAAGGTCCATTACAATGGTATTATCAGTACTATTCAGAAACGGATCTCAGGATGGAAATCAGGGATGCTTTCCCAAGGTGCAAAGCTGACTCTTATCAAACATGTTCTGTCCTCTTTGCCAATATACTTTTTAACTTCCTCATCCTTGCATATTGGCACCCACCAAGTTCTTGAGCAGTCTTTTGCAAATTTTTTCTGGGGTTCATCTGCACATGGAAATAAGAAACATTGGAGATCCTGGAAAAATATTTGTAATCCAATTTTGCAAGGTGGCCTTGGTATAATGTCTCTAAGACATATGGAGATAGCCTTGCGAGTTAAAATGTTGTGGCAAGCTCTACATTCAAACTCCTTATGGGCTGTGTAGTTCAGAGCCAAATACATAAGGGATTGTCCCTTAGACAAGGTTCAGTTCAACAACATGAAAGGATTTGAAAGGAGGTGTTGGCTTACAGCAAAAAATCTTATCATGCAGCATAAAAGGGTTGTAGTTGGAGATGGCAGCCGGACTAGCTTCTGGTATGACAGATGGTTAGGAAATAACACCCTTGCTGATTTTCTGCCTGCAGACAACATTCTTAACCCTGGCCTGTCAGTCCGAGACTTTCTATTACAGCAAAATGTGGAAGACTCAATTATGCATAATAGGATTTTCCCTACTGATATTTGTATTGCTTTAAGGCATACAAAATTAAATCAAGAGCATGATCAAGCTGCCTGGAGTCTTTCTTCTTCAGGGAACTGTACAGTTTCATCTACCTATAATTTTATCAGAAGCAACCACAGGATACAATTGAATAACAAATGGACTTGGTTATGGTCTCCATGGCTTCCTACAAAAATCTCAGTTCATCTCTGGAAGATCCTAAATAGATGTCTCCCATTGGATTCCAACATACAAAGGATTGGTATTCAGCTATGTTCTAAATGCAGCTGCTGTAAGAATGCTCAATCTGAAGACTACAGCCACCTATTCATATAGAGTGACTGGGCTTCTCACACTTGGTCTTACTTCAAATCCTTAGGCATGCAAATTGATGCTAATTCTGTAAGCAACATTATTCTCCATTCTATATGTTCCACTCAGAAGAAATCCTTGTTTGGTTTATTTAGTCTTGCTGCTATTGGTGTTGGCATGTGGGAGATTTGGTGTGCTAGAAATTCAGCTAAGTTTGATGGGCTAGTTGTCTCAAAACAGAGGCTTCTCCATAAAATCTGCCACAAAGTCAAGGAGATTTGCCAGGTTGCTACTTTAACCGAAGCCAATCATGGTAGCATCAAAATTTTAGAAGCTTTTGGCCTGCAACACTATAAACCCAGACAGCCTAGATTCCTGGCCGTTAAATGGATTTGTCCTCCTTGGCCTTCTCTCAAGCTAAATACAGATGGTGCTTCAAAACTTAATGGTGAATCTGGTGGAGGTGGGGTCATAAGAGATCATAAAGGTAATGTTCTGCTTGCTTTCACCCACTACTATGGTAAATCTAACAGCATTACTGCTGAAGCCCGTGCTCTCTTGGATGGTCTAAAATATTTAAGAACAACTGGTTCTGCTGCCACCTTTATAGAATGTGATTCAAAAACACTTGTCCACATTATCAACAGAGAAGCTACATGCCCTTGGTCAATCCTCTCCTTTGTTAGAGAGATATGGAGCATTCTAACCCCTGCAGATTCTATCACTCACATCTACAGAGAAGGGAACACAGTGGCAGACTCCTTGGCTTCTTTAGCTTGTTATTTGAAATGTAATTCTTTTTATCCTTTCCCTGAGATTCCTTCCATCATTAAGGGTGCTATCAGACTTGACAAGCTGGGTATGCCCAGTGTTCGTGTGATGTAATTGGTTTTTTTATATTTATCATTATTCAATAAAATTCCCCCTAGTGGTAAGGTGTTGGAGTAGACATTATACTCCACCCCTTCTCTCTAGGCAGGGCTTTTATATATAAAAAAAAAGCCTACAAACTCACAGACCTACGTCCACCCCTCACCAAACCCAGTGAGACTTTACCACGCTGCAAACGAAGCAACTGGGATGAACCCCCCCCCCCCCCACACACAAGTTGATACACAGCTTACACGAGGAGCGAGCTCCTCACGAGGACAAGGTCCTCACGTTGCAAGACTACAGCACACGAGGACAAGCCCCATGGGGACAACCCCCCCCCCCCCCAAACACACAAACAAAGAAGAAAAACACGCTTCAAGTGGAGCAAAACACGGGGACAACTCCCTAAGACACACACGGTTGCACTACAGCCTGTACCAGTCTCGGTCTCTAAACAGAGCACTGGACACACTGTTGTAAACACAGCACCACACACAAGGATATGACGATGAAAACCAAAGAAAAGAAATGAATGTAAAAACAAAGCATAATGTAGCTTCCAAGGAAGCACTTTGACTATTTTTCTGATGTTCTGTTCATTCCTCTTCTTCTTCTTTCTTGCTCACTGCAGTCTGCTCATTGCTCTCTCTCTACAAGCTCTTCTTCTTAGATGTTTTTCATGAAGGCTCATGGCTTCTCACTCTTTTCTTCCTCTCTTCTTCCTGGGACAAGCTAAGATGATTTCTCACTTAATGCACTTGCTCGGGCAACCTTTCGCAGATGGCAAAAGCTTCATATTTATAGAAGGAGATTTGGATCTACACCTTTGATCTTGGAGGAAGCCATCTGGGCCGTCCAGGTCCTTAAAGCACCCAGGACCCTAGGTACTAGGTTCTGGATTGTTGGACTTGGGTCTTGAGCTTTGGGGCGTCGAGCTTTTTCTCCTGGAATGGAGGTTGAGGGGAAATTTATTTTCCCGCCTTGGAGTAATTCTACAGATCATGGTACATGCTGTGGAGGCTTCCGATTGGCTTGGAGTCTTCTAAACCATTATTTGATTGGTCATAATAAAAATAGAATTCTTTGAGCAAATTCCTTTTTCCCTGGTGGTCTATGATTGGTCCAGCATATAGCAGAGCAGGGGCATAGACTTTTTCAGATCTGGTCTTCTCCCAGGTTCTTCCACAAACTACAATTTGATTGGCTCATGGGAAAAGGTAGGGTACCATGAAAAGCTGACCTTTCCTAAATCTGGCACCTGACAAAGTCTTCTCCAAAAAGGTTGTCCTGAAGTCTCATGATGAAGGGGAAAATTCTCTATCCTAGGAGCTTCTTTTCAGACCTTCAAATGCGTGTTTTGAAAGTTTACGTTGTGACGAGGAATGACCTACGAATGCATTGGGATCGACCAAGAGAGCCTCGGACCTAGACTTGCAAGCACACTTACAATTTGGCGGACTCGATGTTGGCGGACCGATATCGCAGCACAACCCTTTCCCGTGGTGACTAAGTGATGGTAGGGTGGGTTCGAGGGTCTAAACCATGCTGGTTGGGGTAATGGCTTAGCCTAATGTGTTTCCCTCCCTAGGATCGGAGCACCCACATCAGCGGGGCAGACTTCGCGCCTTGAGGGCACGGGGTTCTCTCCTCACTCAATCCGCGGTGGCCACTCGTGATCGGGAAGTCAAGGGGCCGAGCACTTTCTTTCTCGCCGGCTGAACTTAGAAATGATACTAATTGAACACAAATATCCAGGGAGGGTTCAACATATACCTGATCGGCGTGAAGACACCGATCCCGAGTCGGAGACGAGGGCGAGCGGGGAAGCGTGGGTTTCCCCGAACACTGCGTCGATGAAGCTTCAACCTGTATTAATCAATTACACTTACTACACCTCACACAGGAGGGTTGGACTAGGGGTGGGGGATTGAAATTTACCTACAAACACTACCTCCCATAGGGAGGGGCTTTAAGCCGGCCAGGCGGGGCGGGGGAACTCGAGGGAGATATGAATTGCCAAACTGTGCGGTTCTATCCACCTCAAGAACAGTCGGACAGACAGATGAAGACGTCACCGCCATGGATTCCATCAAGATCGGATGCTGACGAGACCAGCGCCAAAATGTTATGAGCTGACCCAAAATAACGCCTAAATTATTGGGGAAATTTTTGATGCTGCCGGTGGCCGAGTCGAAGTCGGGATCGGAGCTGGTCGATTCTGACTTTGGAAGTCCCTGAACTGTCACTGTTGGAAGACGTGGCCGCCACGAGCGCTCCCAAGGGCCGATGATGGCGGGACCGGAACCGTTACGACTGTGGATGGCTCTTCTTCGAGCGGAGACCCACAGGGTTGCCGGCGAAGGTTGGAGTAGATCACGAGACCCAGAAAGGTAAGGGGGGGTCAGATCTGACTCAGGATTGACTGACCTACGCACTCCGAGGGAAAAATTCAAAACTTTGTGCTCCGGAGTCCAAATGGAGCACTACTTCTTGGAGATGGCAGGGGACTTGGAGGAGAAGACATCAGTTAAATGCCGCTCCAAGAATCTCAGAGGGCTGGTCGTGGGAGCCTCTGCAAACTATTGTTGATTGTCTGCTAGGGAGGAACTGCGCAGTCTGGCGAAGATGGATCCTCTGGAAAGCGTGGACGTCGGATGGAGGTGGGACCACCTCGCCTGCGAAGCTGCTTTGATGAGCTTTCCACCAGTATAGGATATGCCACCAGGATACTCACAATGATGAAGAGGCAGCCTCTACAACTCTGGGGTGCTCTGCTGCTGCAAACCTGTTCTGGGTATGGTGGTGGATGGAGGTGCTAATGGGGGAAGTGAGAGGGGGACATGAGGGAAAACGGGGCTAGGGTGATGCTTGGTGGGAGAGGGGGCCAGGGGAGGTCGAACCAGGGTGAGAGAGGGGATGTGGGGGCTGCTGGGGTCGAAGCTAGGGTGGGGGAGAGAGGGCTGCGGTCTGGGTAGAGAGGGAGAGAGGGTGGAGTGTGTAGGTTGGCAAAGAGGGAGGGAGAGGGATTTGAATTTGGTTTAATGGTGGGTGGTTAATGTGGCCTTGGGGAGGGGAAAGGGTGTGTGGGGAATGTGGAAGGGTGCTTGGGAGAATTAAAGGGTGGCTTGGGGAGAGGGATTCTCTCTTGGGATGGTGGTGGAGTTAATGGTGTAGTAATGGGGTATGGGGATATGAAAGGTGAAGGGTGATGTGGCTATGTGAGGTGGCAAGTGGTAGTGATGTGGCAAGGGGTGGTTGGGTGAGGTGGAGGGTGAGGTGGAGGAGAGAGGGTCGAATTTGGGAGGGAGGAGAGAGAATGGGGGTCCCCCCTAGAGAGAGAGGGAGATGGGAATGGGCTTCTCACCATAGGGTTTCTCACCCTCACAATTGGTTTCTCACCAAATGACACTCAAGACTGGGTTTTGGAATTTCATCAAGTTTTCATTAGCTTCAAATGAGGGAGTTGGGTCCTATTTATAGGAGCTCAACTCTTTACATGACCATATTACCCTTGACTTAACATAAAAATGACCAAAGCTAACCAAATGGGGGCGCCCTTGGGCTAGCCCTTACAATTGGGCCCATTAAGCCTAACATGCTATCTAATTGACCCAATAACATACTTAACTGACTCAATTAAAGAAAATTACAGTAATAACACTCAAATAAAGTGGAAAATACATGATACTACTTGAGAAATAAGCAATAAAATCATGCTGATTGCTGCCGGGGTGATGTGGCGAGTAGTGGGAACTAGAGCTACTGATGATGTCCCCATCATACCCCTGGGGTGCGGAGAACTCGACGCTGTCGAGTAAGGGTCCTTTCTGGCTCGCCCATGTGTGTGCCGACGGGGCCGGCCCTTCCACCTCACAAGGTACTGCTAGATTTCCCCGCTCCTGGTGGTGTCATTCTGTTCAACTAGTATCAAATCTTTGTGCTCATGCCGGGCTCTCCAGGTTAGAAGTGGGCTATCATTGGTGGGGTCACTCTCAAAAGGGGGTATGGGCTCAATATCCTCGCTAGGTGCCACCACACGGCCCTTGTAAGGCACAAGGTCCGCAACACTACAACGAGGGTTGACCCCGTATTCCTTCAGAAGGGCCAACTCATTGGCATTTATGCTCAATCACCCCAGGACCTTAAAGGGTCCAATTCCTCGAGCCCTAAGCTTAGAGGCAACTCTAGGGAAGAGCCTCTTTGTCCTGACCATCAAATAGTCACCCTCTTGGAAGTTTTGATTTCCTCTGCGGGTATCCGTTTGCCTTTTACAAATCCTATTGCCTTTGATGATATGCTTGCAAGCATGCAACCCTGAGACATGTTGGACATGGGACTTGGTGAATGCTAACACTCTATTGGATGCTGGGGGTCCCGGGCACCCAAATGTGGAGCTAGTATGTCCAGACTTTCTATGAAGGTTGGTGAGGACGGGAGGGCCGGGACTTACAAATGTAGCCCTATCATGCATAGCTTTCCTATTGATGGTTGGAGGGCCAGGGCATCCAAATGAGGTTCTAACATGCGTAGGCCCCCTATCAAAGTGGGTGAGTAATGGAGGGTCTATGTGCCCGAGTTCACTTACCCTATATGACCCTAGACAAAATGATGCATGTGACTCCAACCTCTCATGTTCTTGATGGACCCTTGGATGATTGACTTGTGAGGGGATGAGGTAGTTGCGTTCTTTGATGAATTGGGATATGGTTTGTGGGTTGAGGGGTTCCCAAAATGAGGGATCAAAAGGGTCAAAGAAGATCCGGTTTTTGATGAAGTGTGGGTGTGACTCGCTCCAAGGGACTGGTTCGGGACCCACGAGGTATGCGGTGGTGGAGATGCCATAGCATTGGTCCCGATCTAACATGGTGGGTGGGGGCAGGGAATAGTGGGTCGTCAGTATGATATGTGGATCATTAGGGTACCCGAGTTCCCATGAGAAGGGGTCATAGGGTTCACAAAGTGTTTGTCCTGGAAAGAAGCACTCCAAGGCTTCTAGGCTCTCAAGAGGTGATGGGTGGTCAGCATGGTGATAGGAGGGGAAAGAAATAGGATGGGGCCATGATTCCCACTCGGTGGGGTCAAAGGGATCACGAAAGGTATGGTCGGTGCTGGTATGTTCTTCCCCAATAGATTCCCACATCACAAGTTCCTCATCATGAGGGTTTTCCCTAAGTGTAGGGGACAATAGGGTATCGGTCTTGAACGGATGTTTAGGCTCTTTTTCTAAGATAAGAAATTCCAGTTTGTGGATCAAGTCAGGTTCCTCTGGTGTCGAGAGGAGTAAGAAGAGGTCACTAGTGTAGCAACCCACAGTGTAGACTGAGGTGATGGACCCGACACATAGGTGAATGAGGTCTAGCGTCTGTGGTTGGTCGGTTCCTAGAGCCAGTATGCTAGTTAGCTCAAGTTGCCATCTTAGGCCCTTGATAAGTTCATCAAAAGTCTCTACTTCATAGCAGGTTTGGAATGTGGTGTGATAGGAGATGAAGGGCACTATGGGGAGGTGTCGCTCCTAAGGTAGGCAGAGTGGGCTCGGGCTTTCAAAGTTTGGACATTTCTTTAACCAATGGGCTAGAGATTCTTCTAAGGTTATTTCACTTTCTTTGGCCAAGGTGGGGAGAGTCGGGATTCTAGGCCAATCCTTTTCTTGGGTTTGGAGGTGGAGACACCTAACTGCACTTAACTGTAGGTCAACGGGTGGGATGGGGATTTCCTGGCCTGACTCATGACATTGTGACTCGTATTCTTCTTCCCTGTCGGGGGAGGCCTTATGCACTTCAATCACACTCTCATCCCTTGGGGGTGGGGATGTTTTACTCTCCAAGGGCATGGTAGGTTGCTCCTTGGTGGGACATTGACTGGCCATGTGTCCCAACTCGTGGTACCTATAACATTCTATCTTGTTAGCATCACCCGAGGTGGATCCACTCATTTCTATCCCTATGGGGCTCTTTCCTTTCCAAGAAAGGGTGACGCTAGAGATGGTAGTTGCTGGAGTGGAAGGGAGTGGGGCATGGACCCTACTTGGTCTAGGTGAGGAACCCATCATGGGAGGGGCTAAGTTGGCTTGTGGGGCCAAGACTTCTGAGTCGGATGGCTGAGGGGAAGTAAGTCTAGCAATCCTCTCAAGATCTCGGGCTATTTGGTATACACTAGGGGAGGGTCGGGGTGCATAGACTGTTCTAAGCTCGGTCTTCATGTATTCCCATGTGCGAATGGGATCTTGCCTCCTAACTCTCATTAGACCCTCAGCCCCACTTTGGTATCGGCTTAGCCTTGGGTTAATCGGAAGTTAACCCAGGGCTAACCTTTTTTATGCTTTGATTGGCATTTGAGTTTAATCAGGTTAGATTAAGGACTAACTCTAGCTTATCCATGGGTTTTGAAATCCAACATTAGAGGTGGGTTAACCTCCTCACCAAGGGTAATAAATGCCCCGTCCCCCTAATAAATGCTTCCACTCATTCTCTCTCAATCAGTCTCTCTCCCTCCTCTTTGTTTTATAGCAATATTAAACAACGATTAAATGTCCCTCCCTCTATGAACATTAATTTTTTCTATTTATCAAACATTTATATAATACTGTCATGTTTTATCTAATATATATTTACATTGTTAAAACAAAATTTTAGAGATAAAATGCTATCCCATTTTATCTTCCTAAAATAGTTAAAAATATTTTTACTTTTAAATTTTAATTAGTGAGATTATTAATGTTATTTATCAAACAATTTTTATTTTAGTAGCATATTATATTTATATAATATAATATAATATGTTAGTAGCATATTATATTTATTTTGTATAATAAAATATTTTAGTAGCATATTATATTTAATTTTATTTTAGTAGCATATTATATTTATATATCTTTTTATGAAAAATTATATAATTATAAAATATATTTATCATATAGAATGTGACGTCCCAGATTTTTTGAGTATTTTTTAGATCAGGATCCTTGTGTTTCGGATCGCTTTCGTGGGCTCCGGAGTGTATTTTATGGTTTACTTGGATTTTTGACTGATTAGTCTGCGGAACTCTATATAGGACGAACCGCTACATTTTCCAGCTCCGGAATGTTATAGACGTGTTGTGTGTTTTCCGAAAATCATGTGGATAATTTTTTTTCGTTTTTTTCATTTTTAGACTTTTTCAAAATTGTAATTAATGTTGTTTTTGACTTTTAAATTTCAATTAGTGATATTATTGATATTACATATCAAAATAAATTTATTTTTATGATATATTCAATTTATAGTTTATATTAAAAATAATTTAAAATTATAATAAAATACTTTTTTAATTAAAATATACACTTAAACTCGTAATTAATGTATGTTATTTATCAAAATTAATGTATGGTAACCTACACCCATAATTAATGTCATTTTTGACTTTTGAATTTTAATTAGTGAGATTATTGATGTTATTTATCAAAATTAAATTATTTTCATGATATATTCAATTTATATAATATATTAAAAAATTAAGATAAAATAATTTTTTAAGATGAACAGTAACAAAAACTCTTATTTAATGTTATTTTTGACTTTTATATTTTAATTAGTGAGATTATTGATGTTATTAGTGAGATTAATTATGTTTTATATCAAAAATATTTTTTCTATGATATATTTAATTTGTAGCATATATTAAAAATAATTTAAAATTAAGAAAAAAGAAAAAAATTAAAGATGAATAGTAACCTAAATTAGTAATTAATGTGTGTGTGTGAGAGAGAGAGAGTGACGTGAGAGGGAGGAGAGAGGAGAGAGGTAGAGAGAGAGTGGGAGATATAAAAAAATCAAAATGATATATAAATATACTATTTTATTTGTCATCATTACTGGATTAACCTACTACTTATCAAATCACACTAGATTAAAAGTAGGTTATCCCACCTCCTTACTCCCAGATTAACTACTCTCTTATCAAACCAAAAATGGGTTAACTCCGGACTACTTTAGTCGGGTTGAGTTAGTCCACCATTAGCCTAACTCTCAACCAAAGTGAAGCTCAAGGTTTCTCCATTCTGTCTTGCCGAGGGGACCGAGGGTCTCCTTGGTGACGCGCACCTTCCTTTCCTCGGACATGTAGTAGTGGTGGAAGTATCTATCCATGGAGGTCTCCCACTTCCTATATGTGTGAGGGTTGTGGGACCCATCAAAATGGGGTAACTCCGGTCCGATGAAGAGGTAGTCATCGGGTTGATTGGTATGGTACATGGTTTCGGCCGGGGAAGGGGATGACATCGATGCAATTGCCCTAGGACTAGACTTAGTAGAGACAAGTCTAAAACTTGCTCTGATACCAATTGATGTGGAACGACCTACGAATGCAAAGGGACCGACCGAGCGAGCCTCGGACCTAGACTTGCAAGCACACTTACAATTTGGCAGACTCGATGTTGGCGGACCGATAGGGTAGGGTGGGTTCGAGGGTCTAAACCATGCTGGTTTGGGTGATGGCTTAGCCTAATGTGTTTCCCGCCCTAGGATCAGAGCACCCACATCAGCGGGGCAGACTTCGCGCCTTGAGGGCACGGGGTTCTCTCCTCACTCAATCCGCGGTGGCCACTCGTGATCGGGAAGTCACGGGGCCGGGCACTCTCTTTCTCGCCGGCTGAACTTAGAAATGATACTAATTGAACACAAATATCCAGGGAGGGTTCAGCATATACCTGATCGGTGTGAAGACACCAATCCCGAGTCGGAGACGAGGGCGAGCGGGGAAGCGTGGGTTTCCCCGAACGCTGCGTCGATGAAGCTTCAACCTGTATTAATCAATTACACTTACTACACCTCACACAAGAGGGTTGGACTAGGGGTGGGGGATTGAAATTTACATACAAACACTACCTCCCACAGGGAGGGGCTTTAAGCTGGCCAGGCGGGGCGGGGGAACTCGAGGGAGATCTGAATTGCCAAACTGTGCGGTTCTGTCCACCTCAGGAACAGTCGGACAGACAGGTGAAGACGTCGCCGCCACGGATTCCACCAAGATCGGATGCTGATGAGACTAGTGTCAAAACAATATGAGCTGACCCAGGATAACGCCCAAATTATTGGGGAAATTTCTGATGCTACCGGTGGCCGAGTCGAAGTCAGGATCGGAGCTGGTCAGTTCTTACTCTGGAAGTCCCTGAACTGGCCACGCCCCCAAGGGCCGATGATGGCAGGACCGGAACCGTTATGACCGTGGATGGCTCCTCTTCGATCAGAGACCCACGGGGTTACCGGCGGAGGTCGGAGTAGATCACGAGACCTAGAAAGGTAAGGGGGGGTCGGATCTGACTCAGGATTGACTGACCTGTGCACTCCGAGAAAAAAATTCAGAACTTTGTGCTCCGTAGTCCAAATGGAGCCCTACTTCTTGGAGATGGTAGGGGACTTGGAGGAGAAGACTTCAGTTAAACGCACAGTTTGGCGAACTGCTACTGATTGTCTGCCAGGGAGGAACTATGCAGTCTGGCGAAGATGGATTCTCTGGACAGCGTGGACGTCGGATGGAGGCGGGACCACATCGCCTGCGAAGCTGCTTTGATGAGCTTTCCACCAGTATAGGATATGCCACCAGGAGACTCGCGATGACGAAGAGGCAGCCTATGCAACTCTGGGGTGCTCTGTTGCTGCAAACATGTTCTGGGTATGGTGGTGGATGGAGGTGCTAATGAGGAAAGTGAGAGGGGGACATGGGGGAAAACGGGGCTGGGGTGCTGCTTGGTGGGAGAGGGGGCCATGGGAGGTCAAACCAGGGTTAGGGAGGGGGTGTGGGGGCTGCTGGGGTCGAAGCTAGGGTGGGGGAGAGAGGGCTGCGGTCTGGGTAGAGAGGGAGAGAGGGTGGAGGGCGCAGGTTGGCAAAGAGGGAGGGAGAGGGATTTGACTTTGGTTTAATGGTGGGTGGTTAATGTGGCCTTGGGGAGGGGAAAGGGTGTGTGGGGAGTGTGGAAGGGTGCTTGGTGTAGACACGCCAAAATCGACGCAATGTTGAGTAAATCTCATGTCACCACGTGATGTCCCAAAGTGGACTTCAATATTGGCCTAATATGAAGTTTTTCTAATTCATTTAGAATTTTCCTATCATATTTATAATTAGCGCCTGGAGGAAGGGCGTCATTTAATTAACGGCTCTGTGGGTGTCATCATTTCAACAATTGGTGACTGCGTACGCAGGCGTCATTTCCTGGTGTTTCCTGGTTTTTACGAATCCCAGTCAAAAATAAAATTCAAAGAATTGACGTCAGTTGCTAAGGTGTTTATTAATTAACGACATTCCAGAAGGCGTCATTTTCCATTTTTAAAAATATGGAAAGTTGTTTATTTCTAAAATAAGTCCAGGAATTAACGACTGTGTTCGTGGTCATCATTTCAAAATAGCGCCCACCCTGGTGTCGTCATTTCAGCCTCCGTCTTCGTTTCGTCTGCTACCTTCCCGTGAAGCATCCTTCTTCATTTTAACACCATATTTGATTGGGGAAGGGAGATCCTTGCTGGAGGATTGCTACCCTTGTTTTAATCCTATTAGAATGAGGATCCTTGGCTTATAAATACCCATAGGTTCCTACGCGCGCAAGAGGTTAAGAGATTAACAATACGCATACAACAACAGAGAGAGGGCACACTGAGAGTTTACACACACAGAGAAGAGAGTTTTTCTTTGCTAATAGTTTCTTGCAGATTCTTCCCGGCGGTGGTCTTCTTCCACGGGCGTTCCTTCCTGCTGCGGCTAGAGCTCTCCTTTCCTCTTCCTTTACTGCTGCCAACAACTGCAGCAGGACGCTCTTTTTCCTTTTAGTTTATTTGCTATACATCTCCTACGTGCATCTTCTTCTAGCTATCTTTGCTAGAACGACAGCATATCATGTTTACTTTGCACTCATAAGCATAGCATATACCACCCTTTTCGCTCCTCTTAGGGGTTTTTTAACAAAACACACGAGGTGTGTTCATGCTTATGTTGCATAGTTCTATTTTCTTAGAGCATTGATACTACACTTTGGCTAATCCATCTTGTTTTACTTGTTTTTGCTTGTCTTGCAAGGGTAATCAACATAAGAACCCCCTTCATCGGCCGGCCGATAGAAAGAGGAAGGAAGAACTCACAATCACACCCGCTTTTCACAAGGTACATGCGATCACTCCTTTTATTTTTTAGGTAACACCTCTGGCGATCACTCTCCTTTAGAACATCACATGCTCCTTTTGTCTTCTTTTTCTTTATTTCCCTCATATCATCATCATGCTTAGCTAGCTTTCTTCTTTCTTTTTTTTAAATGTCCATGTGACACATTCACAAATTGGCGATCGCGGTGGGACTCTTGATGTTTTTATTTTGATTACCCCTCCATTGGCACCCATGTGTGCCCCTCCCTTTGGCACCCTCGCGTGCCCCTCCTTTGGCACCCACGTGTGCCCCTCCTTGGTGCTCCACATAGCACACTCCCCTTGTGCACCACGTGCACACCTCCCACTGGATTAGCCAATTTTTGAATTGTCCATAACATTTTTAAGAAAAGAAATTTGATTTTTGTTAGTTTTTATCCATTTCAGTTCTCTGGAACTGATTAGCGACTTCCCTCAAGCCGCCATTTCAACATTCAGCGACCGCGCACGGAGGCACTGTTTTCATTTATTTTTTAGCATTTTCAGCATTTTTATGATCAACCCCCCCCCACAGAGGCGTCATTCTTGCATTCAACGCCTCACACCGAGGCGTTATTTTGTGATTGCTATTGATTTTCTTCACTATTCTGATCACTGTTCACTGTATTTAACGCCCCTCCAGAGAGGCGTCATTCACTAATTTAACGCCTAACTCCAAGGCGTCATTTCTGAGTTACTGTTGTTTCTCTTCACACTTCGGTTACTGTTCACTGATATTAATGCCCCTCCACAGAGGTGTTATTTTCATATTCAGTGCCTCATACAAAGGTGCTATTTCACTTTGATGTTCATTGGTTTGCCAATATTTACAGTGATTAGCGACTGGCACCTAGTCACTGTTTATTGATACCGCGACTTCTGTCAAGTCGTCATTTCGTTCTGTTCACACAGAACCTTGGTTATTGCTGTTACTTTCAACTGTTGGCTTCATTTGCTGATTATCTGATTATCATTGATTGATCTACCTGCATTAGTGTGCATTTGGTTGAGAGACCTCCTCTCTCTACACTTCTAGGATTCCACATCCTTTTCTTGGAATTGGAACGACCCTCCGTTGAGCATTCCATCTCTTTGGACTGGAAATTCATTTTCCAAGGCCTCCGTAAGTCCCCGCACCCGTGGATTCTCTCACGGACGTCAGGCTGGTTGTACCATTTGAAGTACCCGAAGTTTAGTTAACCCATACGTTGGTAACGAGAGAGAAAGAACTTAGTTTGACCAGAAGATTACACCCAAACTTGAAACTAGGACCCACATTGAAGAGAGAGAATTGATCACACATTTAAAAATCCACTCTAATCTCAAGAGAAATTTAAAACTTTGGGTTCATTACAACTTGAGTGAAAATTTGTTTGATTGGGTGATTATCTCGTACTTATACTTGTTGGTTTGCAATATTTCCATCTCCTTAAAAATGCAACTTCGCTCAGGTAAAATCATTAACATGGCCAACTATGGGTATTCCTATGATGGTTATGAGGAGAGTCAATTCGACCAATCCTATGAGGTTCCCCCTCAAGATTCCACTCATCATGAGGGAAACGATGCTCCCTCTCATGCTTATTATTCCCAAGTTCATGTGGTTGATACCACTTCTGAAGAGGTTGAGCCTTCCTCCCAAGCTCAACCTACCACACAAAACACATCCGGAGATGTTGCCCCATCTTTTAATCTTAATGATTTGATCCATGCTTTGTCTCAACTGGATGAGTCCCAACGTCAGGCGGTCCAGGCTACTTTAAAAGGGAAATCTGTCCCATCATCCTCAAATCCTCCTCAGGCCGCGGGTGGCCATTCATCTCTTAATGACCAGGCGATCTCACAAAGAATTCCTTCACGTCCACCAACTCCTATCATGGCTATGCCAGCTCTACCGGCAAGCCACTCAGTGGTTCGGCCCCAATATCCTCCACCTCCCCAAATCTTAAGGAGGCCTATGCCAAATACGCTCCCTTCTAATCCGGTCCCGGTCGAGTCCGACACCAACACCATACTCCTCTAGACGATAGCTAGTATGGAGGAACAGCTTAAGAAGGTCACTACACCGAAGAGTGCTCCGGAGATTGCTCTCCCCACTTTGCCAGTTTTTCACTTGCCTCCTTCCGAGATGCCAAATTTCTGACGTTACAATGGAACGGGTAACATGTTCATTCATTTGAAGATTTTATGTATGAGACTTCATTCTGGCAGGACAACAAGACCTCTCTGGTTTATTTATTTAGAAGGTCTCTAGATGGCCCGGCACTTGAATGGTTCTATTCTTTGGAGCCAGTTGAAGCTAGTGACTTTGATGTTGTTCAGCGGAAGTTCCTTCAAAAGTATAAGGATCGTGTGGGTCCATCTTTGTCAGTTACAGACCTGGTTGTTGAGAAGATAAAGCCTGAGGAGGACTTCATCTTGTTTGCCGACAGATGGAGAGCTATGGCTGAGAAATTGAAAGACACACTTTCAGAAACGGAACAGGTTAAAATGATTATATCAAATTCTACTCCACAGTTTTATCATATTCTGGCCATGAATAGGTTGAGCACTATGAGAGAGCTAGATACATACCGACCCAAATGAAAGATTCGCCTCTCATGGGCATGTTTGAACAAAAACCGAGGTTGGTCAGGAAGAACACTAATGTTAATAATAGTGGTGGCACAACCGAGGGCACCGTGACTAATGAGAAGGTGGGTGTGGTTGGTAACCCCGCACCTTTCCGCCACCCTAACCCAAGACCCCCACAACCTCCACAACAACTTCCCTTCTTTAATCCTGCTCCCCAAGCAAATATTGCCCCTAGACCCTTCCATCCTCCTCCACAAAATCAAGCCGTCCACCCGAACCCACCAATTCCTCAGCAATACCACCAAGTGCTACCACCCACCAATTACGGCCCTCAGCCCAGTATCCTCCATTACCCGAGAGCCTCCCTGATATCTTTAATGCACTCATGGCCGCCAACCTGCTCACCTTGCCAAAGGAAAGAACGGCCTGGCCCGCTAACGTGGACACCTCTCGGTATTGTGTCTTCCACCGTCAGCCTGGTCACAATATAGATCACTGCTTTCATTTCAAGGATTATATCTACGACTTGAATGATCAAGGCGGCATCAATTGGGACGAAATGAGGCAGTTCATTGCCACTTTGAAACCTAGAAGACCTCCTCGGTAGCAACAGGCTCAGCAGCCGCCACAGCAGCAAGTTCAACCTCCACCACAGCAGCAGCAAGCTCTCGCACCTCAACCATACATGGAGATTGTCCACAATCCACTGTCGGAGCACCCTCCAAATCAACAAGTAAACACTGTTACTTCTTTCCGTGAAGTGGAAAGAGGACAAGGGTGGCATGAAGGGAACGCCTCTATCAGGGCCATAAATCAAACTCCAACCCAACCACCCGTCTCTTACGAGCACCTCTCACTCCAACGCCTTCTCCGCAGCCAACACGTCCCCTCTTACGCACTATTAACCAATTTCCCTCTACCACCAATCCGTTACCGACTAGACCTCTTCTCATCCGCCCTCCGCCACCTTTCATACTGCAACAAATTCCCCCTCCAATCATCAACTCTTCACCTTTGCCAGCTAGGCCACTTCTCATTCGCCCCTCACCAACGCTTAATTCCCCCACTACAACCAATCCTACGCCACCACAACCCGTAAACCCTCCATTTTCGCCCAGACCCCTCCTTATTCGGCCTACACCTCCCTCAGCCGTTCAGGCACCTTCTGCTACTCCTGTTACTACTATTCCCTAGCCAAGGGCTCATCCTTTGGTTACCCCTCCAGCATCCACTAACCCCAACATCCCATCTTCTTCCATCAACCCTCCACCTACTCACAACCCGACAGAGGCGCGATCATGACAAATCATGGTGCTCCGCAGTGGACGGATGTTCCATCGTGTGTTTCCACAAAGGGAACTAGAGCCCACGCAGGGGCAAGAAGAGCAAGAGCCAGAACAGGAATCCATACTGGGCACACAATATGATTTGCTAAAGCACTTAGACAAGACCCCGGCAAGGATTTCCATTCTAGAGCTGATAAAGAGATCCATCGTTCACCAGCAAGCTTTGAAGGAATATTTACAAAAGGTGATGGTTAATGAGGATATCCCAACTGAACAAATTACAACAGTTTTAACACCGGCGTGTGATCAGCCAGCTATTACTTTCCATGAGCATGAGTTAGATCCCCAGCCGGCCAGAAAATATGCACTGTGCATTACCGTCAACATTAACAAGGTGGCAGTTAAGCAATGTTTAGTCGACACTAGAGCATCCATTAATGTGTTGCCGCCATGGACTTTGAAGATGTGTGGCATTCCGGACAGTCAGATTCGCCCATCTACTATTACTATGGCAGCCTATGATAATACTAAGAAACCTCCCCTGGGGATGATTACTTTGAAAGTTGGTTTGGGTCCAATCTCAATCACAGCGGATTTCCACATCCTGGATATGGACCCAACCTTCAATGGCATTCTAGGTCACCCTTATATCCAAGAACTTGATGATGTGCCCTCTACCAACCACCAATGCATAAAGTTCCCACACAAAGGGCGCATCATCAAAGTCACCAGCATGCCTATTCTGCCATCAGAACATATACACTTAGCAACATCGATACCTTCTATATGGCCTTCCAATAAGCCTTTGCTCTTAGTGTTAGATGTTGCGGACCCGCGGCAGGGTTTGTTAAGGTCTCTAGTCCCA
This sequence comes from Amorphophallus konjac, assembly GCA_022559845.1. Classification (NCBI taxonomy): domain Eukaryota; kingdom Viridiplantae; phylum Streptophyta; class Magnoliopsida; order Alismatales; family Araceae; genus Amorphophallus; species Amorphophallus konjac. The sequence goes on along the minus strand of JAHNEJ010001948.1, from coordinate 66,615 downwards.
ACTCTTGCAGCAGCTTTAATGTCACCTCTACCTTCCAAGGGGAAGAAGAAGAAGAATATGATGAATACCCCAGGGTGGAGTATTTTAATGAAAATAGGGCACAGAACCGGCAAAGGCCTAGGTGCTAACCTCCAGGGCAGAGTCACGCCCGTTAAGCATCAGAAGCTGATTCCCCGAGGCGGCCTAGGCTACAAAGGTCCGAGCAAAGATAATGAAGAGCCATGGGCTGTTATGACCTCCACTCTCAAGACAGATCGGAAACCTCTCACATGGACTCTACAGACACATTTTGTAAAAGGGGGTACTCAATATGATGAGCAGACCACATTGGTTACTTCCATGTTAGATCATCAAGATGTACATGCGCGACAGTTTGCTCGCCATATAGCACCGTTGGGCACATATAAAGCCCTCGAGTCCTTAAGGCCCAACAAAAGAAGAAAGATGGATGACCCGGAATGTGACTGGTATAGATGGTTTGACATGAATGACATTGCCATTGCTTTAAGCCCTCTATTCATGTCGACTGATCTGGATTGGCCCCCGCTTATTCATGAGTTGATAGAAAAGCCGGCAGTAATTACAGATAAGAGGCAGCTTCTGAGTAACTATACAGATACTGGAGAGCCAGATGTGCCGTTCGAGGAAGGTTTCACTGTGGACAGGCTGTGGGCCTACCTTTTCTCTCTCAAATCCGTACATCCATCACTTATTACTATCTGGTGCTCCAAATTGTTTGTCTCTGATATTCCTAGACCACCCACGGTCTTAATAACTCTTTCTCTAGATTTACTCCAAACTCTCCCAATTCCTTCTTTGCTCCTCGAGCAATTCTCCCAGCTCTCCATTACACCCCCGCGCGGGCAGTCTCTCATTCAATCCTTTTCTAATCTGTCAATCTCAACACCACCTCCTTCCCCTTCCTCTCATTATTTTATTCTTGAAAACGAAAAAAAAATACCAAAATTCAAACTTTCCAATCTTCCATCTTTGTTGAAGAGACCTCTTATCTTGCTCAAGAGTGTGCCCCGATCCAAGGGCCACTCTTTCAAGGTTCGTTAGTGGACCTTCTTTTCTCCTCTAATGAGGAGGCTCCTCCTATACTTTCTCATGTATCCATTGCATCTTCCCCTTCTCCTCCTCCTCCTCTAGGTCAGGGTAGTTCGTCTAGCTTGTCATCTTGTTCTTCTCCCTCCTCCTCTTTTAATAAGAGTCTTGGGGTAGCTACTCATAAGAAAGCCAAGGGTAGACAGATTCCCCGTAGGTTCTTGTTAGACCTAGCTAGAAGATACCGGGCATGTTTAGCTCTTCCCGAGTTTTTAGAGGATCCGATCCTCCTGCCGGATTTAGAATGTGAGGATGTGTGCTCTATAGATGAAGGGTTTGGTGTTTATGAGATCATGAATGATGAAGACCCTATGGAAGAGGGGGAAGAAGATTACGAAGAATATGAGGACGAGGCTGATGCTTTTGCTAGTGGCATGAGGAGATTCGATGAACCATCTGCCTCAGTAGAGGAACCCACCAAAGAGATCAATCTGGGCACCCAGGAAAACACTAGGATTGTCCTCATCAATAAAAATTTGTCGCCTTCCGAAGAAGCGGTGCTCATTCAAGTTCTTCAAGATTATAAGGACATGTTTGCATGGAGTTATAAGGATATGCCAGGTCTAGACCCTGCGCTTGTCAAACATCGTCTCACCCTTAAGCCAGGATCCGTCTCGGTCAAACAGCGGTTAAGACGTTTCCAACCTCACATGGCATTAAAGATGAAAGAAGAGGTCGACAAGCTTCATAAGGCCAGATTTATTAGAGTCATCCTTCACCCCAATTGGGTGGCTAACATTGTCCCAGTTATGAAGAAGGATGGAAGAGTCAGAATTTACATAGACTTCCGGGACCTTAACCGCACGTGTCCCAAGGATGATTTCCCCCTCCCTCACATAGATGTGCTGATCGACAATACGACAGGGTACGAGACCCTTTCTTTTATGGATGGCTTCTCTGGTTACAATCAGATCCGCTTGGCTGAGAAGGATCAAGATAAAACCTCATTCACTACACCTTGGGGAACTTATTGTTATGTGGTCATGCCGTTTGGGCTCAAGAATGTCAGAGCCACTTACCAAAGGGCCATGATGGCTATTTTTCATGACATGATCCACATCTTTATAGAGGTGTACGTAGATGATCTGGTAGTGAAATCAAGAACAAGGATTGAGCATCCCGGGGTTCTGGCCAAGATCTTGCAAAGAGCACGGGAATATCAGTTGAAGATGAACCCCAAGAAGTGCGTGTTTGGTGTTTCATCAAGAAAATTGCTTGGATTCATAGTCAGTAAAAGGGGTATTGAGATTGATCCCAACAAGACAAGGACAATAAGGGATATGCCTCCTCCCAGGAATTTGAAGGAAGTTCGAGGATTGATCGGGAGGTTACAGTTCATTCCTCGGTTTGTCTCCCAGCATTCATAGAGGTGTAGGTCGTTTTACGAGCTTACTAAACCGTGAGTCAAATTTAATTGGGATGACAAGTGTCAGGCAGCCTTTGATGGACTAAAAGATTATTTAGCCAATCCCTCTGTCCTGAGGTCGCCAATTCCAGGTAACCCACTTGTTCTTTATATTTCTGTCCTAGATGACTCTGTAGGTGTTGTCCTTGCGCAAGTTGATGAAGAAGGAAATGAGATGGCAGCCTACCCCTGTGAGCAGAGATACTCAGCCATGGAGAAGAATTGTGCTTCTTTAGTCTGGATAGTGCAGAAGTTGAAGCATTATTTCTTAGCTCACGAGATTCATCTTATTGCTCGCATGAATCCAATCAAGTTCCTCCTTGAAAAATATGTTCTCACTAACCGATTAGCACGATGGAAAATCTTTCTTTTTCAGTTTGATATCATCTACATTCAGCAAAAAGTAATTAAAGGCTATGCCATAGCAGAACATCTTGCTCATCACCCTCTCCCTAGATTCGACCCTGTTCGCTCGGAGTTTCCAAATGAGGAACTAATGTCCGTCAATCAGTCCGACTCGATGTGGACGTTACATTTTGATGGAGCTCAAAATTCACAAGGAAAGGGGATCGGCGTTGTTCTCCTATCACCAGAGGGTATCACTATTCCGCTTGCCTCTCAGCTCGCATTCCCAGTCACAAATAACATAGCTAAATATTAGGCTCTTCTGGCCGGACTGTAGGCCGCTCATCAATTCGGTGTTACCCAATTGCGGATTGTAGGTGATAGTCAGCTTATTCTCTGCCAAGTGCTCACCAAATGTCGCACGCTCAATCCTAAACTTAAACCTTATCAGGAACTGGCTTCTGCTTATGCCAAGCTTTTCACCAAACTAATCTTCGTCCATGTTCCTCGAGATCAGAACATTCTAGCTGATGCTCTTACTTCCCTTGCTTCATCTTTGGTTTTCCTCCCCGAAAGGGACTTCCATTCAATTATTGTTCACAAGCGTCTCACTCCTGCTATTAAAGATCCAGCATTCCTTAGTATTAAGGAGGAGGTGCTCAAGAAGGTTAAGGAAGGTGGAATCATTTAGAACAAGGAGACCATGTTATTAGATCTAGAGGAAGAATTGGATGATGAAGAGAAGCCATGGTATTATGAGATTGCTAGGTACTGCCAAGATCAATCTTATCTTGAAGGGGCCATGGCCGAAGAGAAGAAAGCTATTCGAAGAGTTGCTCAGAGATACACCCTGGTTGGAGGTATGCTCTATAGAAGAGGTCTCACCGGAGTTTTGCTTAGATGCCTCGATGATGTTGAATCTTGGAAGGTCATTGTTGATTTGTTTTCTTAATTAGATTAGATTCCTATCCCGCCCCCTTTAAATACATACATGCATAAGCATGTGAATCAAAGACAAGGGGATGAAAGGATGAAAATACTAACCGTGATCGCCACCAAGGATTAACAACGCCGCAAGGATGAAGAAAGGAGTGCAACGGCGTCGTATACCTTGGAAAGAAAACTTGATCGCGCTTGAAATGGGGTGCGGGGAACTTGTGGATTCAAACCTCCTCTCCTTCCAGCCGGCTAGAGGAAGAGGGCCTCACGTTGTATTCATGCTCTCCATGAAATCAAGCCCAGAAGGATGAAATTGAAAGCCAATACTTCCCTCTTCAAGATGGGGTCGAAGTTGTGAGTCGACGGTGCAGCATGGCTTCGCCCCACGTCCGGAAAGAGCCCCCCGTCGCGACTGCGAACTGAGCAGTTTTTATAGAGTTTTATAAGAAAGCCTCATCTTCTTATCACGACTCCCGGAGATAGAGTCCAAGATAAATCGAGTTCTCTGGATCAAACTCGAGATAATACTAAGGACAAGAGATAGGAATAAACGGGGATCAATTAAGAGGAGGATTCTAGAAGATATGTCTTTTGGAAGGCAGCCCCGGAGCCTTATCTGCAGAGTTTGAGTTGAACTAGGAAACATAAATCATGATCTTTCGACCCAGATCCCAAGAGATATAGCCAATGAAAATTTGATTCCTATGAACCGAATTCAAGATAATACCAAGGGCTAGAAGCAGGAAAAAACGGGGATCAATTTGGATAAGAAGTCAAGAAGTTATGGACTCTTCAAGAGGGCCACGGGGCACAGAAACGGAGCAGAGTCCAGCACGAATTGGACTCTCTGGTGCATGTAACGGTCTAGGGTAGGACCGTCAGAGTGATGTAATGGACTAGGGTAGGTCTGTCACACTCTGGAGGTCGAACGAGACATTTTCGGATGAGATTGGATGTAACGCACCTAAACAGGGCCGTCACTTGGTCTAACGGTCAAGGATAGGACCGCCACACTCTAGGGGTTGAACCGGGCTATTTTGGGCAAGTTTTGGTGTGACGGTCTATCGTAGGACCGTCACACTGAAGTAACGGTCTTCACTGGGCCGTCACTTCAGTGAAGTAACGCACCCGCAAATGACCTTCACATCGATGAAGGTAGATTCTGGGCGGACTGCGCGCGACTTTAGAAATTGAAGCATATCTCTCAAACGGTGGAGAATTAGACAAAGTGGTAAACATAGAAGTTGTAGATAACTGAGAGAGGAACAACTTTTATGAAGAAAGAAATGTTAGAAAATGATTGGAAGAGGGTGAAAATGGGGCTGGAAGAGAGATGAAAATTCTGGGATGTTGGTGAACAGCACAGCCTGCTGGAAAAACGTGCATAACTCACAATCGGGGCAGAACCGGCCAACGGTGTAGAAGAAGAAATTGTAGATCTTTGAAAGAGGAACAACTTTGATGAAGACAACTTTTTGAATAGAGGATTGGAAGATGGTGAAAAAGAACCACTTTTAAGACTGCGCAGTGAGAGAGAGCCGATTACTTGAGGGAAGACGACATAAATGGGCCGAAAGTCGACTTAGAAGCCAGAATTTGAAAAGATAAGCTCCGGGGCTTTGAGAAATCATGATCTCCAAGACTCAAAGGATATGGAATGGTAAAAATGGGCTCAAAATCCATCCAAGAAAGCTCCAAAATAATGGCTAATTCGAGACATCAAAAATGATGAATAAGAGAAACGACGCAACTTATGGGCTAAAACGGGTGTAAACAGATGCCCCTCCTTGATGTCTGCTTTGCAAGGGAACGAGCGAAAGCGACGCGGAGGCGAAATGGAAAGGAGATGGAGTGAAAACGATAGCGACGTGAAATGGAGACGAAGCGGAGATGAAGCGGAGAGAACTGATAAGCGGGCATCAAGGCAAAAAGACACCCGTCATAACCAACAAGCGGTAGGAATTCTCCCGAAAACGCCGAACTAACCACCTGAAATGATTGACAAGGATGAGACATGTCTGCAGAACTAAACTAAAGGAGGAAAAGGAAACACGACCAGCCTCATCGGGGACACAATCCACGGACAATGAGTGGGTCGGAAGGAGCACAGCATAAGAGCTGGAAAGGAGAGATAAGACTCAGATAAAATCCAGACAGGAATCACGCTGGCCAACCAGACCAAGCGGCAAGATCAGAAAAATCGTTTGAATTCAGAGTGGAATGAGGAATCTCTTATCCAAGAGAGCTGAATGCAATCAACCATTACTGAGGAGAAATCCTTGAACGGATCACGAGACATGAATGCTCAAAATGACATGATGCATGCTAGGCTAAAATAAAGAAATCATTCAAACGAATGCAAAGAAAGATAAAATAGAAAGTACTCAAGGATAATATTGCTAGACTGAACCAAGACGGGGTCAAGAGTCTTCTTGCAACCACGGCGTACGAGACAGAGTCTATCGTCCCCCACTCGACTCAACCGAGCGGCCTATCCAACGATTAACCGTATGCTCCTAGATCATCATCGTTTTTGTTAAAGGGGAACATCAGATCCCAGAACACACGGGCAACCATTCGGTCCTTGAGAGTCTATAATAACGTAGATACCATATAGTAATGCAACAATGAGCAAGGATAGAGAGCCATACCTGACTTACCTGCCAAGCGAAGCGGCATTCTTTTGCATTTTTGATTTTTGATTTTTTTATGGATTTTCAAATAAGGCAACAATATGAATGACCATGATGTGAACATGAACGAATATGAACGAGCATGACATGATAAGAGAAATATGAACAAAATATGTCACAACATAACATAACGAAGATGGATGAAACATAACAAACAAACAAATGGCAAGCATACATGCGACTAAAGGCACGGTGGGCAAGACAACACGCACACAGCGGGACAGCACACATGGTGGTATAAGGACATGGTGGGACAAAGACACGTGGGATGACAATACCACGGAGGACAAAGACACGTGTGATGAATGACACTGCGGGATAGGGACACGGAGGACCATAGACATGATAAAGATAACAAACATATTCTTCAATCAAAGCCCAAGATCAGATGAAGCGGAACCGCCAGGTTCAAGATCATGAGATATTGCCCACTCATGGAGACATGATTAAGCAGATAAGCAAAAGCTGAGAAAGTTGTGAGCTTCAGAAGAGATATTAAAGAGATGAGAACAGATCGAAGAATGTGAGCAGGAGACAGAGCGAATGATAGAGCAAGGAAAGCTTGAACCTGCAACCTGCAGCCTGCACACTTAGCAAACAGATTACGTATATGTCCTCAAGATAAAAATAAAAGGAACAAAAGAGAGGTATTTTTGGATTTTTGTATTTCTGATTTTTTTTTTTGCCATATTCAAATTTTTGTTATTTTTTTGACATATTCAATTTATTTTTTTTTTGGAATTTTGACAATATTTCTTTTTTTTTTAGAACTTTGACATATTTGATTTTTGGGATTTTGAACTATATTTCATTTTTTTTCAGAATTTTGACATATTTGATTTTTTTGGATTTTGAACTATATTTCATTTTTTTGGATTTTGACATAGCAATCTGCAGCACCCAAAGACGGGCTCGAACTACTGGCCAGGGATCGCCGTCCCTCCCCTCTCATTAAAGGCTTCCCTTGAGTAGGGCGTGCATGTTAGGGTGGCTTACCATAACCAACCGCCTCTAAAGAACGGTGCCCCTACTAAGGCCATACCCGGGATACAACCCAGCCTAAGAGGGAGAAATAGAAGAAAAATTAGAGACAAGCTTTATGCAGGATGGGAGACATCAGGATTTGAATTCCTTCCAGGGCACTACCCCTCAAAGAGTAGGTCTGTTGCGCTGGGGCTTTGTGTCTTTGATTTTGAGACCCATATTTATCAGGCACGCATGCGACCAGGCTCATGACGTCCCGCAGGGCTTCTCCACTCTTGCCATGCCTTGGATTTTCATAATGTTGCATTGATTCATCCATATATGATTTTGACAGCCCTTATTGGCTAGATATTGCATGAAAGCTCACTTTCGACGGTCAAGACTGCCCCTATTTGAGACCTCTCTCGTATTAGGGAGTACCTAGGTCGGTCATCTCATCCATCCATCTCTTGCCCCTACACTTGGCCGAGCAGAGAAAAGAAAAAGACCTTTGTGCATACCCAAAGTATGGCCAAAGCAGCAACGGTGTTGCACTAGAGAGATCGGCTATGGCTTGCCGTGAAGTGTGTGAAAAACCCATGCTCAAAGGTCACCCTCAACGATCGGGGAATGAACTGGACTCCTAGCGCGGAGCTATCACCAGCCTAAGGATGCTGCAGAAGTGAACACATTTTAAATGAACTAAGCAAATTTCTAAAAGCCACTTAACCATGTAAGGAACCAACGTTAATCTTAACAATGTGTAGGAGTAAATAAGTGATAATAATAGCATGTTCTTTGCACAAAATAAAGATACCTTGCAAATCCACGGAATGAAACTAGCATCCTGAAGCAATCGTGATCATCGAGCTTCGCACAACACGAGCTTCATATTCCTTGCTTGACAGGACGAAAGAGAGAGGATAGCAAAGGATCAAAGATTTCTCTACATGGAGGAGCGGCAAACACGACACTGGACGAAGAAGGATAAAAAGGAAGAGAGACGAGGGCTAGAACTCCCTCGTTAAGGCGCCGAGACCTTGATAACAAGGGACCAGATACAGAAGAAACCAGATTAGCTTAGATCAAGGCGGACTAAAGCCTCGAAAACAGCAAGAGAAAGGGCGAAGACCCCGAAAGGGTGAAGAGGAAAGAGTAGAATGATGATAAGAAGAATCATCTGACGTGGTCGGAGAAGAGGGACGAGAATCATCCGACAGTGCCGGAGAAGGAGAATGGGAGACACCCGACAAGGTTGGGGAATAAGAAGAACCCGGAGATACCGGATGGGAAGAATCAGAGGTAACACCTGGAAGTCTCGAGGAAGAATAATCAGATGATGTCCCGAGATTAGGATGGAATGATGACATAGGCCAGGGCCTAGAATCGTGAGAGGAGGGAAAATCTGGAGGATCCGGAGAAAAAAGAGAGGAATGGGGACGCATGGACCTATGGAAGGAGGAGAAAATGATGGAGATAGGATCAGATGGAGGAAGATACACCACCCAAGGGTGGGAACTGAGTAGAAGGAAGGATGAATGAAAAGAAAAGGAGGAAGAGGTGGACCCCTGAATGCACAACCGATAGCCATTGAGTTTACGTCGCCGCCTCTTCTTGGCAGAAATTTCTCGAAAATGGACCCACCTGGTGCGGGCTTCGACCTTCGGGCTTCTTAATCTGTAATACCTTCTCAAATAACGGGCCCACCTAGCAGATGACCTGGCCCGACTATGAACATGCAACTTCATCGGTGCGGTTGCCCCTAGACACCTGGTGCTAGCAATATGCGAGCATTCTTGAGCGAGTAACCCTTCAGAGTAATGAATATCACAAACCCACGAGGTTTTGTCTCTCGGCACTAGAAGCATGAGATTCGGTAACTCCACTCGGAACTCAGTCTTGAAGCACAACTCCCTTGATAGAAGAGACGGGTGAAGCTGAGGGAGAGTAATACACGGCGTTGACATGGCCGGTTTGCTAATAAACCGAGGAAGATTACATAACAGGTGCAGAATATCCTTGGAAAGTGTAGATGATACGGCCAATTGCCCCTTGAACATAGAACCCATAATCTGCTTGGTGGCCATATGTGTAAGCACAACGCGGGTAGGGAACCCTTCTTGGCCTGTCATCTGAACAGCAATAGAGCGAGGAGAAATAATAGCATCAACGGTGAACTCTTCGGTGAGCAAGGAGATTGCCATCGACCTCGCTTGTGAAGAAACTGGCATCAACTCAAGGGAACTCTTCTTAGCAACTCTCATCTTTGAAAGTAGAGGCGGATCATCCCCAAAATAACCAGGGACGAGGACACGAACCGACATCCGATAGATAAAATCTTGAATCTTGAAATGCACGGCCGGCACTGAATCATCCTGACTTGACTTATTGTCTCCCTGGGGATTAGACCCAAGGGGCACCAAAGGAAGCACACACCCACTCCGTGGGGTGGTAGTGGTTGGAGAAGTAAAGGGAATATGTTTCGGTGGAACATGTGAAGGTTTGGAAGGCATGGAGGCTCCAACGGGAGTGGTAATGGAAAGTGAAGGCGCAGGCGATGTGGCGATGATAGGCTCGGGTGGCAACAAAGGCGAAGGTGAAGGCGTGGCTGAGGGTAGAGGTAAAGGAAAAGGTGTGGCTTGCTCAGGCTCGGGCAAAGGTGATGGCAGAGATGGTGGAGATGGAGGTGGTGATGGAAGCACTGGTGGTTCAGATGGAGATGATGGAGATGGCAATGGAGATGGCGAGGATAGTGATGAAGGCGATGGGGGTAGTGGACATGGAGGTGGAGAGGGTGAAGAGGGAGGTTGTGGTGTACACCGTCGACGTGTCGACATAACGCGTCGAGCGGTGTTAGGGATAGAAGTAGTGGTAGTGGCGGCAGGGGAAGAAGGGGAGGCACTAGCCTGAGCAGAGGCTTGGGTTTGTGGCGGCGATGGAGCCGGGGTAAGAGATGGTGGAGGTAACGGAGTAGGTGATGGAGCGAGTGTAGCACTAGACGAGGAATCACAAGGGTGCCCCTGACCTTGAAGTAACAGAGACGGCTGCCCGGGTGGCACTTCTTGTTGCTGCTGTTGGCTGTGGAGATGTAAAATGACTTTATGCATAGCGGACCAATCAATCCTTTCCTTAGCTTCCAGGTCATAAACATAATCCTGGAACTCGGGACAATCCTCAATCAAATGCCCCTGCTGACGGTGGAAATCACAGAACTGAAGCATATCCCCGACCGCGGGTCGGTAAAGCACAACCGGAGAGAACGGCAATGCGTGAGTGGCCATCAAAGCCCGAAATATATCGGTGAAACACTCCGGCAAAGGAAGATGAGGAGCCTGCTTCGGGCAAGGTGGATGCCGAGGGATATGTAATGGTGGAGAAGGTTGTGGAGATGGAAGTGGAGGTTGCGTAGGCAATAGTGTGTGGCTAGTGGTGGAGGGATTTAGTGAAGGCATATGTGGAACGGAGTGGAGAGGTATGTAGATGGCATCTACTTGCTCGGGATGTGGTGTTCCCTTGACCGGAAGTGGAGATGGAGACGGGTACGTGGATGCGGGAGGCTGACTCATGGAAGGTTGATATGCTGAGGCGTATGGGTATGTAGAGGCGGGAGGTTGGCTCGTGGAGGGATATGTGGCGGAAGGCTGACTCATGGCCGGCTGACTCATGGGAGCGTAGGGATGACATGTGGAGGGTGAAGGTTGATATGTGGAGGTGGATGGTGGAGACTCAAGGTCAATGGAATCTTGCATTTGTTGGCGAATGAAGCGGGCTCGGCTGTATAATTGTTGCCAGGAGGTGATGTCGTTGAGGGCTAAGATGAACCGATACTCGGGTGTTGCATTTGATATCAACATCTTGATTTGTTCTCCCTCCAGAATGTGTCCCGAGACTTGCGCAGCAAGGTGACGCCAGCGGTCGACAAAGGTGCAGAAATCCTCTTCGGGCTTCATCATCTCTTTGGCCACATCCGCGATAGAATACTTGGGCCCAACCTGGTCTTGATACTGCTGAATAAACTTTTCTTGAACGGCATGAAAACTCACAACTTGCTCTTGCGGAAGAGAGAAGAACCAATCCTGAGCTGGGCCTTCCAATGACAGACCAAACAGATAAGCCATCAAGTGTTGGTCATGTCGAAATTGGGCCGACTCATAAACGAACTCCTTCAAGTGCACATATGGGTCACCAACTCCACTATAATGGCGATATGCGGGAATTTGCGAAGATGGTGGAAGCCGAAGACCTTGAAATGCCAACGGAACACTTAAAGAGGATTTGGGATCGATCCGACGTTGAAGCTCATCAAGTTGGCGTTGGGTTTGAGCAATCATCTCCTGGGTAGGGAGAGATCGAGAAGAATATGGGCCAACTTGAGCAAGAGGTTGTGAATTAGGACCAGGAGCATGGTATTGGGCCGGATAAGAGGATCCGAGCTGAGAAGAAGAAGGGCCCATTCCGGGAGTAGAAGGATATGTGGGCCTGGAAGAAGCATGAGCATATGGGCTGAATGGGCCAACAGCAACATGGGCAGAAGGATGAGGCCCATTAAGAGAATATTGCCCATTAGCAATTGGGCCAGCAACATATGAAGGAGAAGGAGGAGGCCCATGAATAGGAGATGGCCCATTATGAGAAGAAGGCCCATGAAGATGAGATGCAATAAGACGTTGGGCCTGGGCCGGGTCCATTTGGCAAACAAGGCTTGAAATACGGGCCATGAGATTAGCTTGTTCCTCAGATGGGTCAGGGGGACCACGAGAAGATGGACCCAAGCGGGAAGAGGATTCCACGTGGGAATAGGAAGCAGATTGGGAAAAAGAATGATACAAGGGGTTAGAATACTGCTCCATGAGGGCAAATGGAGACTTAATACATGGAGATCAAGGACAATACAAATGGGGAAGCAATGCCTTAATGGGCTTGAGAACAAGGGGGGCCGACCCACTAATGCAAAGATGAATGGACAACGGACCACGGGACAATGGACTAGACAATGGACACACAAAATGGCCTAAACTAAATGGGCCTAACAACAACAAAATATGTGGATGATGAAAGAATGCAACACAAAAATCACTAATGAGCTTGGACAAGCCCAATCAACACGAACAATGCAATGTGATAGTTTTCACCCAAGTCAAACAAGTTAATATGATGGGAAATCTTTTAGGGGTTTTCAATAGACCTTTTAATGATTTGAATTAATAGCAATTCCCTCAAGATAGGAATCTCATAGGAATAAGGTCCAAACTTTGGGTTGACTAAGGTTAACTCCCTCACACTTATGCAAATGCAAGCCTAAAGGGGTGGAAAGATACAACCGGCCCGGCGTCCGTGTGGGAATCCACGACTCACGGGGACTTATGGAGGTCCTTGATGTGTTTTCCTGGTCGGCTCCAAGGAATATGGAGACGAGAGGTCCACGCACCAAGGTAGGAAATGCAACTATGATATGCAATGTATGGCCCTATGTGCACCGGAGTGCATGCAAATTCTAGCTTAAAACTAGAAAATCAAGACTAGATTAAACTATGCAAACATGATCCAACAAAAACAAATAGTATATGGATGGAAAGACAATACAAAGGTCTGCACAACGGGCCCAAGAACAGATCAATCTGACCCCGGGAGGTCAATCAAATCACTGAGCAAAGATGCCCCCGTGAACCTATGCGCAGACCACATGCAGATTTTATGGACAAAATGCTAAAATGATGACCATTTTTAACTAAGCAAATGAGACCCAAATGATGCAAATAAGCTATGGATGGAAATACAATACAAAGGACTATCCAATGGAACAAAAATCAGTGTAATCAGACATCGGGAAGGCAGTGAAATCACTCATTAAAGATGTACCTGTGAACCTGTCCCTGAGCCTGCCTACAGAACTTATGCACAAAACTCAAAACGTTGGACAAGATTAGAATATGCAAATGTTAACCAAATGATGCAAATGATATATGGATGGAAAGACAATACAAAGGGCTATCCAACGCAACAAGAATCAGCTCAATCGGACTCCGGGATCAAAAGTTATGCCGCGATGAACACGGCCATGTGAGCATGCACGCAAGACTGCCTTACATGCATGTGACGGTCTACTGCAGGACCGTCACACAACCAAAGCCCTTAAAACACCAAAAATAGTCAGACAATGGAAGAAATATCACCTAAACATGAACATGCACCCACCCAACCTATAAAAGAGCATGAAAACAAGCGTGATGGGCATTGGTGTCCCACCGTGATCGCCAAAAAATTGTTGATTTGTTTTCTTAATTAGATTAGATTCCTATCCCGCCCCCTTTAAATACATACATGCATAAGCATGTGAATCAAAGACAAGGGGATGAAAGGATGAAAATACTAACCGTGATCGCCACCAAGGATTAACAACGCCGCAAGGATGAAGAAAGGAGTGCAACGGCGTCGTATACCTTGGAAAGAAAACTTGATCGCGCTTGAAACGGGGTGCGGGGAACTTGTGGATTCAAACCTCCTCTCCTTCCAGCCGGCTAGTGGAAGAGGGCCTCACGTTGTATTCATGCTCTCCATGAAATCAAGCCCAGAAGGATGAAATTGAAAGCCAATACTTCCCTCTTCAAGATGGGGCCGAAGTTGTGAGTCGACGGTGCAGCATGGCTTCGCCCCACGTCCGGATAGAGCCCCCCGTCGCGACTGCGAACTGGGCAGTTTTTATAGAGTTTTGTAAGAAAGCCTCATCTTCTTATCACGACTCCCGGAGATAGAGTCTAAGATAAATCGAGTTCTCTGGATCAAACTCGAGATAATACTAAGGACAAGAGATAGGAATAAACGGGGATCAATTCAGAGGAGGATTCTAGAAGATATGTCTTTTGGAAGGCAGCCCCGGAGCCTTATCTGCAGAGTTTGAGTTGAACTAGGAAACATAAATCATGATCTTTCGACCCAGATCCCAAGAGATATAGCCAATGAAAATTTGATTCCTATGAACCGAATTCAAGATAATACCAAGGGCTAGAAGCAGGAAAAAACGGGGATCAATTTGGATAAGAAGTCAAGAAGTTATGGACTCTTCAAGAGGGCCACGGCGCACAGAAACGGAGCAGAGTCCAGCACGAATTGGACTCTCTGGTGCATGTAACGGTCTAGGGTAGGACCGTCAGAGTGATGTAACGGACTAGGGTAGGTCCGTCACACTCTGGAGGTCGAACGAGACGTTTTCGGATGAGATTGGATGTAACGCACCTAAACAGGGCCGTCACTTGGTCTAACGGTCAAGGATAGGACCGCCACACTCTAGGGGTTGAACCGGGCTGTTTTGGGCAAGTTTTGGTGTGACGGTCTATCGTAGGACCGTCACACTGAAGTAACGGTCTTCACTAGGCCGTCACTTCAGTGAAGTAACGCACCTGCAAATGACCTTCACATCGATGAAGGTAGATTCTGGGCAGACTGCGCGCGACTTTAGAAATTGAAGTATATCTCTCAAACGGTGGAGAATTAGACAAAGTGGTAAACATAGAAGTTGTAGATAACTGAGAGAGGAACAACTTTTATGAAGAAATAAATGTGAGAAAATGATTGGAAGAGGGTGAAAATGGGGCTGGAAGAGAGATGAAAACTCTGGGATGTTGGTGAACAGCACAGCCTGCTGGAAAAACGTGAATAACTCACAATCGGGGCAGAACCGGCCAACGATGTAGAAGAAGAAATTGTAGATCTTTGAAAGAGGAACAACTTTGATGAAGACAACTTTTTGAATAGAGGATTGAAAGAGGGTGAAAAAGAACCACTTTTAAGACTGCGCAGTGAGAGAGAGCCGATTACTTGAGGGAAGACGACATAAATGGGCCGAAAGTCGACTTAGAAGCCAGAATTTGAAAAGATAAGCTCCGGGGCTCTGAGAAATCATGATCTCCAAGACTCAAAGGATATGGAATGGTAAAAATGGGCTCAAAATCCATCCAAGAAAGCTCCAAAATAATGGCTAATTCGAGACATCAAAAATGATGAATAAGAGAAACGACGCAACTTGTGGGCTAAAACGGGTGTCAACAGTCATGGAAGAGGCACATTCAAGAGTGTGTGGGGGTCATGTTAATAGCCAGATGCTAGCTAAGAAAGTCCTTAGATTAGGCTTCTATTGGCCCACTCTAGAAGAAGATTGATCTATCTATGTTCGAAGGTGTGTCAAGTGCCAATTACACGCCGATAAAATTTACTCTCCTGCTTCTTCACTCCATCCTATGTCTTCCCCATGGCCTTTTTCCATGTGGGCTTTCGATATCATTGGACCTCTTAGTGATTCAAACCTCCACACAAAATCGAAATCATTTATACTCACGGCCACGGAGTACTTCACCAAGTGAGCGGAAGCGGTTTCGTACGCCGAGATCAAAGCGTCAACCGTCTGCAAGTTATGAAGAATATCATTGCAAGGTTCGGCATCCCGAGTACCATCGTCACTGACAATGGACTACAATTCATCTCTCAGGAGCTTCAGGACCTCTGCAATAGGTATAACATTGCACTGCATCATTCATCTCCTTATTATCCGCGGGGCAATGGACAAGCAGAGGCAACAAATAAAACTCTAATCAAAATCATCAAGAAAACGTGTGAGGCTAATAAATTCGTGGATTGGCCAGAAAAGCTGGTGGAAGCTCTTTGGGCCTACCGCACTTCCATTCGTACTCCCACTGGGCAAACCCCTTTCGCCCTCACTTATGGAATGGAGGCGGTAGTCCCTTATGAGATTCTTATCCCCTCTCTTAGGGTACAATTGGACAAGGAGTTCTCTATTGATGAACGCCGTGAATATCTCCTTGCTCAGTTGGAGTTCTTGGATGAGAGGCGTTTGGCCGCCGCTGAGCATGCGCGCGTTTATCAAAATAGGCTTTCACGTTTTTATCAAAAAAAGTAATTAAGAGAAAATTTAAAGTTGGAGAGATGGTAATCAAAAGAATCTTTTTAAAACCAGGTGGACCTCGTTCAAAGCTCCAACCAAAGTGGGAAGGGCCATATGTAATCAAAGAAGTTTATCATGGCAACGCTTATAAACTGGTTAATGTCGAAGGGGAAGAACTGGATCAACCTTGGAATGGTCTATATCTGAAAAAGTATTACCCTTAAGTCTTTAAAAAAAAAAAGAAAAAGAGGAAAAAGAAAAAAGAAAAAAAAGAGAGAAATAAAATGAAAATTGTAGGCTGGCATGGTGCATAGGTCGCGAGACACGAAAAATCAAAATCCCTAATTCATTCTTCAGTCTTGATGATTTAACTTAAGAGTCAATACCTGCACACACTACACGTTTTGCTCTTGAACTCAAGCGGCTCAAAATTTGAGGAAAGTCAGAACCAAACTAAGAGTGTAAAAACTTCACCTATTCTTTTCTCTTCGGTTCACGAGAGGGAGTATGAGTCACGGAATGCTAACCAAACCTACCTGCCGCCCTAGTAGGTGGAAGTCAGGGCCCAAAAGGGAACAAAATGCTATAAAGCCCAAGTACAATTAGGTCTTTATTTTGTTTAAAGGAAAAGAAAAGAAAAGAAAGTCACCAAAAAAGCATGTCAAGAGGGCAAAGTCCCCACAGGGACAACCCTGGTCGTAAGCATGCAAGAATAAGGGCAAAGAGCAACAAAAATTTCTCTAAGCCAAAGACCGAACCCCAATAGACATTAGGGTAGGGGAGGGAAGCTTCCCAATGCTCTGAAACCTCTCGTAAGCTTCCTTAATTTATTCTTCATTTCCCCCTTTATGGTATGTTTTAAGCTCAAAGAATGGCGAAGACCGCCTGAGAAGGATGGGCCGCAAGAGGATATGAGAAAAGCACAAGTTATTAGCACATTGACCCTTCGTTAAATCATTTAAGAATGACTAATGAATTTAAGATGGTGATTGTGTAAGGTTTTAAGATCTTTTGTACCATGCTAGGCCTCATAAAAAAAATGGTTTTTTCAATTAACGCCTCCATACAAGGGGCGTCATTTCAATAATTAGCGTCCGTCCACAAATCATCATTTTCATAATAAATAATAAAAAAATTGTTTTTTAATTTACGCCTTCATACAGGGGCGTCATTTATTGTTTAAGCGTCTTGTTGGATGTCGTCATTTAAAATAAAAATGAAAATGAAAAAAAAATGTTTTTTTTTCAATTAACGCCCGCGTATTAGGGCGTCAATTCCTCAATTGACGTCTTGGGTAGGGTCATCATTTTAAAGAAAAGAGAGGAAAAAAGAAAAAAAATAAGAAGATAAATTTCATGAAGAAGTCCACTGCTCTTTCTTTTGCCATATCATATGGTTGGTTGCATTCTTGTGTGGGCATCTTTTATTTTAAATTTACATTGCTTGTTTGCATGTTACATTCCTCCAATATATTTGATTATTCGCCTTAATTAATTAAAAGGCTTGGCCCCTTGACCCGTCATCAAGGTCAAAATAATGACAACCCCTTGCTTATTGAGCAAGGGGCCAAGCCAAACAGATGAATTAATCTATTTGTTTAAGTGTGAACCACAGGCACAGGGCAAGGGAGAAAAGAAAGGAAGGAAAAAGTAACACAAGTACACAAGTGCTCAAGTCGACAAACTCAGGTAACAAAAGAATCTCTCATATAGATCTATAAATAGCTGAGTACAAGATATGTAGGTGGAGGAGTACAAGTCTCTCTCTAGCTCTCGCCTCCACCCTCCTCTCTCCTACTCTCTACCTCACCGTCGTCCTGGCGACGGGCCTGTGGAGGGGGCATGGACCCCGGGGAAGCCGCTGGAGCTCGAGCCTGCTCCTCTGTCTCATTCCTCTCACGCGTCGAGGAACTGGCTAAGTAAGTCATGCTGGCGAACGCGCTGGAGTGTCCTGAAGCCCGCGCCCGCTCTCTACCCCTCTAAAGGCGCTCCTCTGTCACTCGGAGCCGCTCCTGTACGACGCCCAGCTGCCTCCTCAGGTCCACAAGCTCGGGCTCATGTGCTGCCCGCTCTTCCCTCTCTCGGGTGTGCTCCCTCCGCTCCATCTCTAAGAGGAGCCTCATCTCTATCACCTCGCGCAGTAACTCTCCATGTTGCCTCTGCGCCTGCTCCAGCTCGGCAACCCGCTGATCACGGATGACAACCTCGGTGTACGCCAGCGCTATCTGCCTCCTCACTTCTGCTAGCTCTGTGACCTGCATGCATCATATCATATTAACATCATTAAATTTGTGAAAGTAAAAAAAATGCACATGGATATTATTTTTACGAACTAACCCGTGCAGCCAGGTCACGCTGTCCTGCCTCGAAGCAGGTAATCGCGGCTCGAAACTCCTCAGTCTGTAGAAACACAAGTTTTTATGAACGCACATAATGATATAATCAAATGCATTTATGAGTTTGGTTTTTGAGCTTACCCGTGCTGCAAGGGCGCGCTCCGATCCCCCTGCGCGAGCAACCGCTCCCGCGAGCTGCTCCTCTAGTGCAGTCGCCTCTATACTCGGCCCCCTCGAGCTGGAAGCCCCTCCTGCACCTCCTGCTACCGCTCCCTACTGGGCACGCTGCATTCATTAAGATTGTCAGTGGCCCATCATCAATAATTCAGGAATCATTTTGCATATCGTTAATTGCACTCACCAGGGTCTCCAAGTCTGCCCGTGTGGCTGCAAGCTGGGCCTCCAAGCTGTGGAGATGGACCTGCATGTCCATCACCACCACGTCACATGCATCCTGCATTCATTATGTATTAGTTGCATGATAGACATATACCATTTACAAAAATACAAAAAAATGCATTCACACATACCCCTCTGACCCTCATCTGGGGTCGGTCGGCGTAGACCTCCCAGTAGCGTTTGAGGTACTCTGAACTGTCTGCCGCTTGTGAGGTAACCCGAGTCCCGCCTCGCTACCAGTCAGCGTACTTGTCCAGGAACCGGATCCTCTAGTCGATCGCCTTCGTGCGCCCTCGAGTCTTCTTCCCGATCCCGCGAGGCTCTCCAACCTCGACCCACTCCTGGTGTAGGTCGAGGGTCCTCATCGCCAATCTAAGTCGTAGCGGCTTGATCTTGTTTAGGCAGTGGAGCCACAGCTCATGCCCAAAACGAGGTCGGCCCGCTACGACCCAAGGCTGACCCTCCTTGGTCATACCCTGGTAGGGCCTCTAGACCACCTGCATTCACATCATGTCATCATATATCATTCATATGCATATCATTTCATCATATTTCATAAGAAAATTGCATCATATTTAACATACGTACCAGTGAGGTGGGGAAGTCACGGAACTCCCGCCGGAGAACACGCAACTCGTAGGAGTGTGGCGCTCCAGTCACAAGTGGCAACCAACGTCGTGCTAGTAGGAACGCCCCCTCATCTCTGGGTCGGGGGTCGACGCGGTCCATCGGCATGTATAGGTGGCTCCACACCTGCATCCATCAATTGCATTAGTAAACATTCATATGCATAATCATAATCATAAGCATTTATAAATAAATAAAAAGGACATGCACACCTGAAGAAAAGGTGAAAAGCCACTGACAGTAGTCTCTCGACTTGTCCCCATAGACAGATCGGCCATCAGGTGCGCCAGCAGGGTGGCTCCCCATGCGTACCTGCCAACTCCCTCTAAGTCCTCGAGGATGCCCAAAAATCTACAATTGATGATATCTCCCTTCGTGCTCAGCAACAACCTCCCGAGCATCAAGAATAGAAACCTCCTTAGATCTCGGTCCACTCGCTCCCTCTAAGCTGGGTCCTGGAAATAGGTTGCCCGGGCTCTCCCGATCAATCTCTGTGAGAACTGCTCCAAGGACTCCCTCGGTCTCTACCTAGAGTCCCCTAACCCCATAGCTATGGTCAGATCTGTGCGGTAGATGGTCCTACACTCTCTAGGGGTCTCTGCTATCGTCTCTAGCCCTAACAGTCTCCTGGCTAACTCACCATAATCAGGAAGGGTCACTCCACTGACAAACTCCCCATCTACTCTCAACCCGGTGATCCAAGCGATGTCCTCTAAGCTCGGTACCATGTGTCCCCATGCCATCAGAAATGCCCGACTAGTCCTATCCCATCTCTCCCTAAGAACCTAAATCAAGGGTAGGTCGGGGCGGACGGGTTCAATACTAAGGAAAGGTCCAAACCCCATGGCATCTATCATATCCGTCTGAAAATCTGGTAATCCATAGTAAGCTGCCCGGACTTGGACCCATGAAATCTGAGTCCGCATCAATCCCTGCCAAACGAGAAGAACATAAATACATTCATATTTGCTAATGGAAATTTATTTGCTGTTAATTTCTGTTCACTGTCTGAATTGACGACCACTCTGTGGTCGTCAATTGATGAATTGACGCCCTGATGGGGGGTGCTATTTCTGAAGGGGTTTGATTTTCCTAATTTTCTCAGTGATAAAAATAAAAATTGACGACCACCATGTGGCCGTCAGTTTATGAATTGACGCCCCTGTGGGGGGCGCTATTTCATGAGGTGTTTTTGAACCGGCAGTAAATAAAATAAACTAATGGATATATTAAAAATAGAAAATGGTGGGAAAATAACAGCAAATGATAAATAAATATCATGGTTTTTAAATGACAACATGGCTCGGGGCGTGTTTCATGAATTATCTATTTTCAGAAGAAAAAAAATAACAAAAATAAATTGATGACCTGTGGCAGGTCGTCGTTTGAATTGACGACACCCCCAGGGGTGTCATTTCGCTGGTTTACTGGTTCATCATTTTCCCTCTACCGAGGGATATGGAAATTTAACAAAATGAAAATAAATAGATAAGGGCTAGGGTAGAGGATCTACCTTGCTTCGCTGAGGCGCCATTAGTCCTCCTCGCAGTGGTTGACAGGGACGGGGAGCTACTGCCGCTGCCGGTGCTTCCTCTTCTTCTTCTTCCTCGTCATCATCATCTTCATCGCCCTCTTCTTCCTGTTCTTCATCTTCACCATCTTCTTCTTCACCCTCCTCGTCGTCTTCTTCTTCTCCTTCTCCCCCTCCTTCTTCTTCTACTATTTCTTCTTCTTCTCCACCGTGCTCCGCCGGTGGAGCTCTTCCGGCCGTCGCGGGAGGAACTTCCTCCCCAGTAGGTTCGTCATCACCGAGGTCGACAACGTCAGGGGCCGTGACCCTCAGACGTTTGCTAGGGCCAACCATGAGAGTGAGATGGGAATGGAAGAGAGAGATGAGATGGGAATGGAGGAAGAGATTGAAGAAGGAGGGCTGCGGGTTAGGGTTCGTAGCAGAGAAAGAATAGAAGAAAGAAGATGAGTAATGGAAGGAAGGAGAAGAAAATAGGAAAGTAGGTGATTACATTCGAAAAGAATTGACGCCATGAGGAGCGTCATCCTTTGGATGATTGACGGCAGTATGTAGGGCGCTATTTCAGGATCTGACGACATCATGAGCGTCGTCATTTTAATATTGCATGGGAAATTGAACTATCGTCAGAGCATTAATGTGGGAATTTGATTGATTTGATGGAAGCAATCATTATTGTTTATGATTGACGACACCGCGCAGAGGCATCATTTGCATAAGGCACGACTTCCATCAGGATGCCATTTGATGAAATTAAGGGAATTTCCGAAAATGATTTAAAGGAAGTAACGCCCATTTGGGGTGCGTCATTTAATCAACGCCTGCTTGCAAAGGCGTCAATCATAGTTTTTCATTATTTTCCAAAAAATTGTTTAAATTGATTGATGACGTGGTTGAAGGCGCTGTTTGATGAATTGACGGCTTGATGCCTGTCGCGGCTCAGAACCAAAAGGCAGAAGCTGATTGGAATTGGAAGAATTGATCATTCTAAATGCTTTTTTTGGCTCAATTAAGAAAAAATCCTTTATTTCATGAAAAGAAAGCATAATTACATCAATGAGCCACTTTGGGTCTCAATCCCCTAAGAGCTATTACATAAGTTTTCCATTGCTCTTTGTCTTCTTCAATCCTCTCTATGGGTTGATGTAGCTTGCTGATCTTCGATAGAGCTTGGACGGTCTTGATCTCTTCCTAATCTTCATTGGAGCCGAGGTCCCTCCTCTTGATGGATGGAAGATGAGATGTCTCCTCGAAGTGATGAGGTGGGAGGCCGATTTGTGGTAGACATCGGTGAGCATTATAGAGGATGAGTTCGGTGGCGCCCACTAGCCGAGGTTCCACTCCTGATGAGAGTTGTGTGCAGATGTTTTGTGTTTTGAGGAAACCCGGAGCACATGTGAAGAGGTTCTTAGGCATCACCCTTAGGTGTTCTCTCCATTCCACTCTCTTCTTCACTTTTGGAACCCGGTTCACCACTCTCTCACATAATCCTAGTGAGCCCGTCATGTAGTGGAGTGGGCTTTTAGAGAAAATCCTAGATGCTTGTTGGGCTTCCTCACAAGTGTCAAATTTTAGGTGGAGATCTACCCAACTGGAAAGTAAAAGCATCGATCCATATAAGGGTCTCCCCATAGCCGCCGAGGTGAGCCCACTATAGAGATAGGCTAGCACCGCCGGTCCTATTCTCTCTCCCTCCCAAATGCTAGCGATAGCACTCAATTGAGCTTCTTCTAGAAAATCTTCTAAAGAAGGGAATAATAGAGCTCCCGCCAAGCATATCACAAAAGCTTTTGTTACCTTCTCTAGTTCATCCTCCTTGGCTTGATCCATTCTCTTGTAGACCCACGTCGCAAGCTTCATGAGGTTGATTCCTTTTGTGGCTTTGATTTGGTTCACCATATCGGAGTTTGGGATTAAGCTTGATAACATCTCATGAGCACCTATGCTTCTTGGCATGTAGGTCATCTTCTCCTCATCTCCTTGCTTCATCTTCTTCAAGCCTAAGAGCATCTCCACTTCTTCCAATAAGATGGTAGCTTCAAAGGTAGAGAATAGAAAGGTGTTAGTGCTAGGATGCCATATCTCTATGAGGGCTCCTATGGCAGCCCCATCTAGGTGTACATCATCATAGTGCTTTGCATGGGTTATTAGACCTAGGAGGTGCCATCTAGAAAGGTAAGTTCTCATGTCTAAGGAGAGCTTGGAGAGTAGAAGGGGAAGCCATTTATTTTTGGTGTATCTTCTTGCCCCCGGTATGTTTGGGTAGTCCTGAAGAAAATAAAAGAAAAGAAGAGAGGAAGAGAGTATGATCAGAATTTTAGAGAAGAAAGGGGAAGTATAGAATCTCAATTCAAATCTTCATACTTACTTGATTCATGGCGATCCTCCCATTAATATGACCTACAATTTCAGAAATTCTGGGAAATGCCACTTTAGACTTCTTTGAAGGCCTTTGCATCATCATCCTATCCATCTTCTCCTCTTTTGTTGAAGAACAAAACTTTTGTTCTGTTGTTGTTCTCTGTTTTGTTGCGGTTCTCGGTTGAAGCCGGCTAGCAGACAGCTCTCGGTTGGATGTATTAGCAGCAGAGGAAGGCTGCCCCTTTTATAATAGTTTGAAGCCTTGGTTGCAGTCAAACAACAGTGTAGTTTGAGTTCGAGAGGGAATAGGCCTCGTGATTTTGTTTCCGAACAGGGAAGGGAACACCAGAACATGTAGTTAATCGACGACGAAGCCGTTGGCATCATTTTATTGAATAGCGACTTGTTTAGTGTTGTCATTTATTTAACGCCCTCACATGCAGGCGTCATTTGCAGTCCGATTCCAAATTAAACATTGACAGGAATTAACGACATTGTGGCTGTCGTCATTTCTCTTTCTAGCGCCCCTGTGCGGAGTCGTCATTTCTTGAAATTTAAGATTTGAATTATTTTATGGCAATTTGATGAATTTGCACTTATGTCTTGATGCATTGATGAAGAACTTTGATTGAGCTAATGAACTTTGATTGAGCTAATGATATTTGATTGAGCTAATGATCTTTGTCAAGCTAATGATCTTTGAGCGCATAAAAGAACAGGTTTTACGAATCTCGAGGCGATCGGGTCTGGTAACATCATTTCCCTGTATCACTCCCTATATGCATTTTTACTATAATACCTACTCTATTATAGCATATCAAGGACCTTGTGGTTCTGATGAACCCTGAACTTAAGTTCTCCTTCATAAAAAATAGTGATAATTCCAGGGGAGTTTTGATCACACGGATAGGCCGTTGGGTCATCTGAGGTTTGGGACGACGATTCAACTTTCTGGGTTGATGCGTGGATAAATGGGCTTCGGCTTAGTGTCAGCTTAGAGATCTGGATTCCTGACCAAATCTGGATAGTTTAATAATATTATCCTTAATTATTTTCTATTTTTAGTTTATTTTAACATTTTCTTTTAGCCCAGCATGCATCATGTAGGACTTTGAGCTTAATGATGAAAATCCTCATATTAAGCCAGTAATGAGGGCCGCTTACTCCTGATTTGAGTTAACATAAGATATTTCATTCCAAAATCAAGTATTGTATTCTCCTTGAAGCCGCTCAGGCTGGTTCCTTGAAAGCATTCGTTTGTTGGATTCCTATCTCACCTCACTTTACCTTTTCAAACTCACCTTGGTTGTAGCACGTCCACATTGACTGGCACTCGCTCTCCAATGGTGTCTTTCCTTTCGTGCTCGCGTGCACATTTCGTTCATTAGCTTAGTTTCTTTCATCCAGTCGATTGTTACTTTCTCGTAATCATCCAAGGTTGTTTCATTCAGAATCCTGGAAAGATTTCCAACACTTAGTGTCGGAGGCAGGTCACATCACACTTTGGCATCTACTTTTCAGTCCGTTCCCACTTCATTTCTGCTCGTTGCACTTTCACCTCATTCCGTCTCACTCCCTTGCAACGTAGACACCAAGGCGGGGCAGTTGTAGACACGCCAAAATTGACGCTACGTTGAGTAAATCTCATGTCACCACGTAATGCCCCAAAGTGGACTTCAATATTGGCCTAATATGAAGTTTTTCTAATTCATTTAGAATTTTCCTATCATATTTATAATTAGCGCCTGGAGGAAGGGTGGCATTTAATTAATGGCTCTGTGGGTGTCATCATTTCAACAATTGGTGACTACGTACGCAGGCGTCATTTCCTGGTGTTTCCTGGTTTTTACGAATCCCAATCAAAAATAAAATTCAAAGAATTGACGTCAGTTGCTAAGGTGTTTATTAATTAACGACATTCCAGAAGGCGTCATTTCCCATTTTTAAAAATATGGAAAGTTGTTTATTTCTAAAATAAATCCAGGAATTAACGACTGTGTTCGCGGTCGTCATTTCAAAATAGCGCCCACCCTGGTGTCGTCATTTCAGACTCCGTCTCTGTTTCGTCTGCTACCTTCCCGTGAAGCATCCTTTTTCATTTTAACACCATGTTTGATTGGGGAAGGGAGATCCTTGCTGGAGGATTGCTACCCTTGTTTTAATCCTATTAGAATGAGGATCCTTGGCTTATAAATACCCATAGGTTCTTACGCGTGCGAGAGGTTAAGAGATTAACAATGCGCATACAACAACAGAGAGAGGACACACTGAGAGTTTACACTCAGAGAGAAGAGAGTTTTTCTTTGCTAATAGTTTCTTGCAAATTCTTCTCGACAGTGGTCTTCTTCCACGGGCGTTCCTTCCTGCTACGGCTAGAGCTCTCTTTTCCTCTTCCTTTACTGCTGCCAACAACAACAGCAGGACGCTCTTTTTCCTTCTAGTTTATTTGCTATATATCTCCTACGTGCATCTTCTTCTAGCTATCTTTGCTAGAACGACAGCATATCATATTAACTTTGCACTCATAAGCATAGCATATACCACTCTTTTCACTCCTCTTTGGGGTTTTTATGCAAAACACACAAGGTGTGTTCATGCTTATGTTGCATAGTTCTATTTTCTTAGAGCATTGATACTACACTCTGGCTAATCCATCTTGGTTTGATTGTTTTTGCTTGTCTTGCAAGGGTAATCAACATGAGAACCCCCTTTATCGGCCGGCCGGTAGAAGGAGGAAGGAAGAACTCACAATCACACCCGCTTTTCACAAGGTACATGCGATCACTCCTTTTATTTTTGAGGTAACCCCTCTGGCGATCACTCTCCTTTAGAGCATCACATGCTCCTTTTGTCTTCTTTCTCTTTATTTCCCTCATATCATCATCATGCTTAGCTAGCTTTCTTCTTTCTTTTTTTTTAAAATGTCTATGTGACACGTTCACACTTGGGAGAATGAAAGGGTGGCTTGGGGAGAGGGATTCTCTCTTGGGATGGTGGTGGAGTTAATGGGGTAGTAATGGGGTACGGGGATATGAAAGGTCAATGGTTATGTGTCTAGGTGAGGTGGCAAGTGGTAGTGATGTGGCAAGGGGTGGTTGGGTGAGGTGGAGGGTGAGGTGGAGGAGAGAGGATCAAATTTGGGAGGGAGGAGAGAGAATGGGGGTCGCCCCCTAGAGAGAGAGAGAGGGAGATGGGAATGGGCTTCTCACCCTAGGGTTTCTCACCCTCACAATTGGTTTCTTACCAAATGACACTCAAGACAGGGTTTTGGAATTTCATCAAGTTTTCATTAGCTTCAAATAAGGGAGTTGGGTCCTATTTATAGGAGCTCAACTCTTTACATGACCATATTACCCTTGACTTAACACAAAAATGACCAAAGCTAACCAAATGGGGGCGCCCCTGGGCTAGCCCTTACAATTGGGCCCATTAAGCCTAACATGCTATCTAATTGACCCAATAACACACTTAACTGACTCAATTAAAGAAAATTACAGTAATAAGACTCAAATAAAGTGGAAAATACATGATACTACTTGAGAAATAAGCCGTAAAATCATGTCGATTGCTGCCGGGGTGATGTGGCGAGTAGTGGGAACTAGAGCTACTGATGATGTCCCCCTCACGTTGCTTATTTTTAGCCTATGTACGATCTCAGATAATGTTGCAGGTTTGACATAATTAGGCTTGAAGAGCTACTGGTGTATCGACGCAGCAATGCCATTGCGTCGACACAGCTTCACAATTTCTTGAACTGTTGGCGAGCTAGACCTTCATGGAGTCGACGCAGCTACAAGGGTGTGTCGACGCATCCTTTGAGAGATGCTTTTACAATGGTTTCTGGGAAGGTGTAGTGTCGATGCCCTGAGATAGTAGATTCGATGCAGCAGGTGACGGTAGCTTATCTGTCTTGCTCTGGAACTGAGTGAGGTCGACGTAGCCTGTGAAGAAGCTTTTGACGCATCGATGCACTCAATAATGAGCACTTGAGAACTACTTCAAAAGACTATCTGGAGTCGACGCATCATGATGATGGAGTCGACGTGGCTATAAGCCATTTGGACTTTTCTTCTATTTGTGAACAATGGAGTCGACGCAGCATTGCCATGAGGTTGACACAGCCTATAGTTCTCTTGATTTTTAAGCTTCTTGTCGGCTAGTGGGTCGACGCACTTGATAGTGTTCTAACTCCTTATTTTTCTGCTCAATCTTTTGCAACCTAATTTCATCAAATCCATAGCTCCTAGTCCTTTGATGTTCTGCTCAATTCTTGCAAGTTAACTTCAACAAGTTGATCGCCTTGCACCTTGAACTTTAGTGTTCGTTGGCTTAAGCTCAGTGCGGCTAATGGCTAGCCTTGTTGCTGCTGGTGCTAATGCTGATGCTACAGTAGTGTCGACGCCATGAGACCATACAATTGTCAGTGCTAACTTTGACCTGAACTTCATACATGTTGACATCATCAAATACATATTAGACTCATCAATGAGTCATAGTCAAACATCATCAAAACCAGGGGCACAATAGATTGGAGCTGTGTGGTTAAGGGTGGTGGATGAAGGTTCCTGAGCTAAGGAATCATGGTTTGAAAGTTCTGCCCCTAGAGTGGGCTTCCCAATGATAGCTTCAGGCTTTTCTTTTCGATTAGTTTTGGAGATGGAACCACCTTTGAAGGTCATGAACAAGAAGAATAGAAAAGAGAGGCAGACTAACAAAGTCGGTTCTCCTTTTGTTCCATGAATTTCTTCTTGGGTTATTAGGTGGGACAAATATTCTTCATAGAATAGTTTTGATAAATCCAAATTCTCCATGTCTACGTCATCTAGCTTTTCTTTTGGATCCACATGTTCCTCTTCATGAAATATTTCTACATTTGCAATTCTCTCCTCCACAAGGCAAGATTCCTTTACAAAATGATCATGCAAATTCTACCTGGTTGATTCATTTTTGCCGACCTTAATTGGCTGACACCCTAATCCAAATATCTCGATTATTCCATTTTCCTCAATTGACTCCTTAATTCCTTGTTCTTCCTTTCCTAACCCCGCGCCAGATGTATAACCCATCTTAGACATTATGTGCCATCCTACATCTTGGGGTTTCTCCTTAGGCACGGATGACTCTAAGGATTCAGAGGATGGAGTAGATTGGCGGGCATCTAGGGTAGAGATGATGGGCTCCTTGTCCTTTGACGACATGATCATGGCCGGGTTCAATACAGTGGAGATGTCAGCCAATATTTCTAAAGCAAGAGCAATCTGAGGGTTAGGGATATGTGGAGAGCTTGATTGGGTATTTGGAATGACATCTTGACTTGGGAGAGTAAGTCCAGCATCTGATTCATCAAAAGGGATGGGTTCATGTCAGGGAAGTTGAATCGGAGCTGGATTGATTGGGGTGAGGGTCACAAATGACTCATCGACAACAGGGGCTGGTTCAAACTGGGTTGGCAGCATGGTTGGGGTAAGATCTGGTTTGATTAGAGTAAGAGATGATAGTAGCTCTTCCTGCGAGGTGCCTTGGTAAAAAGTGGACAAGGTTGAGTGATCCTCCACCATGATCAGAGAAGAGGCACCCTGATTTGATTGCCAAGTAGATGATGTGCCCTTTGGCATAATGAGAACCAAGGGCCTTGCCCCTTTAGGTGGAGTGGGAGTGGAAGGAGGGATGTCCTGGCCTTGTCGGGGTGGTTCACTCTTGGGTCGGATCAAGACCAAAGGTCTTGTCCCTTGTCCAAGGCCAATCATGTTCCCTGTGTCCGAGCGCACTATGGGTTGGTCATTCGCCACTTCCTCCTCATCATATTGCAAATGTTGTCCTCTTTCCATTAGCCTAGATTCACGTTTATCCCCAACCATGGCTAACCTTTCTTTGGTGTAGGATAGAACATGAGGTGATTGATGGAAAGGAAACGAGTTGGGGATGTTCTCCACTCCTCTTGTAGGTGCCCTACAGTTTGTAGTGGCCTCCTCATGGTTGGTGATATTAAGAGGCTGATTAAAGGGATTGATATGTTGATTGGAGCTTGCCCCTTCCGAGGTCGGGACATCATAATCATCAAGGAAGAATGGAAAGGAGGAATGTTTGAGTTGAGCTTGGACAACATGAGCTCTTTTGTAGAGCTGAGCGAATGTGTGAAATTCGCTAAGCATCAGGATAGCACAGAGCTGAGGAGTTACGTTATTGACTAGAACAGTGATGGCTTGAGATTCAGGGATGGTGATCCCAGACCTAGAAGCCATAGCTCTCCACCTGTTAGCGAATTGAGTGAAGTCTTCATCGGGCTTCATCTTCTCCATGATAAGGTCCGTGAGAGTGGGAGCTACACTAGCCATGTGGCTGAATTGAGCGATGCAACGCTCGGACACAATGTCAAAGTTGATAAGATCAATGGCCAGGAGTGAAGAGAACCACCTGAGGGCCTCTCCTTCAAGAGTTTTTTGAAAGAGATGGATTAGCAGGACCTGATCATAAAGCCATTGATGAGAATCCATAAGAAAACAAGAAAGATGTTCATGTGGATCGGTGGAATCATCATACTTCCGATATTTGGGGGCTTTGAAACTCGGGGGTAAATAAGCATTCGGAAGTTTGTAGTAGCTAGTGAAGGAGTGAGGTTGAGGTTTGGGGAGACTTTCGACAACCACTTGCTGGACATACCTTTCCACCTCTTGTCGGGATATGAGATCGGATTGCCTAAAGGGTGCATTGACATTAGGCAAAGCATGAGATATTGGAGAGGGCGCAACCCCTTGAGGGTGAAGAGGATGGTTAGGTTGATTAGGAACACGGAAAGGAATCCTATTGAATGAGTTTGACATTGGAATTAGAGATCTCCTAGGGATGGGTTGAGGAGTGAGATGTGATCTTCCTTGAGAAGCTAGCTTTGCTTATTTGTATCAGGCACGGTCACGATCAGGCTCTTTTTTATTCTCTTTTTTTTTAGGGAGAGCAAGTTTGACGTTTTGATTCTCAAATCTCTTTTGCATGCCTGCGGGGACACTGCCCTCTTCACGTGCTCTAACAAGACTCAAGGGATGAATCCTACTCTCACCCTAAGGGTGTTGTGTTTCAGCTACCTTGCTCAACGCTTTAAGGGTGCCAGCTATCTTGGTTGGTCGATTAAGAAGAGAAAGAAGACTATGGCCTTTCGAAAGCTTTCAGAGCAAAGACCCGCCATAGGCGACGCTACCGATTTTTAAGTAAAACGCATGCGTGTGTGCATGTTGTCTTCCTTTTAATGAGCATAGGCCGACGTGGCCGGACAGGGGTCTCCCCGATTCTGGTAGACCAAGACATGTAACTTACTGAGACCTTAATGTGCCCTAAACCTAACATGAAAGGTGGATGCATAACCTGTGACTACATGACAGACACCAGGCGATTGGTATATTTTGCTTTTGGACCCTTTTCATCATTTTTTTTCATTTTTCATTTTTTATTTTTTCATTTTTTTTGATTTTTTTTAGACGCTATGTATGTACAAGGTCTCACAGATAGAATTTCTTTAAGTAGATCCCATTCCAGGGGTATGGTAGTTCCGCCCCATTGGCATCCACTAGCTTATATGCATTTCCAAAAAAGACCTCATTGACGACATATGGACCTTCCCAATTTTCTTGCAATTTTCCTTTAGGACCAGTGATTTTAGTGAGTTTCCTCTTCAAGACCAGTTCACCTTCTTTAAATTTTCTCTCTATGACCTTTTTCACGTAAAAATGTGCAATTCTTTGACGATAAACTTGCGTATGATCGGCCGCGATCATTCACCTTTCATCTAATAGTTCCAACTGGGCCAATAAATTCTCACGGTGTTGCTCAAGATCGAACTATGGATCCGACTGCACTCTTAGTGAAGGAACGAATATTTCGCATGAGAGTGCCACTTCTGCCCCAAAGGTTAGTGCATACGGGGTTTGACCCGTGGGAGTTTAGACAGAAGTGCGATAAGCCCAGAGGGTCTTGACGAGGCGATCTGGCCAATTAGAGTAGTGATGAGATTTACATGTTTTCTTAATTATCCTGATGAGAGTTTTATTTGTAGCTTCAGCTTGACCATTTCCTTGAGGATAATATGGGGATGAATGATGTAAGTTAATACCATATTTACCACACATGTCGCAAAGCTCCTGTGATGTGAACTGAGGCCCGTTGTCAGTGACGATGTCACGAGAGACGCCGAACCTGGCGAGGATGTTGCGCTTGATGAACTTTACCACCGTTGATGCCTTGACTTCCGTGAACGCTTCAACTTCTGCCCACTTTGTAAAGTACTCCGTAGCGGTGAGGATGAAGGACTTCCTTTGGAGTTCTCCGGTTCTGTCTTCCAATGGACCGATTACGTCGAATGCCCACATGGCGAAAGGCCAAGGAGCTATGAGAGGGTGAAGTGAAGATGAAGGAGCATGAACCTTGCCCGCATGGAGTTGACACTTGGCACAATGACGGACGAAACGGGAATAGTCCTCCTTCATGGTAGGCCAGTAATATTGCCTGGGGAGTTTTTGAGCTAACATGCGACCATTCACGTGGCCACCACATTCACTGAAATGCGCAGCCTCAACGACTGAGCGAGATTCGATCTCGTCATGATAGCTGAGGTATACTCCGCTACGGGATCTTCGGTGCAAGACGCCACCTATGATGGCAAAGCACTCTGCAGTATGGTGAAGGGCTCGCCTGTCAACGACGGTGGCATATTCGGGAAAGGATCCGTCGCGAAGGTAATTCTCAATGTTGAAGAACCACAGATTGCCATCATCGAGGTCGATTTCTGGCTCATGAGAAAGGGCATGGACTTGAGGGGAAGGTTTCAGGAACTGCTGGAACCAAGGATCAATGTGCGAAGGGGTATGCATTCTTTGCACAATGACAGTAGCTAAGGGTCTTTCGAATGGAATGGGGAGAGAGGATGATAGAGAGGCTAGAGCATCAGCTATGATGTTTTGGGCTCTAGGGGTGTGCACTAGTGTAAGCTTCCTAAACCGTCGGACTACTTCGTTGACCAAATCCTGCTATGGCCTTAGCTTCGGGTCTCAGGTTTGGTACTTGCTGAGGGATTGTCAGAGTATGAGCTGTGAGTCTTCAATTATCCTGAGCTCCTTGACTTCTAGGGCTAATGCCATTTTTAAGCCTGTAAGGAGTGCCTCGTACTCAGCCACGTTGTTTGTCGCGGGGAAGGACAGCTGACAAGCGCGCAGAATGATTATCCCTTCCGAGGAGTGGAGGACGGCTCCGATTCCACAACCTTTGGAATTAAGTGCACCGTCGAAGTAGAGAATCCACGAAGCTTCACCATCAATGATGGCTCCTAGCTCTTCGTTAAGGAAATCTTCATCGATGGGAGAATGTGTAGGAAGTGAATGATGGGCCAGATGCTCGGCGATGGCATGCCCCTTGACAGCCTTCTGACTGACGTAGGTAATGTCGAACTGGTTGAGAAAGCTTTGCCATCTTACCAAACGATCAGTCAACACAGGCTTCTCTAGCAAGTATTTGATTGGGTCCATTCGCGCCGAGAGATTAACCTCATGGGCTAGGAAGTAGTGTTTCAGCTTTTGGGGACCCAGACGATGGCCGCGCACATTCTTTCAATGGCAGTGTACTTCTTCTCCGCATCGTTAAATCATTTTGATAGGTAGTAGACTGTCCGCTCCTTCTTCACGTCGTCATATTGAGCCAAAACTGCTCCAACGGATTCCTCCGTGGTGGACACAGAGAGCAGTAGAGGCCGACCCAGGACCGAGGGTGTCAGGACGGGAGGATTGAGGAGGTAGCTCTTTAGGTCTTCGAAGGCCTTTCTTCATTGTTATGATGTCTTATGGGCAGTTGCCAGATGTTGACCAAAAAAAATCTAAATATGCCAAAAATCCAACAAAAATGTAAATATGTCAAAATATAAAAAATATAAATATTCAAACAAAAAAACAAAAAAAATTCTAGGAGGGGCATCTCCCCGATACATGCATCTCACACACACCACCACATCACCTCCTTTCCTTCATCACTACCCCACAACTGCGAACCCCAAAGGCTACTCCCCTTTCTTCATTCCATCCCATCAGGGGATTAGCTACTACCGACACACAACTAGGGGCAAATTGCATGTCCATCTGTCCATCCAAGTTAGTCAAATCCCTGGCTACCTTGTAGGGAGGTAGAGCATTCCTCGTTCTGTTGCTTTCCATGATCCGCCAGCTCAGCACTTCAATTTGAGTTCTAAGCAAATGGAACCTTTATATCACTTGATTTTCAGCATATGCCTGGTTGCATTACAAATACCCTTTTTCCTTACTCTCTCTACTCCATATCCCCCTGATCAGACAAACGTCCTACCTTTGTCAGCGGGTCCAAGATGGACTTCGGCTATGGAGCTTAAATTATCCTTTTGTTAGTCTTCCCCCAACCAGACACCTCGCTAGAGTTAATTGATGTGCTAGGTGAAGTTAGCATAGACACCCCTATCATCGGGAACGATCACCTCCGGGGACGTACCTATGCCTTGGTGACCATCCCCGCGGAATTCAATTATATCCATTAGGCCCACTGTAAAGTTGAAGGATGATATTTGCTTTCCCACTCCCCTTACCTTTGTGAATATATGCTTCCTCTTTTAATGCTTATTTATTTATGAACTTCACTAACGTGTGTTTGCACTGCTGTAGGTCTTATGGCAATGGGATTCGCTCCATGCCGCCTCGATTCGCTCCATGCCGCCTCTCGACTATATATATACTATATAAAATAGAGCTCGGAGGCTAATAACTTCGGGCACATAAACTCTGAGTTCCTCTCTAATAAAAATAATTAGGGGTTTATGTTCCCTAAGTTATTCGATGGCCGTCTGGTTTATTGATTGACCATGGGATGACAGACTTCTCGATCTCTCGACCGACGTCTTTCCCGGAGCCAGACAATAATACCTCTGGATATGTATTAGATAGATTTTCTCTTTAAACCCAGCATGCATCATATATGTCTTTTTCTTCTTTGCATCCAAAAACAACAAAAAATGCATATAGAAAAGCATTGCATATATCAATCAGCAAGAAGGAAAACAAAGGTTGACAGAAGCGTCTGCCATTGATCTGCCCTGGACTCTATCCCTCTTTCGTCAATCATCCAAGTCCTTCAATTCCATCACTTTTGTTGTCTACCTTATTCCACTCCGATTCAACAAGTTGAAAGTCTGTTTTGCATGCGATCGGCATGAGTATACTGAGATTGGAAGGTCATTTTCCCCTTATCCTGACTTTGTTACTTAATCCTATTTTGGATGTCTTGTATCTCTTTGGGCCGGATTGCGATGCATCCCGAGTGTGCCCAAGTCTCACGTGCGATTGCCTGGGGGTCCCTTGGACTGCTGATACAAGCCCTCTTAGATTAACTTTCTTTCCTCCCCTTTTGAATGACCTATCTTATTTCATTATGCTCATTTGTTCTTATGCAAAGCTCAATCTTTGCTCAAGAATCTCATTGAGCGGGATGTCCTAATTAGGCTTGTTTCTTTACCGAAACACCTATTTATCAGTCGTCGGACTCCCTTGAAAAATAGGCATTACGGAGAGGCATCTGTAGACGCCTAATTTTAGACATCCCGCGGACCTTGTCTAGCCATCATAGAAGTGACACTTTCTCTTGGTTAATTGGGAGTGTCGGTCTCATCTTTATCTAGGTAGGCTCCATCCTGTCCTTTCGCGGATCCAATTTTGGACATCCCAGTGCCCCCCTGCCTGTAAGGTCGGGAGTTAGGGGGGCATGAGCCCCCGAGGTGAATTTGGCCGCCCAGTTAGATAGGGCAAAGGGGGCTGGGCAGCCATCCTCTTGGCCGCCCAGAGGGCTTGGGCGGCTAGCCTTCTGACCGCCCACCCTGGGCAGAGCAAGGTCTAGGTGGCCATCACTCTGGCCGCCCAGAGGACCTAGACGGCCACCACTTTGGCCACCCAAACCACGGGCTATAGGGGATGAAGAGTAGGGCAGGACGGCCAGAGTGCTGGCTGCCTGCAACATTGGGCGGCCCAACTTATGGCCGTCTAACAGACCTAGGCGGCCAGACCCTTGGCCGCCCAGTCTTGGACGCGACGGCCACCCATGTGGCCATCCCCTGCCGATTTCACAAAAAACATCCCAAACTCCACGCGGAGTCCGATCGCGAGCCCCATTCATCGCGGGACAAAGGGAAAACATGGGGAATCCAACCCCGAGCATTCCTATGACCAGAAAACCACAAGAGGAGCACGAATCAAGGCCTAGATCGGCCAAAAACTGCCGCTCAACCCTGACATGCATTTAACCCAAAACATGAAGTACTCCCGCTCTCGGTCTCACCGGGGCATGAAAACGTGGGGAGAGTAGGGATCTGTCCCCCTACCTTTCCGAAGCTTTAACCCACCTAAACCTCAAACAATGGCTATCACCCCACGCGGTCAGCTCCCGCAAACGCAACTGCCTCTGCCTCACATTCCTCACATCCCTCCCCTTGCCCTCGCCGCACGCCGTCATCGTCACTCTGCTCCAAGCTTCACCATTGTCGTTGACCGCCGGAGGTGGCAATGGGGGAGGGGAAAGAGAGACGGGAGAGTGAGGGAGAGGGTGAGTCGAGAGAGACGAGAGAAAGGAGGGGGAGAGATGGGGGTTTAAAAAGGGTTTTTAATTTTTATTTTTATTATATTTTTTCTATTTCTTTTACAAAATTCACAGGAATTTTGAACAACCCAAAAAAATAGATTCTGACCCAGAAAAATTTTGGGAAGAAGCGGGACCACTCCACACACCACCACGGATCCAAAATAACCCACAAACGCACCATCAAAGGGTCCGAAAAATCAACATAAAAGTCTGAAATCCACTCGGACACGATCCGCAACCCGCGGAAACACGATCCGAAAATCCAAGGCGTTACACTGCGATCCCAAACTTTAATTTAAACGTGATCTTCTATTTATAAATTTTCAAATAAAGAAATTATTATTTTTATATGAATGCAGTTCTCAAGTAGACCGTGATCGTGATTTGCATTTTATTTAAACTATGGTTTTCTCTCGGTGAAAATTCATATAAAATAATTATTTTCATTTGAACGCGGCCTTCCCATTAACCGTGTTCTGATCGCGGTGCCCATCCTGACCGTGTTATGGCACGGGTTTCTAGAAACCCTACATCCCTTCTAGCATGTTATGTTAGTGGGTTTGAATCTAGATGCATGTTTTTCATGTCTATAAGTCACCTGAACAAACTTAAGTAACTAGGAAATATATAAACCCTAATTCCTTAAGTTCATGATTCATGTTAATCTTTCCTTTTGATTCCCTATTTTTACCTCATCTCTATTGTTCTAAAGCATGATTAAATGAGTAGATCTTACTGTTAACCTGAAATTGGTTCATCAAAGCATGTTTTAACTTTATGGCATGATTGTTATATCAATTGAGGTTCATGATTTTATTATATGAGATACCATGGATTTGTTGATTAAAGGTTTTATCACTCCAGTGATAATAGCCTACCGCTTGATATTGGTTTCTGGTAGTGAGATAGGAACACAATTCTTGGTGAAGTTTGGGCCCTCCGTCGGATATTCCTTCCACCGAACTGCAACTTTCTTCATCAAGGCCTCCATAAGTCTCCGCGAGCCTTGGATTCCCACAACGACGCCGAACAAGTTGGGCCACAAAAATCCTATAAACCACTGAAATCCTCATCCTACTATATAGGATAGGGTTCAACCGACCTTTGAAATGATAGAACAACGTTCTATCTATGTTCTGTTGACTCTGTACTAAACGCGGTTTGCTTCCAAGTCCCATGCAGGTTCTGTTTGAGAACATGCCTGATCAGAGACCATGTTCTCTCCAACCCTTGGTTGATCGTAGCCCTCGGACCCACCGCGTTCATCTTTGAAGGCGGTGATCACCCCAACCGCATTCTGGTCTGACCGATCCCGTTGACCTTGATCGTAGTGGCCTCTATGGACCCGTTCTGGTCGCGATTTTGGGTCCGACCGCGTTCTTTAACCCAATATCTGTGTTCGATTCACCTATGTTTTATGAAGATTTTCAAGACTGAGCCTAGTGATTTTACTACTTTCCAGCTTGGTTATCAGCGTGATTATTACCCTCATGTTACTTGGCATTTGGTATCCTCTTGTTATATTCATGAATTGGCCCGATGTGCTAATCGTGAGACTCCATTCTATTTTCATATCCAATCCTTTGTACAATCATATTTCATGAACTTAAGTTCTTGATTCCAATTTGATTATATTATTCATGGAATTATCTAGCGATTACGTGGGGCTTTGGGTCTAAATAATATTTAATGTTGGTCAGACAGAAGTCTAAAAAATTACTTGTGCCCATGGGAGTGACTTGCGGTGTGGCATTGCACCTGATATGACCTATACAA
Source organism: Amorphophallus konjac (assembly GCA_022559845.1). Classification (NCBI taxonomy): domain Eukaryota; kingdom Viridiplantae; phylum Streptophyta; class Magnoliopsida; order Alismatales; family Araceae; genus Amorphophallus; species Amorphophallus konjac. The sequence goes on along the minus strand of JAHNEJ010001948.1, from coordinate 28,614 downwards.
GTTCATGACATCCCGTGATATGCTTGTTGTATAGTTGACTTGGCTTGCTCTTAACATGTTGGCCCGAGGGGCATCCTTGCTATACTTGCTTGATGGATAATCAACTCTAGTTAGTTACTTGCACATATTTGTTCAATTTACCTTCATGATAATCTTGATGTTGACTTGCTATGCATTCCTTATTGATCCTCATGATATCTCTTGAATTCTACATTGTTAAGCTTGCTACATGGCCTCTATTTTGAGCTTGCTTTGTATCATATAGCATGTTCTCCACATGATTGAAAATGTTAATTACTTGTATTTTGTCTGATTGTAGAGATGTAATTCCTACTGAGTGTTTTTACTCACTCAGTTTCTTCTTAACATTTTTCAGGTAATAATGAAGATGTTCAATCAGACGGGGAAGGGCAAGAGTGATGAGTGCTCTAGAGGATCGACATCTATGTCTTTTCTTTTTCTTGAGTCTAGTATTGTAATCTTGACTCTTTTCAATCTTTTCATGTAAGTGAGTCATAAAGTGTAATAATGGCATTTTGATATTAATAAAATTATAGTTTTTGTCATTTTTAGCCTTATTGTGTCTCTTGTGATTTGCTCTGATTATCCATGATTGTTCGTTGCCACATTCCGAGCAAGTTTCCGCTACTATCGATTCGGGGCGTGACACTCTCAGACCCCGAGCATGCTCGGCACCCGAGAGTGGGGGCCTAGTGAGGAGGGTAAAACCCGTCAGGCCCTCTACGGCCCACAAGCGCTAGGCTCACGGGGACCCGGCCCAAAGTAGGCCATCTAATGACCTACGGCCCAGGCCAGGCGGCCCAAGAGTGGGACCACAAATTTGCCAACCCGCGAGAAGCATCGACGCGGGCATCTCGAGCACTGGGAAACTTTCTAATAGCCGAACATTACTCCCGCCGTTATAGGCCCCTTCCCCGGCAAGGACAAGGTCACGCCCACAGTGCCAAGATCATCGCCCCAAGGCCGCACTTCCCGAATAAATATGTGCACAATGGGAAGCTCCCCCACGATCAAGGAGACGTTACTCCACGACCTACACCTTTCCCTATTGAGTAATGGACCTCAACCGTCAGGGCGACCTATATAAATAGGCCTCCAATCAGACGCAAGGGGGACGAAAACACTCAGACACACAGAGAGAAAGAGGAGAGAGACAGATAGACAAAAGCAGAAGCACACATAGAGGAGCAAGTTCTGCCATCCCGAGCATCCCTGCGACTCTCTGAGCATGTCCCATGCCCAGCGAGCACTCTCCGAACACTCGCCAGACGTGACGAGCACCTCCGAGGACTTGGTCCTCATGCCTAGGCTCATCCATTCCACTCTCACTCTCTCTCTCTCTCTCTCTCTCTCTGTGTGTGTGTCTCCTACTATTTCCTCCTTAGTATGATCCTAACTTAAGCATCGGAGGGTTGTTCCCTTGTGTAACGCCCGGGGCTCCTTCTGACGACATCTTCCTAGTACTTGCAGGCTTCCACGGGTGACTAGACGTCTTTCCCCAACAAACAAATCGTAAAAGTGTGGTACGAGGTCCGGGGACTATTTTTCCACTTCTACACCATCCATCATACTTTTTATCATTCCTTTCTATCATACTTTCTATCATTCTTTTCTTAATCATCCAATCATCATGAGATTTGAGGACCGAATTAAGTCACTTTGAGTTTGATGTTCCATCTCCAGACTTCCAAACTTCGCAAAAAAGGGGAGTGACAAAAAAATGTGGAATAAAAAGAGTGGCACCGTGACATTCTTTACAGGGTAATATAATTATTTAACACTTCAAGCATTTAAACTAAAACTTTTAAAGATGAAACATTTATTGATATATTTTTAAAATATAAATAGCCCTAGAAGACAAGTGTTACCCAAAACATCATCTAAATTACTAAATTCGATAAAATTTTAAATTATTTCGTTGGGATTTTTTATTTCCACATAATAGATATTGTTGTACATATATCCTTGCAATGTCTCATAATATTTATTTGGCCTTCATTTGTAAATATATCCACGGTTGTTTTCTCTAGGAGGTCGTTTGGTTACTTTTATGCTGTAAAAGTTGCCCTAAGAAAAAAGAATTTTAATTTTTAATTCCTACCGTCTTTCATATTCATATATTAGTCCCTCAGTGCAAAGTAGATATTCACATAAGTCCTCAAAGTCACATGTTTTTTTCATAGACCCTCTTTTTAGGTTTTTTTAATTTATGAGATGCTTCACTAATATCTAGATTGGATGGGATAGTCCCTAATTTGAGAGATTGCAGGGGTTGAAAACTGAAATTTCTGTCAAAAATCATTGATTCTAAGATATCTGATTTTAGTTTTTTCACTTATCTCGAACTAAAGATCAAAAGTCAGTTAATAAGAGTGTCACATAGTTAGGTCAACTGATCATCTTGCATCCAACGATTTAATGCGTTCGTAGACACAGAAAGAAACACCGTAAAACATCTTACGACGAGGAAAATATTATTTACAATATTTTATGCTAGTATAAAATATCTTACGAACCTTAAAGAATTGACATTTCCTACATAATTTTTAACCGGTAGGAGGAGGGTAACATCGGCTCGGCCCATGTAAGGCCTATTTTCGCCTGGACCGATTTGGCCCGAGATCTACAGCGCGCCTAACGGGCCCCGACGGTTGCAACCCAAAGCGGACAGCCCGGGACGGATAACCCTCGGATTCGCGAGCGCACGAAAGACATCGATACAGGTGCAACGGCCGCTGGATGACCCTTCGGCGACCGAATGTTATCTCCCACGATGTCGGCCTCAACCCCACTAAAGGCGAGCACGCTTCACGGGCGCCACAAGACTCACCGGGGAACCGCCCGACTCTGGAGGAATGGACCCTCAACGGAAAACTCCCCACGATCGCGGGGAGGCGTTACTCCACGACTTACGCTCTTTCCTGCTAAGGGATAGGCCTTGACCACCAGGACAACCCTATAAATGGACGCTTGACGAACATAGGGAGGGGACACGTAGAGATATTCACCGAGAGACAGGATAGAGAGAGACAAAAGCACTGACTTACCACTACAGTAAGAAAGGCCTCTACTATCCACCTCTCGGGAGTGGATCCCATGAAGGAGAGCGCAAGAGACCTTTCGACCACACTTACCGCCCAGCGAGGACTCTCTGGGTGCCCACTGGATACGGCGAACACTCCTCTGGAAGGCAGACCGCTCCTCCAGGCCCCTACAGACGATCTCCAGCTCTCTTTCTCTCTCGCTTTCTCTTCTTTATTCTCTATCTCCCTAAGTGCTCACTTAAGTATCGGAGGGTGGTCCCCTGGGGTAACACCCAGGGCTCCTTCTGACGCCCTTTTTCTCTAGTGCTTGCAGGCTTCCACGCGTGCCGGACGATCTTCCCCAACAAATAAATTTAAAAGCGTGGTACGAGGCATAGGAACCAATTTTCCACCTCTACACTTTTTGGCGCCGTCTGTGGGAACACGATCAAAAAGCCATGGCACCCCGTGGGAGCTACTGCAACACCAGCCAACTGGGCTGAGGATCCCACCAGGGCCCCAGTTCTCACAGGGGATCGCAAGAAGCTTCATCCTCCACCCGGCCACGACGGGAGGTCACCGCCGATGAGCTTGCCCAAATGCATCAACAGCTCCAAGCCCTGACGAACTTGTGTCAGGATCTTCTGAACAGACCCACGGGACCAGTCCGCGTCCCATTGGAGCAACCTCAGAACGCCCAGGGCTCCTTCTGACGCCCTTTCTCTCTAGTGGTTGCAGGCTTCCACGGGTCCCGGACGATCTTCCCCAACAAATAAATTTAAAAGTGTGGTACGATGCATAGGAACCAATTTTCCACCTCTACACTTTTTGGCGCCGTCTGTGGGAACACGATCATAAAGCCATGGCATCCCGTGGGAGCTATTGCAACACCAGCCAACGGGGCTGAGGATCCCACCAGGGCCCCAGTTCCCACCGGGGATCGCAAAAAGCTTCATCCTCCACCCGGCCGCGACGGGAGGTCACCGCCGACGAGCTTGCCCAAATGCATCAACAGCTCCAAGCCCTGACGAACTTGTGTCAAGATCTTCTGAACAGACCCACGGGACTAGTACGCATCCCATCGGAGCAACCTCAGAACGGGGGGGCTCCGACCGTAGCAAATTCCCGCTGAGTGCGGGAAGCTTCCCATGCCTCTGTCACTCAAGTCCGGTGATCGCGCAGCTCCCCCGCGTCAAGGGCACACAGCCCGCTGCACTCCAATCCGGAGATGGTCCAGCGGTTACAATGCATCGACGAGATCGAGGACAAGGTTCGGTACTTGGACGGCGTGCTGCTCACCGCCAAGACCGGTGGCCTGATTGACAATGATCTGAACGTCCACGCCCCCTTTTTTAGAGAGATTATGGAAGCCCCCATCCCACCAAAATTTCAGCTGCCATCTTTCACCCCCTACGATGGCACCACCGACCCAGCCAACCATATGCACAGTTTCGAGTCCAACCTGGTGTTTCACCAGGCTTCGGATGCTGTGAAATGCTTGGCATTCGTCACTACTCTCCGGGAGAACGCCCGGACATGGTTCGAGTCCTTGCCGGCCGGGACCATCACCTCCTTCCAACAGCTGAAGAAGCTATTTAAGGAGAACTTCATTAGATACTGAAAGTAAGCCAAGTTCGCGGTGAGCCTGCTCGCTATCAGGCAGGGACGCGAGGAGACTCTCTGGGACTACTTCTTCCGCTTCCGGGCAGAGGCTCTCTGCATACCCCACCTCGACATCAGCATCGCCGCCACCCCCCTGACGCAGGGAACCCGGGACTCCAGCCTCTGACAGTCGCTCGGAGTCGAAGCCCCGACAACCCTGACAGACCTCCTCGACTTGGCACAGAAGCATGCACGGTGTGAGGAGAACACAGAGGCCCTTGGCCGCACGATCGGTACAGATCGGTCTGACCGTAAGACATCTGCTGACTCACCTCGGGAGGGGCGAAACAAGTGGGAGCTACGGGACCGGGAACATCACGACCGCCCGGAGAATAAGGAATGGGGCCAGTACCGGCACTACACGCCCCTAACGGCCCCGCCTGACCAAATCCTCATGGAGATCCGTGAGGAACCTTTCCTCCAGTGGCCTCCTAGGATGAAGTCAGACCCGATGACAAGAAGTAACAAGAAGTATTGCAGCTTACACCGCAACCACGGGTATTACACGGCAGACTACATTCAACTCAAGGATGCCATTGAGGACCCCATCCGGTAAGGACTCCTCGATAAATTCATTGCCAAGGCCGTCGAGAAGCGACAGCGTGAGCGGACCCCTCCACCTATCGACAATCGACCCAACGGAAAGGAGATCATGATGATCTCCGGAGGGCCGGCTTCAAGCGGAGACAGCTCCAGAAGACGCCGATCGTACGCATCAGCGATCAATGTTGTGGAGAAAGGTGACAGTAGCCATCATGAAACTGCCACCCAGGAGCACCTCAAAGATCCTATCGTCTTCTCAGACGAAGACCTGGAAGGTGTAACCACTCCTCATTCTGACGCTCTGGTGGTCTCGGCCACCATCAACCAATGTACCGTGCGACAAATTTTAGTGGATAATAGAAGCGGCCCCGACATTATTTCTTACGACTGCCTAGTACTTATGGGTGTGGATTTGTCACATATAGTACCACTACACAAACCCTTGTATGGCTTTTCTGGCACAACCATCCTCCCGAAAGGATGTATATCGTTGCCAGTCACGTTCGGAACCTCGCCAAGAGACGTGACGTTCATGGCGGACTTCACTGTAATCCGCGGGATGACCGAGTACAACGCCATCATAAGGCGAGGTATCCTTGGCACCCTCCATGGCGTCCCCTCCTCCTATCATCAAAAGTTAAATTTCCCCACTCCTCGCAGGGTGGGAGAAGTCCGAGGAGATTAGAGAGAGTCGCGAAGGTGCTACTTGATCTCCACGCGCGATAGGCAATCCAAGGAGGCACCGCCCGAGAAGAAGAGGAGGATAGAGGGCCTGGGTCCGAGCACGAGCACCCAAGTAGAAGATCTGTACCTCATCCAAGTGGGGGAGGACCCGAGCAGAATGCTTTGGATCGGTGCTACACTATCCGAGCAGGAAAAGGAAGTTACACAAGTTTCCTAGAAGCAAACCAAGAAGTATTCGCTTGGTCTGAGGATGAGCTCCTTAGAATTCCACCGGAAGTCATAACCCACCGACTGAAGCTGAACCCAAGTTGCCACCCGATCCAGCAGCACAGGAGATGCTGCAACCCCGAGCGACAAGCCATTATCAGGGAACAAGTAGGCGAGAAGTTGCGCTTGGGACTATTGCGACCCACCCTATCCCGACTGGGTAGCTAATGTGGTCCTTGTTCCCAAAAGCAATGGGAAGTGGAGGATGTACGTAGACTACACCAACCTTAACAAAGCTACGCCCAAGGACAGCTTCCCCATGTCACGAATCGACCAACTGGTTGATGCCACAGCCGGGCACGAGATGTTGAGCTTTCTGGATGCTTACTCTGGATACCACCATATTAGCATGCATGAACCCGACCAAGACAAGACATCTTTCGTCACAGATCATGGCCTATACTGCTACACCCGCATGCCATTTGGGTTGAAAAATGCAGGGGCAACATATCAACGCCTGGTCAACCATATGTTCGATGCACAGATCAGTCGTAATATGGAAGTTTATATAGACGACATGCTCGTCAAAAGCTTCAAAGCGATCGAACACCTCGAAGACCTGGCGGAGACATTTGCAACGCTCCGAAGATACAACATGAAGCTCAACCCGAACAAGTGCGCATTCAGGGTTAAGTCATAAAAATTCCTTGATTTCCTTGTGACTCATCGAGGGATCAAAGCGAATCCCTACAAAATTCGAGTAGTGTTGGAGATGAAATGACCAATGCGGGTGAGGGACGTACAGTGCCTTATCGGCTGCGTCACTGCCCTGACTCGATTCCTATCCCAAGTAGCAAAAAGATGCCTACCCTTCTTCTGACTCATTAAACAAGCGAACAAGGCACCAGAGAAGAAAGGGCAGATCGAGTGATACTAAGAGTGCAAGCAGGCATTTGGAGAGCTGAAACGGTATCTGGAGTCCCCTCCTGTGCTCTCCAAGCCACATAAGGGAGAATAGTTGATCCTATATCTGCAGATGACCCCGAGCATGTTGAGCATTGTGCTTACGCGAGAGGAAGGCAATGTCATGAAGCCCGTCTACTATGTGAGCCAAGCATTACAAGGGCCAGAGTCTTGGTATTTGTAGACCGAAAAGTTCGCTCTAGCCCTGATCACGGCAGCACCTAAGTTGCGACCATATTTCCATGCACATCCAATCGCCGTTCTCACTAATCAACCCTTGCGTCAAATTCTCCAAAATCCGGACGCAAGGAATGGACTGGAGATGGTAAAAGTGAACGCTCAATGATTGCGCCCTCGCACGCGGATCGACCTGCGCGGCCAGGTAGGGGGATCGGGGGCAGAGCCCCTGGAACAAAATTTTGATTATAGGGGCGATATACTTTTAATCTGTTAACTTCAAGAGTCAAAAGACTCAGTAGAAATCTTCAAGACTGTCAAGGTTGATGCCACAGACATGAACGGGATGTTAAAGGAGTTAAAGGACTGAGCTAAAGGGGTTAACGGACTGAACCGGGGAAACCCGAAATTTCCCCAGCCAGCGGTCGACCGCCGGCCGAGGACCGGTCGACCGCTAGCAGCGGTCGACCGCCCCCATCCTGGTGGTCAACCGATTTTGCTAGGGACCATCCGGCTACAGATTTTCTCAGTAGCGGTCGACCACCACCTACCTCCGGTCGACCACCAGCCCCAAGCAACAATTGTTGACTTTGTTTTTCTCTTCAAGAAGAGCCATTCTCCATAGATTTCTTTAATCCTAAAGTCACCTAATCACCCACAAAATGTGGATCTGGTCTGGAGGATGTCCAAGGACCTTTCAAATGGTATAAAACCAATGCAAGAGGGTTAGAAAACCCTAGTTGATCATTTGAATCAAAGAGAGATCAAGAGAGGCTAAAGAGGAGGTTGGAAGAAGAGGTACTGTAGCCGTGAACAGTACTCCATGCAGAAGTTCGTCATCCATTCCAAGGTGATTCAAGCCAAGATCTGAAGCCATCAATCTCCAAGCAAGAGTAGAAGCAAGCAAGGCTATCAAGGTGATCCAAGGAAGCTCATTTCTCAAGGGAGATCAAATCTGCATCCTTTATCTTCTTCATCAACTCAAGGTGATCCAAGGAAGATCATTTCACAAGGAAGATGATACCATTGAAGCATCAGATTCAAGCTCCAGCAACCTCAGACAAGATTTTCTCTCTTTGAGCATATTCCTTGTCTTGTTTGAGCATTTTCATCTTGTTCTCTTTTCATTTTATTCAAACTATTGAAATTGAGATTCGTCACTACCGGTGGTTAGTAGGAAGGCAATCGAAAGTTATCCGATTTGCGGTGTTGACGTCCCTACCTGTGGTTAGTAGGAAGGTAATCGGAGATCTTTCCGATCTACGGTTCAGTGCGTGGCATTAGTGGAGCCTCACCGGGTTTGGTGAGGGGTGGACGTAGGACTGGGGATTTAGTCCGAACCACCTTAAAATCTCATGTGTTGTGGTTTGCTTGTGCGATTATTTTGTGTTAGATGCATGCTTAGGTTCAATCTCCATATTGCGTAATCATCTTGCTAAGCAAATCATTTTATCCTTCGCTAAGCTAGTTATATTCCGCTGCTATTATCTTTATCTAGCCTTAAAGAGGGGTGTTTTGCGAAAAGCGGGGCAGATCTATTCACCTCTCCCCTCTAGATCTGCTATCCACTACTTGTAGACACGCCATTCCTGACGTCTCCTAAGAAAGTCTCATATTACTATACAACGCCCCGCAACGGCTTACGCATTTTGAATCACTCGAGTGCTTCCTTTTCTCGGGTCTTCTTCTGCCTTTTTCGGCATCCGGAATCGTCTCGTCACGGCATTCGGACGGCATCAACACCAGTCAGACGTATCAAGAGGTTCCGGAACCAAGATGTTGACTACCGGGCGGCCGCCGATTGAGGACCCGGGTGGGTCTTAATGGGGGCGTCCAGGCCTCTGGACGCCCCCATATTTCTAATTTATTTTATTTCTTTTCTCAGGGCCCAAAACTAATTAAAAATATATATATATATATTAATGGAGGCGTCCAGGCCCCTGGACGCCTCCATAAAAACAATAATAAAAAAAATGTTTGTAAAATGCCAGTTGGCATAAAAAAATAAATAAATATATATATATATATATTAATGGAGGCGTCCAGACCCCTGGACGCCTCCATAAAAATAAATAAAAAAAATCAAAATGCCAACCCTGGTATAAAAGACAAAAGAAAAATAAAAAATAATATAATTTTGGAGGCGTCCAGGCCCCTGGACGCCTCCATCAAAACCCTCACGGGCGCCGGCCACCGAACGACGGTTTGTCGTGTGTGAAAAAATCCAAAATATGGAGACGTCCAGCCAGCTGGACGCGCCCATTTCTGAATCACGGGGCGCCGCTCACAAAACCACGCGTTGTGCCAAACCGCGTGCGGCCGTCGTCGATTTTCGGTGGACATGTTTGAGGCGTCCGGGACCCTGGACGCCTCCACAAAAATATTCCAAAAAAATAAATAAAAATAGAATAAAATATTATTTCGGCCCTGATGGAGGTGTCCAGGGTCCTGGACGCCTCCACCCTCCGGAGCCCTATAAATAGAGGCCCACCCCCTCAGTTCTGGAGGAGCTTGGAAGTGATCCGATAGGCTGCCGGAGCCCAGAGGCTACGGAGTCATTTTCTAACCCGTGGGTTCTTTTGTAGGTGGAGGTTCTGTCGGCTTCTCGGGTGCTCACGCTCGCGAGAGGAAGGTCGTCTTCATCCACCGCGCTTCCACGTCGTCCCCACGCTGCCGGAGCTCCGTCGGATTTCACCCTCGACTCATCCAATAAGCCTTTTCTTCCCTTTTTTTCTTCGTAGTTCTTTTGCATTCATCATCTCGCATCCTCTATCCCCCTTCATAAGGGCGCCTCTTCTTTTATACTTCTTGCATCCATCATCTCATTTTCCTCTTACTCGAGTCCGAGAGGGGTTTAAAAGATAACACCAATCAGGTGTGTGTCTTGCCATCATTTCGTTATTTTTATTGCAAGGATTTGAATACTACACCTCCATCTTTCTAATCCGCTTGTCATTTATTTGTCGTTGTTTTGCAAGGGTAGCTGAGGAAAACCCTCTCCGTCGGCCGACCGGAGGGAGAGGAAGAAGCAACCCGCCATCTCTCGCTCTTGAGGTAGGCGCGATCACTTTCTTATTATGGGGTCTTTCGGCCCCTGGCGATCACATCTTATTTTCGAGGCCGCGGCGAGTCACTTCCCCAATGGCCGTTTAAATTTCCGTTCTTATATTCTCTTTATACTCTGTTATATTCTGCTCATATTCTCGAGGCCGCGACGAGTCACTTCCCCAATGGCCATTTAAATTCCCATTTTTATATGTTATATTCTTATCTATTCGTGTTCTCGAGGCCGCGGCGAGTCACTTCCCCAATGGCCGTTTAAATTCACGTTCTTATCCGTTATATTCTAATCTGTTTGTGTTCTCGAGGCCGCGGTGAGTCACTTCCCCAATGGCCGTTTAAATTCCCGCTCTTTGTATTCTCTCTATATTCTGTCATCTTATTATTTGCTCATATTCTCGAGGCCGTGGCGAGTCACTTTCCGCTATGGCCGTTTAAACCCCATATTTTGCTATATCACACTTGTCCCGCTCGCCCCGCCGGAGCAATCTCCCGTGGTGGCCCCTTCTCTCTCTTCTCTTATTTCTGTGTTGCAGCAAACAAACACCAAAAGAAAGAAAAGAGGAACCCGCGCGCGCTCTGCGTCCTCTCCGCTCTTCCCCGAACCGCGTGACGTCGCTCACAGATTGGCGATCACGGTGGGACCTCTACTGCTTCCTTTCGGCTACCCTTGCAAGTTCGGCACCATCCGTGCCTCTCCACCTTCGCGCCCGCGCGCGCCCCCGTTGTGCTCACGGCAGCACCGTCAGTTTTGATTGGTTCTTTGTTTATTATATGTCTGTTATTTCTGTTGTTTTCCCACTCCATATATCTGTCAGCATTCCATTGCATACATCCATTCCTCTTTTCTATCCTTTTTTTCATTTTTTAAGGATCACCCTTTCCCGGAGAAGGAAGGACTCTCCGTTTGGGAATTCCTCTCAACGGACTAGAATCTCCTACACTGGGACCTCCGTAAGTCCCCGACATCGAAGAATCTCCTCTTCGTTCACTGGGCTGGTTGTACCATTGAAGTTCCCCGGAGTTAGTCATTTCATTCGTGGTGAGACGAGAGACCCTAGCTGACACGGCGGTGAAACAAAAATAAACTAGGGTCCCCATTTTGTGTGAACTTCGGATCTCGCTAAAAATATAAAAAAAATCATCAAAATCAAAACATAAAAAAGGGCGTAAAGGCATCCACTTGTTTGATAATCTCTGCTACCTACTTGCTAGTGTATGTTTTTACGTTCTGGGAAAACTGTGAGCATGTCTCACGAGTCTTTTGAGGAGAACCACCCTAGCCGTGGTTTGTCAGCCGACCCGCGAGTCTATGTTATGGACTCGGGTCCTTCTCATGACCCCTCGCATGAGGTGCAGGTTATTGCCGGGGACACATCCCCGCCACAGGATATCACTTCCTTACTGGGCATCCTCTCCAACACGGAGCTTACCTCTGAACAGCTCCGGGCCTTCCAGGCCATTCTAAAAGGGAAATCTATTTCCCCCACGCCCCAGGAGTCAACTCCGGCCATCGCACCTCTCCAAGAGTCCGTGCAGGCCATTCCATCTCCCTCATTGGCGCAAGCCATCCAGTCTCCCTCGCTTCAAGGACAAGCGAGCCAACAACCACCCTCATTCCAGTTCCCATCACAATCTCAAACTCCCGTTGTTCCCCAGACACCGCTTCAGCCGGGGCCAACTGTCGGCGGTCCGACAGCTCCCTCTCATTCTGGGTTCCCCCCTCAAGTCTCCAGGAGACAGTTTCTCCCCCAGTGGCAAGTGCCACCTTCACCCCCAGAGGAGCTCGCCCAATCGCTCCTCAATAGGTTCAACCGCATGGACGAGCAGTTTCAAAATCTAAGAAGGATGGTGGACGTGAAAGCCACCCCGGAGGTTGCTTTGCCAATCCTTCCCGTCATTCATCTTCCTCCCTCCGAAATGCCCACGTACCGCAAATACAATGGTACCGGCAACCCCTTCATTCATCTCAAGGATTTCATGTATGAGTCCTCTTACTGGCAAAATGATCAGAGGTCCCTGGCATACCTCTTTCGGAGATCATTGGATGGTCCCGCGCTTGAGTGGTTCTATTCTCTGGAGCCCCGCGAGGCCGAGAATTTTGAAATAGTCCAGAGAAGGTTCTTGCAAAAATATAGGGATAGGGTCGGTCCCTCACTCTCCATTACTGACCTAGTGGTCGAAAAGATGAAACCCGACGAGGATTTTGTCCGATATGCTAATAGATGGAGGTCTCTGGCGGAAAGAATAAGGGATACCCTCTCCGAGCCCGAACAAGTGAAGATGATTGTGTCTAATGTAACCCCACAGTTCAGACATGTCCTGGCCATGAATAAACTTACTACAATGGAGGAACTCTATGAAAGGGCCCGATACATCCAAACCCAGCTAAAAGACTCCCCCATCATGAACATGTTTGAGTCGCCGAAGCCCAAAGTGGTCAGAAAGACAGGCGCTGGTGTCCCGGGCGGAGCCACAGAAGGGGTCGTGACAAATGAGCAAGTCAGTGCGGTCAACAATGCCAACTATGCAGTCAACCCAAGGCCTCCACAAATGCCCCGACTTCCCCTTCAACCGGGTCCTTTCCCTCTTCGTCCTCCACCCCAAAATAATCCACCCTAGGATAATATGCCTCCATTACGCCAACCCCAGCAACAACAACCAGAACCTCAGCAACAACAACCACCGCTTCAGTACAACCAAGTTCCACCCCCGGGGAACTATGGTCCCCAACAGCAACAAAGGAGGCCGCTCGGTCCCAAGAGAGCCTACTATCCACCATTGCCAGAAACCTTAGCAGACATTTTTAATGCCCTCATGGCATCAAACCAACACGCCCTACCCCGAGAAAGGCCCGCGTGGCCCCCCAATGTTGATACCTCCAAATACTGCATCTACCACAGGCAGCCAGGACACATAGTAGATTACTGCTTCCATTTCAAAGATTACATCCATGATATGAATGATGAACACCAAATATATTGGGATGAGATGAGACGGTACGTCACGGCTCTCAAGGCTAGGAGACCGCCTCAGAGGCCACAGCAGCAGTTACAACAGCAGCAGCAGCAGCAACCACAACAACAACAACAGCCTCAGCAGGCCCTACAACAACAGCCCGACATGGGAATAATCCAGAATCCATTACCAGAGCACCAACAGCCCAATCATCAGGTTAACCCCATCTCCTCCTTCCCGGAAGTCGGGAGAGAGCAGGTGTGGCACCAGGAAAGTACCTCCATTCTTTCTACCTCCAGCCCTATCGTCATGCAACCCCCTCACCTTGCCCGGGTAGCACCTCTCTCTCATCAACCCGCGTCAGTATCGCCTTCACCACTTCCACTACCATTACGCCCTCTCAGCCGTACCCCGATCTCCTATCAACCGACACTCTCCACTACGCCTTCGCACCCTCTCATCTTCTCTGATTCCCCCACTTTACCATCCACCTCTACCACATTTACCCCTACGCCTTCTAAACCCCTTATCATCCGTCAACCATACATAACCCCGTCGTTCTCCACCACATCACCATTAATACCTTCAAAACCACTCATCACCCACCATCCACCTCAAAACCCTTACCCGTTTCAAACCTTACCTCCACCTCCACCTTCCAAACCCCTTATCCTTCATAATCCGCGCGATATCCCCTCTACCTCCGCCATGCCGCCACCTAACAAACCCCTCATCAGAATCCCTGCTCCCGTCATCACCCCTGCTTCATCAACCATTCCTCCACTACTACCCCTCAAACCCCTGTTAAAACACACTGCTACCCCCACAGAGGTACAAAAGCCGCAGGCAATGGTGCTCCGGAGTGGAAGGATTTTCCACAGGGTTTTCCCCCACAACAGTCAGAATCCCGAGCAATCTCATCCAGAGAAGGATGATGCAGAACAACCAGAAAGAGCTATCCCTGGAACACAGTATGATCTATTGAAACACTTGGACAAGACACCTGCCCAGATCTCCATCCTAGAGCAACTTCAAAGATCCACATCCCACCAGGCGGCCTTGATGGAATATCTTCAAAAGGTCATGGTTAATGAAGACCTCCCCGTGGAGAAGATTTCGACCGTCCTGACCCCAACAGACACACAACCAGCCATCATGTTTCACAACTACGAGCTCGCTCCCAAGGAAGCTCGGAAATATGCATTGTGCATTTCAATAAAAATTAATGGGGTATCCATAAACCCGTGTCTTGTGGACACGGGTGCATCCATAAATGTGATCTCCATGAGCACTCTTCAGTTGTGTGGGGTCAACGAGGAACAAATAAGACCTTCCTCGATCACGGTCACGGCTTATGACAATAGCAAAAGGCCACCGCAGGGGATGATTATTCTGAAGGCAGAACTAGGCCCCATGTCAATTCCCACGGAATTCCATGTCCTCGACATGGACCCCACATTCAAGGCTATACTGGGTCGCCCTTACATCGAAGCCATGGACGCTGTGCCTTCCACCAACCATCAGTGCCTGAAGTTTCCTTACAATGGGAGAATTATTAAAGTGGTCAGTACACCTGTCCTTCACACAGTGGATGCTATCAACACCTCTCTGCCTTCTGTTTGGCCGTCTCATCGGCCCATATTGTCACTATTGGACGTACGTGATCCATCTCATGTTCCACTAGCACCAAAGGAGCCGGTCAGGGCAACCACAACATCATGTCTCCCTTTTCACTCCAAAGGTTGGGAGATTATGAGGAACATCAGCTATCAACAAGGAAAAGGTCTGGGCGCACAGTCACAGGGTATGCTCAAACCGCCAAAGGAAATTAGGCCGAACTGTAGGTTTGGCCTAGGCTTCAAAGGACCGTTCAAGGCAGATTGGAAGCCCCTCACGTGGACTCTATCAAACCACTTCAACAGAGGGCCCGTTGTTCAGATGGGAGATCACCCACGAGAAGCATATGGGGGATCACATGCTATATATTTGGCTGAAAAATGTCCGAGGATCACCAAAAGAGGCAAGATGAAGGATCCGGAATGCGAGTGGGACAAATGGTTCGACATACGGGACATTTCCGTTGCACTGGAAAGGATGTTCTCGTCTCCGCAGCTTGAAGGACCACCATTGATCTCCGAAATACTAAAGAATATTACCACTCTTGCCAAGGTTCCAAACTATCCTCGTCCTCGCCAGAAGGACTCTGTCATCGACGGATCTTCATCCATCCTTAACATTGCTGTTGACGGCTCATTAGCCGCCATCCTCTCCATCCACTCGTCTCAGCCTTTGCTGATATCTTCTTCCTGGGCCAGACAATTATCTGATGATCTTCCCAGGTCCCCTTCTCTGCTTACATACCTGCGCGGGCTTTTCAACCCGCGCCAGGTCTTCAACCATGATCTGCTCTATGAGCCTCATAATCCTCTAGCCATATCCCCTTTTCTCTCCCCTCCAATCTCTTTTCACTGCTTTGTCATTAAGAATGAAAACGAAAAAAAAACGTCAATTTTCAAACTCCCCAACAACACATCTTCGTTGAGGAAACATCCTACATCTCCCACGGGTGCGTACCGCCTTGCGGACCACCCGTCCAAGGTCCGATGAGCGACCTTTTCTACCCCTCCTCTGAGGGGTCTTCTCCTGTACATTATACACCATCCTCTTCATCTTCCTCTTCTTCTGTAAATATTGTCAGTCAATCTAGGAATGATAGGCCAAGGGTAGTACCTAGGAAAAAATCCAAGGGTAGGCAGATCCCTCGTCGATTCCTTCTGGATTTGGCCGCCAGGTGTCAGGCCCTTCTTGCCATCCCCCAGTTGTTAGGAAATCCCATCCAGCTACCCGAAATAGAATGCGAGGGCGACTGTGCATCTGATGAAGGGTATGGAGTCTACGAGATCACGGATGAAGAATGCCCCACTGAAGATGAGGGTGAAGAATATGAGGATGCGGCGGGCGCAAACACTAGTGGAATGAGGAGATTCGACGAGCCATCAACCGCCGTAGAAGAATCCACCAAAGAAGTCAACTTGGGAACTGAGGAAGATCCTAGGATCATCCTCATAAGTGACAACCTACCACCCTCTGAAGAAGAGGCATTAATTGAGGTTCTCAAGGAATATAAGGACACGTTTGCATGGAGCTACGAGGATATGCCGGGTCTGGATTCAACCTTGGTCGAACACCGTTTAACCCTAAAACCAGGGTCCATCTCGGTAAAACAAAGGTTAAGGCGTTTCCACCCTCAGATGGCTTTGAAAATGAAGGAAGAGGTCGATAAGCTCCACAAAGCCAGGTTCATTAGAGTCATCCTTTATCCTCAATGGGTGGCGAACATTGTCCCGGTCATGAAAAAAGATGGGAAAGTCAGGATTTGCATCGACTTCCGGGACCTTAACCGCGCGTGTCCAAAGGATGATTTTCCCTTACCTCACATTGATGTGCTGATTGATAACACGGCAGGCTACGAAACCCTCTCTTTCATGGATGGATTTTCAGGATACAATCAAATTCGTTTGGCAGAAGAGGATCAGGAAAAGACGTCATTCACTACCCCTTGGGGAACATATTGTTACGTGGTCATGCCGTCTGGGTTAAAGAATGCTGGAGCTACTTACCAAAGAGCGATGATGGCCATATTTCATGACATGATGCACATATATCTGGAAGTGTATGTGGATGACTTATTGGTGAAATCAAGGACCAGGATGGAACATCCAGAAGTTTTGGCTAAGGTCTTGCAAAGGTCAAGAGAGTTCCAATTGAAAATGAACTCGAAAAAGTGTGTGTTTGGTGTGTCGTCGGGTAAATTGCTGGGGTTCATTGTGAGTGAAAGAGGGATCGAGATAGATCCCGACAAAGCTAAGGCCATCAGGGATATGCCGCCTCCCAAGAATTTAAGGGAAGTCTGAGGTTTAATCGGGAGGTTGCAGTTTATTCGTCGGTTTGTGTCTCAACATTCACAAAGGTGTAGACCTCTCTACGAGTTGACCAAGCCAGGAGTAGAATTCCACTAGAATTCTAAATGTCAGAAAGCTTTTGAAGGGTTGAAGGAATATCTGGGTAGTCCACCCGTTCTCATTCCACCCAAACCAGAAAAACCTCTGATCCTTTACGTCTCAGTCTTGGATGACTCCGTGGGAGCCGTCCTCGCACAAGCTGATGAAGAAGGCAAGGAACGGGTAACCTATTACTTGTCCAAACTTCTCAATCCCTGTGAGCAGAAGTACACCGGCATGGAGAAAACCTGTGCTGCCCTTGTTTGGGTAGTGCAGAAATTGAAGCACTACTTCTTGGCTCACGAAGTCCACTTGATTGCTCGAATGAATCCTATCAAATTCCTTCTGGAGAAAGTCATCCTTACGGATAGGCTAGCACGTTGGTAAAGTTTTCTCTCTCAGTTTGACATCACCTACATCCAGTAAAAGGCGATTAAAGGCTATGCCATAGCCGAGCATCTCGCTCACCATCCTCTTCCCAAGTTCGATCCCGTCCAATCAGAGTTTCCAGATGAGGAACTAATGTCCGTCAACCAATCAGATGAGCCAATGTGGACACTATAGTTTGATGGAGCTCTGAATTCTCAAGGGAGAGGAATCGGCATCGCCCTCCTGTCGCCTGAAGGCCTCACATTCCCATTGGCATACCAGCTTAAATTCCCAGTTACCAACAATATAGCCGAATATGAAGCTCTTCTAGCTGGCCTAGAACTCGCCCATTCTTTTCGTATCACTGAGTTGCGAGTCGTAGGTGATAGTCAACTCATCCTTCGCCAGGTGCTCACTAAGTATCGCACTCGCGATCCTAAACTCAAGCCATACCAAGAACTCACTGCTGCCTTTGCCAAACTGTTCACAAAACTGATCTTTGTTCATATCCCTCGTCATCAGAATATTCTCGCCGATGCCCTCGCCTCGTTGGCATCATCCATAAGGTTCCCTCTAGGAAGTTGGTTTAAGTCCATTTCCATCTACAAACTTCACGCCCCTGCGATCGATGATGCTTCCTACGTAAACATCAAAGACAGGATAGCAAGGAAGATCCTGCAGGAAGATATCCTTGAGAAGAGGGAAATCATGTTGGCAGAGGTCGAAGAAGAACTGGCTGATGAAGAGAAACCATGGTTCTATGAAATCGTCAAATACTGCCAAGATCAGTCTTATCCTGAAGGGGCCACCATAGAGGACAAGAAAGCCATAAGAAGGGTGGCTCAGAAATATACATTAATTGGAGGTCTACTCTATAGGAGGAGCCTTACTGGTATTCTGTTAAGATGTCTTGGTGACGATGAGGTTTGGAAATGTGTAGAGGAGACGCACTCGGGTGTGTGCGGTGGTGGTGCGGACACCCGAGCTGTTGATCGGCACGACACACCGAGCCACCGGTACCGCACACGGAGCACGACACGAGCCACCTCAGCGTCCATCTGGCTCGGAGACAGCCTGGAGACTCCGCCTTGAGCCTCCCCATTTATTATATTTAGTTAGACTTTATGTGTGTGTAATTTGTATTTATTTCGTTGCATTCGGTTTGCCATTTTGAGTGTAATAGGGGCTTACGAGCATTTCGGACCCCGTGGGAACCACGGGCCCCCCGGGCCCCACCACATTGGGCCACCTCAGCCTAGGGTCCCACGTGGGGCCAGCCAACATGCCACATGGGAGAATCTAGAACATTGACTTGTAATTGGACACATGGGGGACAATGGACTTGAAAAGTCCAAATGGGAGGCCACCTACCCCCACCCACCATTCAACCCTCCCTCCTTGGTCCAAGGGCCGCCCCCCCCCCTTTTATTTTTTATGTATTTTTTTTGTGTGATGTTCACATCTCATCCCCACCCTCCATCCCCATCCCCTAGATCCAATGGTTGTGGATGGATGTGAGATGTAAGGTATTTAAACTTGTATTTTCCATTTTAGTGAATTAATGCATTCATTTGGAAGAAAAAACCTTGGAGCTCCAGCTTGGTGCGCCCCTCTCTCCCCCCTTGCAGCTGTGAAGGTTGCCTCTGGAGGTGTGACTCCTCCTCTATCAGTTCCGGTCATCGCCGCCGCCGCGACGAGCCGCCACCGCACCGCCATCGCCTTCGCCGGAGTTCTGTCCACGCAGTACCACAGCCACTTCCATGAAATTCCAGTCTCAGTCAAGGCCTCAGATCGAGCTGGAACTTTTACTGGATGTCCCAGAGGTGTCCAGCACGTCCTCCGAATTTTGGTTGGTCATAAAGATCTCATTTGGTATTTGTTGATTTTCGTCCAATCACAGTTTCCAGATCTGTCTACTATCTATTTCCATTTTCACCCGCCCAGAGTTTCAAGTCTTAGGTCCTTTTTTTGATTTTCTTTGGTTCGCCCAATTTAACTGGGTGTCCCTTGCATCCATCCCTTCATCCACCATTTTTTTTAATTTTTGGTTCGTCCATTTCATATTTTCTAAAATTCGTTCTCAGTCCTAGCTACAGTACTTTCTGCCAGTTCTCAGATCCGACCACCAGACACTCCAAAAATCCTATCAAATCACCCCCAGCTCCAAATCCAATTCTAAAAATTTTCCCAGCTTCATGGTTTGAATATCTACAAAGTTGAAGAAGAGCTTGAAGTCTGATTCCTACGGCAAGTAGGCGGTCAACGGTGGTTCTCAGACAAGTACCCTGTAAATCTGATGTCTCGGTTACTGTACAACAGGGATTTGTAAATTCATTAAAGTCTAGATCCGGCTAGATCCATCAGATATCTTTGAGTCTAGATTGAAGCATTTGAAGAGAGCTTTCCAACGATAGCTCATGCGTCCCGATCCGACGTCGGGATCGACCGCAGCGGCTGTTTTCGCCGGAGCGCGCGCAGGGAAAACAGAACTGAAATCCGTGGGCAGTCATTCCACAACTTGAAGATCGGACCCGACCGGCCACCAATCGGTGTCTCCGGCCGACCGCCGTCCGTGGAGGCGCGCCACCAGGGGTCTCCATCATAGTGGGACCCACCTCCGCAGATCCGAAGGACAGCGCCATCCGTGGGCCCCACGGGCCCGCAGAACCCGCCGTTCGGGAAGCACGAAAATGCAGAGTTCGGCGCGTCGAGTCGACATCAAGATGCTGCCTGTCAACCTGATTTGCGTGATCCCCGGGGCCCACATGTGACCTTTTACCTCCCTGCGTGGAGTGGGTCGAATCCTTTTGTACCGCTGTGAATTATGTTAACCGGGGGTCCGTAAGTCAGCCGGGGTGTCTTCGCCACGCCGGGTGCGTGGAGGTAAAGGTCTTAACTTCTTGGCGTTACATTGCTTAGCTAGTATACGGTCTTAGGCCGCTGCCGAGAGTGTAGGTTCCTAGCCCGTGTGTCCATGTCACCGCTGTGAGCGTGAGAGTGACCCGTCCCGCGACTCGATCCGAGTCCGGAAGTGAGTCTGACTACCTTGAACTCTGCCGGTTCCTTAACCGCGCACGATCCACGCTTTCCCTCGCATGGGACACCGAGTGAGCTTGTACTTCTGTTAGCGACGTTTGCCACTAGGAGCTCATAGTGTCGGGCTTAGTGTCTCCCTGGTGTGTGCTGCTGGTCGCGTCTTCATCTAGAGTCCGAGGGTGGCACCTAGTAGTGTCGTCTCCCGTGTCCGTCCCGCATCAGTTTGGTATCAGAGCGAGGTCGAGTCTAGGGTAGTCGTTGCATAAGTCTTGCATAGTCTAAGGTTACCCCACACACACCTTCACTCGGTATATCCAAAGGTGTTGTCCGACCGTTAGGCTTCGCCTACCGGGAAGACCACACACTTGCGCGAGTGACCTTCGGGTCGATTACCTCCGCCGCGTACCGAGTCTTGGCCGTGTCTAGGGTGTAGTCGAGTCTCATTCTTTTCAAAATAAAAAAAAAAGTGTTTTAAATTGCATTCTTTCAAAATACCAAAAACAGGAGTGTTTTTAAATTGCAATTAGGTCTAAGTGTATCATTTAGTGTGTTTGCATTAGTCGGTCATTGTCACCTAGTCCGTACGTCTTTGCATGCCCACCCGTCGAGGCACCCAATACTCGCCACCACCACCTATGGCGGACTCCCGAGCCCGAAGTTCCGATGAGTCTTCCACGGCCGAGATGTTCCGGGCCATCATGGATCGTTTAGACACGCGTATGGATGGTCTTAGTACGCGTATGGATGGCATAGGGACGCGTCTAGAAGGGAGGATGAAGGTCCTCGAGGATCGGGCTGGGGTTTCGGAGCAGTCCATTCAAGGCCTTGTTGGGAGGATTGCCGTCCTAGAGAGGGGCCCAGTAGCGGCGCAACCCGCGCCGACGAACGGCCAACAAGAGCCGGTGCAGCAACCCGCTGTGCCAAGGGCTCAGGTAGAGGATGTCGGGAGGCAACAGGCGCCTATAGTGGATGATTATGCCTCCGACAATGATCACAGGGGGTAACGGTCGTCGTCATCAACGACGGAATCGTGATGACGAGGATGACGACCGCATTCTTAGGGGTGTGCGTGCGGACCCTCCCACTTTTAGCGGGTCCTTGGACCCTAGGGTGTATCTAGATTGGGAGGCCGGTATGGACCGGTACTTCGAGTGGTTTGAGATGACGGACCACCGAAGAGTCCGATATGCGAAGATGAAGCTGCAAGGGCAGGCCCAAACTTATTGGATCAATGTGGAGAGCCTGCTCAACCAGCGACGTCAACCCCAAATCGGTACCTGGGATGATATGAAACTCAAATTGAGGGAGAAGTACCTTCCTGCCTCATATCACCAACGTCTTATAGACAAGTGGCAAAGCATCTCCCAAGGGAACCGATCCGTGACCGAGTACACCGCCGAGTTCGATGAGTATTATTTGCGGTGCGGGGTCACGGAAGAGAGCACCATGACGATATCCCGCTTTCGAAGAGGTTTGCGGCCCAATCATCAATATGAACTCTTTCGCCGCAATGCCACCACTTTGGAGCAGGCATATCAGATTGCTCTCGAATTGGAGCAGTTCGAGGCCGAGTTTGAGTCACCCCATCGGTTGGGCTCCTTTCCCCTTCGTAGTGTCGAGTCCCGTGGCTCATCTGGCACGTATCCGAGGGCCCCCATGACTCGACCTCAGGAGCTCGCTCGCCCCGAGCCCTTTGCTCCTAGGCCTCGTCCTCCACCCCCGAGGGACCTTCCTCGTCCCCAGCATCTTACGGCCCCACCCACAGTCCGTCCACCGGCACCCGCACCTCCTGCACGTCCTTTGTTGCCTACACCTCCTATCCGTCGGGAGGATAAAGGTAAAGGACCTATGATTGGGGAGCCTAGTGGATCACGGCAGTAGTGTTATCGCTGCAATGGGTTTGGCCATTTCGCCAACCAGTGTCCCACCCGCCCATCTCTTCACATTGGGGACACACAGGCCGAGGATACCACCCCTGCGGGCCTAGAGTTAGTCAGCTATGAGGCAGATGAAGAGCTAGCTGACGAGTACTATGAGATGGGAGGTGAGGCCCAGGATGCCCAGCAGTTAGACGATACCCATGTGGGGGTCGTCAGATGTATCCTCACCCAGCCACAGGTCAGTGATGACTGGCGTCGGACCACTATCCTTCATGTATTCTGTAGGCTGGGAAAGCAAATTTGCAAGGTGGTCATCGATAGCGGGAGTTGTATCAATGCAATCTCCACGAACGCTGTCACTCATCTTGGTCTCACACCCGTAGACCACCCTTGCCCCTACCAGGTATCATGGGTGGATACCACTTCCATTTCGGTCAGGCTGCGGTGCTTGGTCCCGCTACAGCTCCACTCCTACCGTGACGAGATCTGGTGTGATGTTCTTCCCATGGAAGTGGGAAGTATCATTCTTGGTAGGCCGTGGTTATTCGACCGAGATGCCACACTCCATGGTCGGTCGAACACCTGTACCTTCGACCACGATGGCCAGCGGGTCACCCTCCAACCCGTTCGGCCCAGGAGCCCATCTGTTAGGGGTCCTACTGGCCCTAGTACTCCGAAGCCTTCCATTCCCGGGCCTAGTACCCCATCCCCAGCTCGGGCTATGACCGTTACCTCTGGCCCAGGAGAGCCCTCGACGAGGAGATTGATGATGATTAGCTCCCGGGAAATGGAGCAGGAGCTTAGTCAGGGCTGTCCGGTGTTTGCCATTACGGTCCGAGAGGTGGAGCGGGACTCCGAGGGTGAGCTCCCACCCGAGGTTGTTCCCATTCTGCAGGAGTATGCTGATGTATTCCCCGATGAGCTTCCCGAGGGACTCCAACCTATGCGGGATATTCAGCATGCCATCGACCTTGTTCCGGGCTCTTCTTTGCCCAATCTTCCTCATTATCGAATGAGCCCCACGGAGCATGCCGAGCTTAAACGGCAGGTCGATGAGCTTGTGCAGAGAGGATCTGTCTGGGACAGCATGAGTCCATGTGCTGTACCCACATTACTCGCCCCGAAGAAGGATGGCACGTGGAGAATGTGCATTGATAGTCGTGCCATCAACAAAATCACCGTGAAGTACAGGTTCCCTATTCCCCGCCTTGATGACATGCTAGACATGATGGCAGGTGCCACTATCTTTTCGAAGATCGATCTTAAGAGTGGCTACCATCAGGTGAGGATTAGGCCAGGTGATGAGTGGAAGACCGCATTTAAGACCAAGGACGGTCTATATGAGTGGTTGGTCATGCCTTTTGGGTTGACCAATGCCCCTAGCACTTTCATGCGGCTCATGACTCAGGTCCTTCGACCTTTCATTGGAGTCTTTGTAGTGGTGTATTTTGATGATATCCTTATCTATAGCCGCACCACAAGGGACCACTTAGACCACCTTCGGCAGGTCTGTCTACTTCTTCGGCGAGAGCAGTTATTTGCAAACCCACAGAAGTGTGCTTTCATGACACCTCAGCTTACCTTCTTGGGTTTCATTGTGTCTAGTACTGGGGTCTCCGCCGATCCGGAGAAGGTCCGGGCCATTGTTGAGTGGCCGGAACCCCGTACGGTTCATGATGTCCGCAGCTTTCATGGCCTTGCGACGTTCTATCGTCGCTTCATCCGCGGATTTAGCTCCGTCACTGCCCCGATCACGGATTGCATCCGGAAGGGCACATTTGTATGGACGAAGGCCGCATCTGCTGCCTTCAGGGACATCAAGGAGCGCATGACCCAGACACCTATCCTTCGACTGCCTGATTTCTCGAAGGTGTTTGAGGTCTGTTGTGATGCGTCGGGTGTTGGGATAGGAGGAGTTTTGAGTCAGGAGTCCCACCCAATCGCATATTTCAGCGAGAAGCTGAATGACGCGAAACTGCGATATTCCACATATGATAAAGAGTTTTACGCAGTTGTTCAGGCTCTTAGGCATTGGAGGCATTACCTATTACATCAGGAGTTTGTCTTATACTCCGATCATGAGGCTTTGAGGTACCTCCATTCCCAAAAGAAGCTGAATTCGCGTCATAGTCGTTGGGTTGAGTATCTCCAGCAGTTCACCTTTGTGCTAAAACATAAGGCTGGAGTGGAGAACAAGGTGGCCGATGCCTTGAGTCGGAGAGCATGTCTTCTTACCACCATGAGTGCCGAGGTCATAGGGCTAGAGAAGATGAATGAGGCCTATGTTGATTGTCCTGACTTCGGTCAGATTTTTACTACTCTCCAGGCCGGGCCCTCGAGAGACCATGATGATTATGTGCTTCAGGAGGGTTACCTCTTTCGAGGTAGCAGGCTATGTGTTCCCCGAACTTCGGTTCGAGATTTCCTAGTGTGGGAACTACATGCGGGAGGTCTAGCCGGCCACTTTGGTCGGAACAAGACTATTGAGGCAGTGCAGCATCGATTTTATTGGCCGAGCTTGAAGCGCGATGTTGCTAACATCGTGGCTCAGTGCCGTACATGTGCTACGGCCAAAATGAAGAAGCAAAGCTCAGGCCTTTATACGCCTCTCCCCGTGCCTGATGCCCCGTGGCAGGATGTCAGTATGGATTTTGTTTTGGGATTGCCACGTACCTCTAGGAAGCATGACTCGGTCTATGTGGTGGTTGACCGTTTCTCAAAGATGGCCCTCTTTATCCCCTGCTCGAAGACTTCGGATGCTTCTAGGGTAGCCCGCCTATTCCTTACTCATGTGGTGTGCAAGTTCGGGTTGCCTCGCACTATAGTGTCTGACCGTGATGTTAGGTTCACTTCCTATTTTTGGAAGACACTATGGCATATGATGGGTACGCACCTCAAGTTTTCCACTGCATACCATCCCCAGACAGATGGTCAGACCGAGGTGGTCAATAGGAGTCTGGGTGATCTTTTGAGATGTCTTGTTAGGGACCGCATTGGGGATTGGGATCTCATTCTACCTATGGCTGAGTTTGCATATAATGATTCGGTGAATAGGTCTACTGGCATGAGTCCATTTGAAATTATCACAGGTCGTAGGCCTAGGAAACCCGTTGACCTTGTCCCCATGCCTGTCCATGCTAGAGTGTCAGAGTCGGCCGAGTCATTTGCTAGGCATGTTAGGAGTTTGCATGACGACATCCGTCGTCACATTGAGTCCAGCAATGCACGGTACAAGGAGTTAGCCGATGCCCACCGACACCACCGAGAGTTCCACGAGGGCGAATACGTCATGATCAGGGTAAGACCTGAACGGTTTCCCTCTGGAACCGTTAAGAAGTTGCAAGCTCGCGGAGCCGGTCCATTCAGAGTGTTGAAACGCGTTGGATCCAATGCGTACGTTGTGGACTTGCCCGAGGAATATGGTATAAGCTCTACCTTCAATGTATCGGATCTGGTTGCATATAGGGACCCAGCGGTGATCCCTAGTGAGCCTTTTGAGCCATCTCCTCCTCTTGAGAGTGATCCCACACCTGAGTGTCCACTTCCACCTCCAGCCCCTTTTTCACGGCAGCGTGAGCACATAGATCGTATACTGGACGAGCAAGTGACAGTTACCAGGAGTGGATCTTACCCGCGCTACCTAGTGCGATGGAGAGGACGGCCCGCTACTGAGGACACATGGATCACACATGGCGAGTTGCAGCGGATTGATCCTGACCTTTTGGAGCGATACAGGAGTGATGCAGACCCTTACTCGACAGGGTCGAGTTTCTCCCACCCAGGGAGAATTGGTGCGGACACCCGAGCTGTTGATCGGCACGACACACCGAGCCACCGGTACCGCACACGGAGCACGACACGAGCCACCTCAGCATCCATCTGGCTCGGAGACAGCCTGGAGACTCCGCCTTGAGCCTCCCCATTTATTATATTTAGCTAGACTTTATGTGTGTGTAATTTGTATTTATTTCGTTGCATTCGGTTTGCCATTTTGAGTGTAATAGGGGCTTACGAGCATTTTGGACCCCGTGGGCCCCACGGGCCCCCCGGGCCCCACCACATTGGGCCACCTCAGCCTAGGGTCCCACGTGGGGCCAGCCAACATGCCACATGGGAGAATCTAGAACATTGACTTGTAATTGGACACATGGGGGACAATGGACTTGAAAAGTCCAAATGGGAGGCCACCTACCCCCACCCACCATTCAACCCTCCCTCCTTGGTCCAAGGGCCGCCCCCCCCTTTTATTTTTTATGTATTTTTTTTGTGTGATGTTCACATCTCATCCCCACCCTCCATCCCCATCCCCTAGATCCAATGGTTGTGGATGGATGTGAGATGTAAGGTATTTAAACTTGTATTTTCCATTTTAGTGAATTAATGCATTCATTTGGAAGAAAAAACCTTGGAGCTCCAGCTTGGTGCGCCCCTCTCTCCCCCCTTGCAGCTGTGAAGGTTGCCTCTGGAGGTGTGACTCCTCCCCTATCAGTTCCGGTCATCGCCGCCGTCGCGACGAGCCGCCACCGCACCGCCATCGCCTTCGCCGGAGTTCTGTCCACGCAGTACCACAGCCACTTCCACGAAATTCCAGTCTCAGTCACGGCCTCAGATCGAGCTGGAACTTTTACTGGATGTCCCAGAGGTGTCCAGCACGTCCTCAGAATTTTGGTTGGTCATAAAGATCTCATTTGGTATTTTTTGATTTTCGTCCAATCAAAGTTTCCAGATCTGTCTACTGTCTGTTTCCATTTTCACCCGCCCAGATTTTCAAGTCTTAGGTCCTTTTTGTGATTTTCTTTGGTTCGCCCAATTTAACTGGGTGTCCCTTGCATCTATCCATTCATCCACCATTTTTTTTAATTTTTGGTTCGTCCATTTCATATTTTCTAAAATTCGTTCTCAGTCCTAGCTACAGTACTTTCTGCCAGTTCCCAGATCCGACCACCAGACACTCCAAAAATCCTATCAAATCACCACTAGCTCCAAATCCAATTCTAAAAATTTTCCCAGCTTCATGGTTTGAATATGTACAAAGTTTAAGAAGAGCTTGAAGTCTAATTCCTATGGAAAGTAGGCGGTCAATGGTGGTTCTCAGACAAGTACCCTGTAAATCTGATGTCTCGGTTACTGTACAACAGGGATTTGTAAATTCATTAAAGTCTAGATCCGGCTAGATCCATCAGATCTCTTTGAGTCTAGATTGAAGCATTTGAAGAGAGCTTTCCAACGATAGCTCATACGTCCCGATCCGACGTCGGGATCGACCGCAGCGGCTGTTTTCGCCGGAGCGCGCGCAGGGAAAACAGAACTGAAATCCGTGGGCAGTCATTCCACAACTTGAAGATCGGACCCGACCGGCCACCAATCGGTGTCTCCGGCCGACCGCCGTCCGTGGAGGCGCGCCACCAGGGGTCTCCATCATAGTGGGACCCACCTCCGCAGATCCGAAGGACAGCGCCATCCGTGGGCCCCACGGGCCCGCAGAACTTGCCGTTCGGGAAGCACGAAAACGCGGAGTTCGGCGCGTCGAGTCGACATCAAGATGCTGCCTATCAACCTGATTTGCGTGATCCCCGGGGCCCACATGTGACCTTTTACCTCCCTGCGTGGAGTGGGTCGAATCCTTTTGTACCGCTGTGAATTATGTTAACCGGGGGTCCGTAAGTCAGCCGGGGTGTCTTCGCCACGCCGGGTGCGTGGAGGTAAAGGTCTTAACTTCTTGGCGTTACATTGCTTAGCTAGTATACGGTCTTAGGCCGCTGCCGAGAGTGTAGGTTCCTAGCCCGTGTGTCCATGTCACCGCTGTGAGCGTGAGAGTGACCCGTCCCGTGACTCGATCCGAGTCCGGAAGTGAGTCTGACTACCTTGAACTCTGCCGGTTCCTTAACCGCGCACGATCCACTCTTTCCCTCGCATGGGACACCGAGTGAGCTTGTACTTCTGTTACCGACGTTTGCCACTAGGAGCTCGTAGTGTCGGGCTTAGTGTCTCCCTGGTGTGTGCTGCTGGTCGCGTCTTCTCTAGAGTCCG